>JADLZN010008936.1:0-564825 GCA_018155175.1 Sinocyclocheilus anophthalmus
CTGCAACCAGCAAATATTTACATAAATACACACATTATTACCTCGCATCATTACTTTTACCTCATTAAAGCTGTAGGTACTCAGTACATTTGTCTTCTTGTCTGATTTTCTAACTTTTTTGCTACACATCAAAGTAATGAACATGGTTTGGTTCATGCCTTACAACTCTTCAACAAAGATGAATTGGAAAAATATTTCCAGAACCAAGGCACTTCATTGGCTGAGCCAGAAGTTGTCATGTCAGGCAAATGAAACAAATGAGTTGAAATGTTTTGAAGGCACCACAGAGCCACAGTGTTTATACTGTTAATGAATTAAACCTACAAATTGCTAACTTGTTGTCTATTATCAACATTGGCCCCACAACGCAATGCCCTAGCAAACACCCAACATCCTAGCACACCCCTAGCATCTACCCAGAACATCCTGGAACTGGATCCACTAAAAATCACTTATAACACCTTGGCAACCCATAGCAATGCCTAGCAACACCCAAACTCCTAGCAAACCCTAGCAGCTACCCAACAAACATCCTGGAACTGTATACGACTAAAATCACTTATAACACTTGGCAAACCAAAGCAATCCCTAGCACCACCCAACTCATAGCACACCCTAGAAGCCACCAGAACATCTGGAACTGGATACCCCTAAAATCACTTAACCTTGCACCACATGCATTGCCTAGCAACCCACCCAAACATTCCAGCAACCCCTAAGTCACCCAGAACACCATAATGGCGCACCGCACCATTTTAAAAAGACAGACCACTCGAAACCCTGAAACTGGAACACTAAAAACCGTTTTTTAAAACAACCTTAGCACCACTCAAACCCCTAGCAATGCCCTAGCAGCCACCCAGAGCACCCTCAAACTGTACAGCACTAAACAACAGTTAGAACACCTTAGCAACCACATAACAATGCCCTGGTAATCACCCCTAAAACCCTAGCAATGCCCTAGCAACCCACATAGCAAAAATCTAAAAAACTTAAACACCTTAGCAACCACCCACAGCTGTCCACAGCTTCCATCTTCTTCAGAAAATGTAAAAAAATCTAGTATATATAAATACTGACTGCTGATTGCTTGCAAGCAGTTTGGTTCTCCAACAGGACATCTCATATCATCCGTATACTTTTACTCTCACTCAACACACACGCGCACACACAGAGCCATAATTTTATGTTCATTCATTTCAGGGCACATAAACCGCTTATTGTTAAAAGCTGTCTTCCAGACATTTAAAGTCAGAGAGCAGCGCATGACAGTCTCAGTTCCCTCAATTGCTCCCTCAATAGCACAGACAGAGGAAGAGACAAGAGACTGACTCAAAACACAGACAGAAACACAATAGGAAATGTAAGACAGGAAATTAGCACAAGCACTAATTATCAGAAGCAGGGAAGAATAGAAAAGAAAGTTATTTAGCTGTTATCTTAGTAATGTGGTAGCGAAGTAGTAAATTGTTCTTTAAATAATAGGTGTTACTTAAATAATAAAGAACCATGTTTTTTTTGCTCATCTGAAAAATTTTCCGATCTGTGACTCAAAATGTGATATGATAAATTAATATAATCCAAACCTTGAGATTTGTGATCCGTTGCACCCCTAATCTCTTGACGTGTTATTTGAAGAAAAAAATGCAATATCTTTTATTTGGGCTAGTTAAATTAATTTCCGGGCTACCAAAATCTGAAGAGTACCCGCCCTAAGGGCTACCAGGGATTTTGAAATTTTGCAAGCACCTGCTAAAGTTAAAATCTTAACATGAGAAGCTGGTAGTTTTGAAAACCACATTTTCCAAATAGCTTTCTCACAACTGATGTCTAGATTCTGTCTGGCCATTACAGTCAGTCATGGCTGATTTACCCTCTACTAGGCAAAATCTATAGTACAGCAACCTCTCCTCAACAAGCTGCATGATTTGAGGTATCATTCATGTCTGTAGCTCATGAAAGATACTGATGGTTGCCTTCAACTACACTAACGAAAAACAGATGGCCACAACAAGAGTTAGGAAGTAAAATACACTTCCGCAATTCTTATTTTAAATGCAAAAGAATAAGTAGTAGAAAGAAGTAGTAGGGAGAATAAAAAGAAGGAAAAAGAGCAAAAGATTGTCTGGTTGCATCTCAGATACATGCCTTCATTCGTTTCAGTGGATTATTAATTTCCTTTTGAAGTGAAGCTGCTCGCCCAGCGAGGAATGTCTGAAAGGCAGCTGAAAGGAGACTCTCATATTTCTCCAAGAGCAGCTTGTCATCTGGGGGGTAAATACATCTGTACGGAGAGAGGGAGAGAGAGAGAGAGAGCTTTATCTGATTATCTGATTTAACGGCCTGGTCTGCCTGCTTTTCTAATCACTTAAACAAACCTCAGTTCTTTTCACACATGCATTTGTCCATTAATGCTGTGTATATACTAATGTCTTTATATTAGACATTAAGACTAAACAAAAGCCAGAGACGTGTAAACCTTTGTCTATATCTGTGTGACTCGTCAGTCTTCTCACATTTCCTCTCAGTAGATTAGTCAGGAGCAGAACGATGTGGTCGCTCGGCTCCGAAGCGAAAAGCTGTATATGCGCTGCACCTGCTGCCTACTTATCCTCACGCTGTGATCAGCGGCAGCTGGATGCAATAATTGCATGTTAATGTGTTTTGGCTCGTTTAGTTTACACTCAAAGTGTATTGGTCCCTCTAAGCGAGATCCCAAGTTCGTCGGTCCTCCGACGTGACGTCGGGAGTGACCGACTTAAAGGGAACGATTATAGCTTTCTATATACTAGTATATCTATATATATCCTAGATATATAACTAAATTAACCATTAAATTTAAACAGTGAAATAAAGCTGAAATAACAAAATAGAAATGTTAAATAAATAAATAAAAACTTAAACTAAAATAAATGTAAAATATTTCCTTTGTAATGAAGTTATTCACTGAAATTAATCAATTCCAGTTTACTTTATTATTTTTTGTTGTTGTTGTTTTTACTTTTGCTAACTATTTACAATAAGCTTAATGTTTTCATCATTAGTTAATGTATTAGGTATCATAATTACAATGAAAACACCATTTAGTGATCAGATTCATTTCAGTTTCTATACATATACAAATTAATTTTACATTTCAGGTTAATCTTAGAGCAATCACAATTAATAAGAGATCTCAACAGTGTCTAAAACTGTGCTCAGATTTGTCAAGATCCTGAAATTAAAAGTCAAAGATGTCAAAATTAACATTTAAGAACAAACGTATTGACCGCACACTGATATAACTGCTCCATAAGAAATATTTATTGCAATGTTTCGACCATCTGGTCTTCGTCAGGCACAAATGACGTGAACTGAGGTACAACTCTTTATAAGTAACAGGTGGTCATCCTAATTAGACACGTTCAATCACTATGTAGGTGTATTCCCACAAAAAAAAGGATAAGGAAAGACAGAGAGAGAAAGAGAGAGAGAAATTAAAATGAGCATTTCTCATCAAACAGTGGGAGAAATTTTTGAAACATTTTCAAAATTGTTGTATATTCTATACAGGAAAAACATCTGAGCAATATCATTTTCATGTAGGAACACCTTCAAAAAATATGTTAAGTGAAACTATTCTAAACACTTACAAAAGGCCTTACTGTACTGATAAAGCTTTTCAGTTAAGTAACATGTTTCATTCAAAGTGAGATATTCACATCATAAATGTGTGCTTTATTTGTAAAAAGCTGTTTTAGCAGCTGTTGTATATTATCATGTGTTATAACACAGCTGTTTCATCCTCTAGTTCTTCAAGTGTGAACTTTCACAACTGTATCTGGAGAACTGAATGCTTTATCCTATGTATTTATGGGCATGTCTAATTTAAACCCATCATTGCTACATTAAGTGTTCAAAAACAAAAGGATCAGGGGCCTCATTTATAAAACTTTCCATAGATTTCATCCTAAAAGTGTACATACGCACAAAAGCTATGCATACGCACAAAAGTGTTCTGGGTCCCACTTTATATTAAGTGGCCCTAATACCTGTGTACTTACATAGTAACTAGATGTGTACATAGTATGTAACCACAGTACACATTGGTACATAGTATCTACAGCTGTAATGTTTGTGTAACTACACATATGTAACAACCCACGGAATAGTATGTGTTAATACAAATGTGTAACAGGACTAAGCACTTTTTGGTAAAGAAAGTGCTACACTTTATATTAAATAAACAATTCCTATGGATTTATCATGCAATTACTCTGATGTTACACAGCAGTGGCCAGTAAGTTAGGATTTACATATAAATTATGGTTGGTGTCCAGAATATTACATTTTATATTAAGTGGACAGTTCCTGAGGAGTTACCATTTAAGTACACTGGTATTACAGTGGTGCACCAACTTGAGATCCAACTCTTCCAACTTTACATATCCCTAAACCTACCCATCTCCACCTCCTGGATCAAATTGTTCCAATTACTCTTATACATATTGTTGTTACAAAATGTAGTTATATATGTCCTGTTACACATGTTTACTTACACAAACCATTTGAAGGGTTGTTACATGTGTGTAGTTACAGAAATATTACAGCTTTAGATACTATGTACCAATGTGTACTTAAACTGTGGTTACATACTACGTACACATCTAGTTACTATGTAAGTACACAGGTATTAGAGCCACTTAATATAAAGTGGGACCATTTTATGATTTATAAAACCATGTGTATGCCAGAACCTGCACAAAAATCCCTTTATAAATCCCAGTCATGGGAAGATTGTGCGTATGTGCATCTCGACCCCGTCTCCTCCCCAAAATGCTTACAACGCCTAGTTTTACTATGCATAACCTCATCTGCATATAATTTCTATGCATATTCCCATCCACATGACACCATGTTTAGTGCTGTCAAGCTGCAAGACATAGGAAATATGAGATACGGACTATAAATGCCCTACACATTACATTGCTAAAAATCATCTAGTATCATTGTTATGTTTGAGAATAAATATATCAAAATATCCATAAAAACTCAATTCTCAGATAGAGATTTTAGAATAGAGTTGATCTTATTATTTTCCTCTGGCCAAATAGTATTTTAATTGTTTTAAAAATTTCAAATAAAATTAATATTAATATTAATTAATATGATGAACATATTTGAGCTAATGTTAAGTGGAAACCGGTCTACGTATTTATTCAGTGTAAATACAATTGTCTGACTCAGTTGTGGCACTGACAAGTATTACCAATTTCAAGTATGCAAATCTTGGCACCTTTTCTGCAGTTGGATCCTTCAAATACAGTGGTATTTTTCAAAATATTTGTGGCGATAACCCTAACACCACCGGACACTAGACCACAAAACTATCTTTTTTGCAGCTGCGTGTTTGTACATACATTGATTGACCGATTAAACCAAATGGACCATACAACAAGTTGAATCACTGTTCCCCTAAAATATTTTCTCATAACATGTGAGGATCTCTGAAGTTCTTTAAGATGATTTTTTTGTGGCACCTATAGCACTCCTCCTCACACTGGGTGCACAAACACATATCATTCATAGAGACTAAACAGGAAACACACTGAAAACCTCTCATCCAAGACTACTCCGCACCCACAGTCTCGAAGCAGTAAACCGCAAACTGCCGGTGGGTTCTGCGGATCATAAATAGACACGACGAACAATTGTGTTTGATAGTCTGGAGATATTCGTAGGCTATGGGGGTCAGGCGGTACATTCCTACCTGAAGGAGAGTGGAGTATGTGGTGAAACATTACAAAAATAAATAATAGGGTGACGCAAAATGAACATGGGTTGAACAAGGTTTAGGTGCGTAACGGCGAATCCGTAAAAAATGTTTGCTTGCAAGTAACACCTACAGAGTGACATAAATCAATATGCATCACAGACTGGCTCTTTATTGTTGAAAAGCAAAGGGAGGGGCTGGATCTGTGGTAGTCAAGTCGGCAGAAATTATACAAGGGCAGTTAACGGCTGCATGAGCGCGGTAAAAATGGCCAAAGCTTGCCGTGTAACCATACCTGGGTGATGCAAAGCGAATTTCCCATGGGGTTCTGCTGGTCAATGTGATTATTTATTTAGACACCGGTATGGGGGCAGCAGCGGAATGGAGATAAAAGCATATTGCAGTTGGGAGTACGTTCCGGGGAACAGGAAACAAGACGATCACAATTGGTCTCTACGGTGGGAGGGGGCATACAGTACATGCGACAGTAGATCGCCAGACACGAGAATAAGAGGCAGGGGTGGAGACGGGCATGAGAGCAAATGGACCAGACACTTACGAGCAAGCCACTTTCCAGCCACAGTCGGGCAGAGAACGATACACAAATGACACACAGACCAACGGTCCAAAGGAAGCACGCGGTAACCGCTAGCCAACCGAGAACAGGGGGGGGATGGAGCTCTTATATGCCTGTCGGGTTGCAAACTGCCGTGATGTGGGCGTGGAGTGACTGTTCGGGGTCTGGGCTGGTGCCACATTCGTGTACTGTTTAGGATTTATTTCCTTGAGTCGTATGATTTCAGACGCTGTGCAGCCTAAGAGTTTATGAGGACAGGCCCCTTTGAAGCCCTGGTGAAGGTGAGGGAATATTGGTTATGAGCGACTCAAATGCAGTCGCGTGGCTGTTGGCCTCTATAGGCACTGGTATCTGAAGACTAATTAACAACCCACCTCTCCTGGCGCTAAGTGTGTCGGATGACTTAATGCGCCTAGATTCCTGAGGTTGGTTTTGCGACAAGTGAATGAACTTCGACAAAGGCATAGATCTATATTGCAAAAATGCTGAAACAGCTCGCCTTAAACCATTACCATGTGGAGAGTACCAATCAACTGATGTGTTTTTTAGTTTTTTACTAAGTATTTTGCGAGCACTGGGAAAGGCCTAGATGAATATAAACTTCGGTTAAGCCCGTAGGCATCGGATAAACGTAACATAAGAAATAATTTTTTTGTTGTTGCTAATTTAATTATTTAAACTATAGCAAGATGCCATTTTTGACACCAAAAGGTATATGTATTTTTTTGTGTGAATTTGGACTTACGTAAAGCACTGGTCAAGATCCGTAGATCATTCATTAACATTTCAATGCAGAGAACTAACTCATGATAAATACGTAGAACCGGCATTTATTATAGGGGCCGATGTTTAATTCTTTTATCCATTTTGTTAACACATTTCCGAGTGGAAGTAACACTACTTATGTATTAGTACATAATCTGAGGGTTACTCACTTTTATACTTAGACAATTTTTAAAGGCTGCCAGTTTTAAACAGATATTAGCAGAAATGTGACTGGAACAGTCTTTGTTTGACTTTCACCCCTGTACATGATAGTAGAACCCAAATCAGGTGATTAAGTAACAGCTCCAGCTAGGTTTTGAGTAAGTGAGCAGGAGGTGATAATAATCATAAAGAAAAGACTTTCTCGTACAATATCACAAAAGCACATAACAAAGGGCATGCAATCCATTGAAGATAGAAATATCCATTATGGGGACCACTTCAAGTAAGAGCTCGAAGGGTTTGGATAAATTGGAGTGGTGATGTATTTATTATGAATATTAGTAACACCAAATTTCTGAACCTACAAACCGCTTAATTACCCAAAATGTGTGGGCTCTTAAATGGTTTTAGATCCGGTTTTAAAAACTTCGCTCGTGGGGGGGGGGGGGGAGATATAGCAGCTCTTCCCGCCTGACCAAATAAGACACCAAAACCAGTTTCCATATGGACCGGTTAACAGCCTGGTAGTTTCGATCACCAGCAGATGATCGAACATCTGTGGTATTATGACTGCCAATCATTATCATTGGTCGTGGTGTCACATGTTTTTAGAGGTCTGTTGGACTAGGCATCATAAGATATATAGAGTACCTTTGCATTGGTGGTTATTTGTTCATGCTATAAAATGTCAACATGCTATGACAAATTAGCCTCGACTGGTTGGCATCATTGTAGTGCTCTCTCACACAACCTTCAATTATTTGCTTTAAGTGTTTTTTGTCTTTTAATTGGCAACGTGTTTAAGCATTATCAGAAATATAGACAACAATGCTGAAGTCCTTGTATGTTGTTCGTTTTCTTTTCTCTGAGGAACTTAATGTTGTTCCATTGTGTTTATCGTACCATGGAGAGGGTTTGCTTCAAGAGACTTTTCTCTTCTAATTGGATTGGATTCTGTATTGGTCTCATTATTTCAGCTAATTAAGATTTAGCTCTGTGGCATCTTTTGTTACCATGGTGTAAGTGATCCACATTGATTTTATTCGCTCATCTCTATTCAAATTGTTTTGCAGAGGAACAAAATCCCAAACCGGCTTCTACAAATCTGATAGATTCAAATTAATGAGACTTTCTTTGAGAAAATGTAAATAATGTACATCTATGCATTTTATTGACACCCACTGTCACATAAGTGTCATAAAAATATGATAACAAAGTATCATCCATATTTTATGAGCAGTCACACAACATTAGCATCTGCCTGTCTATTTGTCTCTCTGTCTGTCTGTCTGTCTATCTACCTATTCATTATTTTATGATTTTTGACTTATTTTAAAATGGTTTTAATTTGACTTAGTTCAGTATCCTACTAATTATATCAGTAGTTATTCATGCACACACACACACACACACTGTTTCTTTATAACATCCCTATCTGTCTTCCAGCTGCTGATTTGATTCCAGTCGATTGCATAAGTGACTTTCGTCCCACTGGATCGCCAGAGCATGCTGAAGACATCACCATGACATTGTCTGCGGTTGCAACATCCTGGTGGATGCCGTGTAGAGAAGCTACTACATGCGTTTTGAGTGTCTAGGTTGAGTGCAATCCAAATTCAGTGATTCATACAGTTGTTCAAATGGATGGAAAATAGGGCCTCCTTGACCTAACGTGTTATTTCAGCCTTAACACGTTGGCATGTTGTCAGGAATATATTGTTAGTCTGTTATTGCTTACAATATAAATTAGTCATGACAACACACTTTCTGCACCCTGTATAGGATGAAAACAGTGTAGTCACAATGTGAACAGTGTCATTTTTCATATGCGCACGAGAATGACAGGTCGTACAAGTTCGATAGTGAAGCACATCTCAACGGATCCGATTCCAAGGGTGTCTTCATTCAATTCCTTTGCTTTTATATTCATTTCTTTCTCTACAAGAAGCAAGTCATTGATGATTGCTGTGACGGAGGTTGACAGGTGAGAGCGTCGCAGCCTGACAGGCGTCGCAAAAGGGGATGATTGAGTTTCGATGCTCTCTGGAAATCATGCTCACGTTGCAAACATGCGTAATCTCCCCTGGAAGACGGCGAGATAGTCAGGAATGCTTATCTGCGGGAGTGGGTGGCCTGACTCGACTTGAGAAATGGACAAAGCTCTGAAAGAGTCGTCTGAGGATGTAGAGTTGGTTTGTGGGTCATGCAATAGCTTCGCTCATGCTTCAGTGAGTTTTTGCTAGAGGTTCTTCCTTTGTCCTCTTCAGGCTAACATCCAGTTCTATCAGAAAGGTAGATCGCGCTGGCAGAATTCCCAGTGATAGTCAACAAAGGTAGTTGGTGCTTGTTTTGTGCCTCAACGAATCCTCAAACAAACACAACTTGACGTTTGTGGTGCCTGTTCTGGGACAGCCTGTCCCAGATATCCCATCCTGCCCTATGGAGAAACTCTTTCTTTTTGACTATGTTGTCTTGTCCTATAATCTTTTATTTTCTGGGAAGCTTGTGTGTTTTTTGCGTCCCTCAGGCACCTTGATGTTTCAGACCTTCTAGAGGACTGGCAAACGCATCTGCTAACTTTTCACAGAGGAAGATGTCCAGAGATACACATGCCTTTGCCATCAACAAATGCATTTAGGACAGACTAGATATCTGGAATAACATTAGGAATAGTTTATAGTGGAAATCCCACAAATAAAACTTTATGCAAGTGACTGAAAATGCTTCTGGTGATGAAAGTGCATTGGCATGAAGTTGAACTCCGTTTAACTTTAATACATCGCCAACCATCTCTCATGTCACTTTAAATCACTGCATCTCATTGAAAACAGATCAAATCAGTCATTTTTAAGGTGCAGAACGCTGTCGTTGTAAACTTAAACTTGTGACGTCTGCTTTTTTTCCTGTGAAAAATTCCCATGTGAAACCATACAAGACATTTAACTAATAATTAAACTAAAACATGTAATGAGCACTGATTCTTCAATGTCGGGTTGTGTGGCTTGTGACCTTTCCTGTTAAATTAAAAGTCATCCATCAAAATCATTGCTGTGCCTCTTGCTCCATCCAATTTTCTGCTGTGTCCTTTATGAGAAACACATTATCAATAGATATTGAAGATCTATAATTTGTGTTTTAATGTTATTTTGATGGACAGGTAACAAAACTCTTTGCTCATTTGCAATGTATTTCTTCTATCTGCTATGTCTCAGATGTTTTCCTCAAGATGTTTAAGCGGAATAATAGAAACAAGTAAATTGTTGACTGTGAGTGTACAGAGCTATAAAATCATAAAATCATATAAAATAATTTGATCTTGGAATATTTGTTTGAGTTCAAATTGCAAACTCATGTTTTATTGCCGACTGAGCACAGTTTGAGGCCTACTGAAAATAAGCAAAAGTTTCCATTTGCTCTATTTAATCTCACTGCTTTCTAGAAACAATTCAGAATCTCATTTGTATCTGATAAAATCATTTGATCATGGAAGAATTAGTTTGAGTGCAAAGTGAACGCTCGTGTTTTCTTGCAGGCTGATCACAGTTTGAGACTTAATGGAGTCTTTTTGAAAATATATAAGCAGAAGACATAAGCAAAAGTCTCCATTTGCTATGTTTAATCTCATTCAGTCACATTTGTTAATGCTAAAATCATATGATCTTGAAAGAATTTGATTGAGTGAAAATATATAAGCAAAAAGCTCCATTTGCTCTATTTCATTTCATTGCTGTCTATAAACAATTCAGAATCTCATTTGTAATCATTTGATTTTGGAAGAATTTGTTTGAGTTTAAACTATATTTTATTGCAGACTGAGCACAGTTTGAGACTTACTGGAGTCTTAGTGAAAATGTATAAGCAGAAAATGTAAGCAAAAGCCTTCATTTGATCAATATAAGGCTGGAATACAGTACACTATTTTTTATTATTTACAGTCTGGAGAAGTTGTCGAAAGTCAGAGTCAGTCTGCAGATTTGAGTTAACAGATTTCATAGAAAATCGCATGTATTATGGTCACTTTTTTTTTTAGCTTCAGCTGATTCCAGCCAGCCAGAGGATATCAACATTTTGAGATTTTGAGCCGATTTTAGAACACATATTGTTTTCCTTTGTCACACATCTCCTAGCAACAAGGTGCACGTTTCTGCATGAGTTCTTTGTGATCGGAACAACTTGAAAGTCTGGTAGTGTGTGTAGCGAATCAGCTCATGGGAAATATAAATAATTAACCATAACTAGTTATAATTAAATATGAATATTTAGATCCACTGTAGATATTTACAGTAGCTGACCTCTCAGGGTCAACTGTCAATTCTAAGAATGTTAATTTCCTGGTTAAGGGAATTAACTTTCTTACTGTACAATTCTACAAAAACTTGTAGCATAAATCTGCATGATTAAGTGACTCCGAATATGAGCAAACAATGAACCACGTCAAATGTGATACAAGCAAGGTTTTATTAACTACATAAACACACAAACTGGTCTAACACACACACACATACACACACACACCCACACACACCACACAAACGCATACAGTTGGGTATAGGAAAATGAGTTAAAGTTTAGGCAGTAAAAAGGAGAGAACTAAGGAATGAAGTTATGGAACCATTTGCATATTCAACAGATTTACAGCCTGAAGGGAACATCAAACTCTTAGTTCAAACACACCTTTGTAAAAGGTGCAAATGATACCTAATGTATCAATTAATAAAACTAAGTTTGATACTTGCACTTCTTGTCTGTCTGACAGAGATTCCTGATGCGATCTGAAGGCTCAAGTTGATTTTTGCTGAAGTTGGTTGATGGGAAAGAACCAGTTTGAGTCAGATTATCCTGGTGAATAGAAAGTCAAGGCCCGAGGCCTGGCGCAAACTTAGGGTATCCTTAGGAGCGTTCTAGCTCACTTTTCATCTTCTAATATTAAGGCCAACCACCGCCTCTGGGCTTGTCCTTGGTGTGAGGCCTTTAGTCGAGCAGATTCATCCCAAGCCTCTCAGATGGGCTTTCTAATGGAAAGGCCGAATCCCAAGTGAGAGTTTATGAAATACTGGGATTCTGCCCCCTTTGTGGGAAGCATGGTAAATTTTCATATGAAACTTGAATCGAAATACTACAGATCATTCTCAGGACACTATCTATTGCCTATGTACCAACATAATAATATACACTCTCGTTTAGATCATCAGAATGCGAATTCATAGATACTAAACAAGGTAAAATTACATATAGTGAAGATTACAAGGAACGGAGTGGGGTTCCATCAAAGCGTGCATAAAACAGTATAAAATCTCAAAGATAACATACACAATGACCTGAAGGATATGTGGGTTCATTCAAAGAAAGGTTTTCCTATGGAATAATTAGAGAAAAGTAAATTTCTACTGTGCACTCTGGATTTTCTATGGACATTGTAGTGGGAGGGGTAACTCTCGCATTCCATTAGATCGTAAATGTGTCGTGTCTACAGGATCGTGGTTGCCAGGGGACCAGGGGCCTGGTGTCGTTGCAGACACCTGGCAGCCCATTTTATTGGGTGAGGTCCTGTGACATTTGGTAAAATCGAATGAAACCTGTTTGTTAAATCAATGAAAAATTGTGGTGTTTGATTGTCCAACAAGCTACATTATCTTCCCTTATCGTTTGTGTATGTACCCCCCTCTGTGACTGTTTACAAAGTCAGTAAGTGTATGATGCCTAACGTTTTAAAATCTGTTCAGTGTAAAATCTGTCCAGCGTTTAATCTCATAGGAGAAATAATTTATTTAATTGTAAAAGATAAAATCATATATAATCATTTGATCTTAGAAGAATTAGTTTGAGTCCAAATCTCAATTTTAAATGTTTTGAAAACATATATGCAGAAGAATTAAACAGAAGTTTCCATTTGCTCGGTTCAATCTCATCTCTGTCTATAGGAGAAAAGATTTAGAATATAATTTGTGATTTTTCTTTCCTACAAGATGCAGCAGCTTTTCCAAAAGTGACTAGATAACCAGCAAAATTGTCCAGCAGACAGTGAAGTGTTGCTTGAGGCTGAGCGCTGCACACAACCTGCGTTTATGGCTGTAGAAGATGGAGACTTTCATTGAAACTGACAAGGGAAGGTCCAGACGGATGGATTTGCTTGAGATATGTGACGCTGTGGGGTTCGACTCAGATTGGGAATAGTTTGAACTATTTATGTGAGAGGCGTTCACAACAGGAGTCGGACCATACATGAAATGTTCAGCAATGTCAACAATGCCGAATGTAGGGCAGCCGAGAATTCCCAGTGACAACAAAAGTAAGGTTATGTGTGCTTTTGACAACACAAAGATGTCGAGGTTTGTGCTGTTTGTTTGCAGTATACAGAACATGCTGTCTCATTGCAAAATGTGATTTAAAAGTAGAGCAACTGAAAATGCAGTTCAGATCTTGGGAATAATAGATCTTCTTTTAGCAACTGCCTCTTTTATTCATATTAGGGTGATCATAGTCAATATGCACAATCTAAATTGGCCTTTTTTTAATGCATGTAAACGATTAACTGATTAATATTATTGCAAAAATACAAAATTGCCTTAATCTCCAAGATCTTTTATTTTCAGCCACTCTAATCACATGCCGCTTTTACACCCAATTAATTCCCAACTGGAAATGGGTTGTGAATGACATGTATTGTTAGCTTTACCTTTTTCAACATAATTTCTGCTGATTTCAGTGTGCAACGTGCAAAAATTTATGTGCTGAAGCTACGCACACTCAAACAGTGTGAATTTTGAAACTTGTTAACATGGGTGTAAATGCAAAATGCTTACATGAAATGTGTGAACAGGCCTCAGGCTTTAAAATGTAATACTTTTTCCCCCACTGACTCGTTTCTCCTTGAAATCATCACGTTCAAAAACTCTTTATTTGGGTCGCTCTCATATATATCATATATTCATATATATATGAAATTACATTTAGAATTAAAATGATATTTTAATTTAACTAGTTGACAAGGTAACATTTCCATTTAGTTTAACTTGACATACATAAAATAAAAATGAATAAATTTGTTTTTATAAATATATTCAATTACTAATATAAAATTAATAAATAAAATACAATTGAAATAAATCAAATTAATAACACAACGATATACATACTTTTTAGTTATTGCCTAATTTTGTAATTTCTGTTCCTTTTTTAAGTACAAACTCAAATCATAAATAACATCTAATTTAAAAGCTATCATTACGGAAGTTCTAAGCCGGCCAATTAAATATATTTTTTCTTCTTCTTGTTTTCTCTCGTTAAAACACTTGTGTTTCTTGTTATAGTCGCCATAGATAGTTGTTTTCACGTTCTAAACGCTTAATTTTCTGTTATATCGCATCACGAGAGTTGGTTTTTCCCTCTCTTATACGACTTAATTTTCTCGTTATCTCGCAAAGTTTTTTTTTTTTTATCAATGATTGTTTGATCATTTGTTATAGAAACAAACTCAACTTTGACACACATCTGATGGACAGATAAACCACGCGCTCTTACTGTAGCCTAGGTCGTGGATATTTCAGCAAATTTTGTTTCGCCTAGTAATAACGTCTACAATACAAAAAAAAGGCTGATCAATCACGGTTGATATTTCCAGAGACAGTACGCTAAACATTTTGTTTGTGTAATTAACATGTTTATATGGTCAAAGCAACACCGCAAACACAGGCGGAGTGTCTTCAGTATGCAGAACTATTCTAAAATCTTTTAGAGTTGCTTGGATTCAACTCACTTTCAATTTTTCTTTTATTTGAAAGAAAATTATGTATAATTTGAAATTTTAGTCATTATATGCTGTGACTGATATCGTGTGCGTTACAAGCTTCTGTTTGAAAAGAGCGTTCATGTGTAGCATGTCTATATGTGTGTGTGTGTGTGTGTTTTGGTGTGGTTTTCCACAAAGAAAATGAAAAACCCAAAAGATTACAACACTGTAGAACATCACTGAATTAAATTAGCCGATACACTTTACACATAAATCACATTTCTTATCAATATACATTTAATGATTAACAATAAAGATTAATAATAAGGAAAAGAGGCACATTACAAATAGCCTACGTCGTTGAAGTCTGTCCTACTGTAGATAAACAGAACACCCCCGCTTATTAACTAACAATAATGTACTCAAGAACACACAAAAGATTAGGTGCAAACAGAATACAGTGACGTAAACCTTGGTTTTAATAAGCAGTTATTATCTTATGACACAGAACACATTGGTGAAACTCATGCATCTAGCAAGAACTTAATACACAATAGTCATATTGATTCAAGCATTTAACATTTATGAATTAATTAAATGTCAGTAGCCTAATGAACAATACTGTACAAATTATAGCGATCACGAGGTCGTTCATATTCTATCCCAAACGCGTACAGTAAAGTGGACATACAGTATAGCCTACAACATCCCATCAGTTATATTCAGGTCAATAGTGCCACCTGTTGGCGCAGTTTTGTAACTTAGAGAACAACCTTTGTTATGTCAAGATCACAAGAAAATTAAGTCATTATAACGAGAAAAAACTCTCGTTAGTCGAGATCCCGAGAAATTAGTCGTTATAACGGAAAACAACGCTCGTCATGTCCGATATAACGGAAAATAAGTCGTTTAACATAAACCAGCTCTCGTATGGTCGAGATCACGAGAAATTAAGTCGTGGTAACGAGAAAACAAGAAGGGGAAAAAAAATGGGTGATGCATGGCCGCTTAGAACTTCCGTATATAATAGTATTCATGCTACGATATCACACTGGTCACATAACGATTTGATGAAAATTAAACAAAACATACAAAACGCAACAAATTTACTTGCAAACTCAAATAAAATTAAAGTGAAACCGAAAATGAAATCTAATTCAAAACTATAAGCATACTCAGTATAACTAAATACGTGGTACACACTGATTGAGTTAAAATTATAACTTACAAAAACAAATTACTATAACTAAAATTAAGGAAAAACAGAACATAAAAATAAAATCTAATTTAAAAAAAAACTCCAAAAACTGAGCTATTGTAGATGCAAGTCACTTTGCACAAGTGAAATTGGTGTTTTTGCCATTTTCAAGGTAATGAGGTTCTAAATATTGTTTAAATGATGTGCATCTTTGATATTTTACAAATTACTTTAAAGATTCCTTTGATATTTTACAAATTACTTTAAAGATTCCTGAGGGACCGTTTTATTTATCATTAGCGGTGTTTACCAAGTTAGGTATAACTTAGTATAGTTCATAGTTAGTGTTAGTGATTTGAATAAACCACAACACTAATTATTAAACTTCAAAGTGTAACTTGTCTCAACTTAAGTGATGTGTTTTCTTTTCTCAGATGCAAAATGTTCACAAAGTGGGAGAAAAAAATCCCATTTGAGTTGTATCTGCTGCCCAGAATATCATAGAGATGTGCACTAAAAAACATATAAGCATCATGACATGTATTATATGGATAAGCACCACCCATTTCCTTCAGAAAATATAAAACTCTAGTTAAAATATGACAATGCCTAATGAAAGCCACATGCATTTGCAATTAAAAGCTTTAGGATTGCACTAGATCATCTATGGTGTACAGGTCGATGAACTGTATAGAAATGAATGATGTATTAATTAATACACCTCCACAGAGCATGTAGAATGACTTTGACTAAAGTAAATTAACCCAGTGCAATAGCGTTCAGCCTCATTAACATCGCTTTAACCCTTGATGTGTCTGACTTTAACTACTGTTTGACATTTGAGAGTGAATTCTCACTTTTGCATGAAATATTGCTTAGTTAACACGAACGTAATCTAATTTAGCGTATCCAGATTCTAACGTAAATCAATGTAGATTCAGTTTTATGTGCCTGTATGTATATCGAGCAAACAAAGTCAGTAATTTTGTTTTCTATGTTTAATATATCACTCTTTTTAGGTCCATCCTCCCAGTGCCATCTGCCACAACCATAAAGAGGAACACGGCCGAGCGAGACAGTGCGTGACAGACTGTTTTATTTGACTTGGAGGGGCTAATTTGGATTAGGGAGGATTTGTGTCCCTGCTGTGAAGCCTGAGCCTGTTTGCAAAACGACTTGCGGAAAGTAGATCTGATGTGGTAGGTCCGCTGTTTGCCTCTCGATGAGATAAAACAGTAAGCCGGGGGGGAAATCAGGGGTAAAATCACATTGAAGCCAGTCCATTGAATTGTGGAGGTAAACAATGAGGATTTAGACCCAGACTGAGTAAAGATGAAACACCTCAAAGAAATATTTGCAGATTGTTGGAATCTCCAAGCACATATTGCACCAACCGTTTCCAAGCAGAACATGTTACTGCCAATAGTTTGTCCAGTTTAGTGAACATGAAGCCTTTTTTGGGGTCAAATACGTGAATATGCGAGGAAAATAGGAACACTAGGGAGGCACATTGATGAAAGGAAGCGCAGCGTAATAAGTTTTTTTAACATCTAATTCAAACCCATAAGTAATCTAGGAGGTACGAAGTGCTCCCTATATACAATCAGATATCTCTCATTGTATGCGGTTTAAAGGCAATAAAATACTGCAACTGAATTAAAAAATCATAAGGCTTTAATACGCTTGGACCAAAAATCAAAGATATCGGTTGGGGGGGGTGCAAGAGATTATTCAAACTATATATTCAAAATAACAAATCGTGGGTTAATATGAAGATAATATGACTATTTATCATAAAAACAGGTCTTTCACGGGAACAGATATATTGATATGGGAATAATATATTGCATCATAAGAATATATATTTAAAGAGTGATAATTCTACAGTTTCATAGCAGAAAATAGTTCAAGAGCATTGATATGTTATCATATACAGAGAGAAAAACGAACATGACCTGACGCTTATATTATATTAAACACAAGAATATAATCAATAATATTATATAAAAATATTATATATATTATATATAATAGTATAATATATAATATAAGAGATTATTAATAATTAGATATATATATTATAATGTGTAATTATGAAGTATGTTTGTCAAAAATTAGCATATATTTGCCGTTAAAAATAATTATTGTGTGTGTGTGTGTGTTTGGTTCATACACGAGCCCTATTTGAATTAATATTTTCATTAAATCTTGCTTTGGACCAAAAAATTTACATTTTTTGTAATTTTTGAAAATGTTGAATAGCACAAATATTGATGCTAATGTTTCAATATCAGTGAAACCATATAGACTAGTATACAAGTGTGTATTTACACCATGAGCCATTACATATGACAACAACGATCAATAACCTTCGGAAAGAATTTTAGCGTCCCAAAACAGCGGCCACGCCCGAGGCATTGATTCGCCAGGTGGCATATGTCTCTCCAGGGGTATCGGTACCATAATGTACAGAACTGAGGCCTCACTAGATATTAAGCATAGCGGTATGGGGTTATGTAGCCGAACCCGCTTTCGATTGGGGAGTTCATGTTCCAGGTCAATGTGGAGGCGCAAGAGGCGTTAACAGAAAATTACCAACCATGTTCCGTGAACTACTTCTGACAATTCTTGGCGTGTGCATGGCGCATTATACTGTTAGTATGGTCCTCACCACATGATTACAGTTGCCATTAAAGCTGCACAACGATGTTCACAGAATCGTCAGATATCTAACAGCTGTCAGAATTGTGCTATTGGATAATGAGGCCGCAAAGAATGTCCCAGAAAACAATCGCCCCGCAAAGCATAACCCTGTTTTTCCTCCCAAACAGTGCATCCAGCCCTTGCCATGTTGGGTATCAAGTGGATCACGCTCGGGCCTCGACATGACGCACTAGGATCTTGAACCGGTCCCACTTTGTTCCAATCATCCACCTCCATCCTCTATGATTTAGGCCCATAGTCATGCGATGTTGGCGTGGCCTTGCATTATCATTGGGACTAGTCGGCGTGGATCATCGCGCATGAACAGAAAAATACCAAAAAAAATACTGGGGGCAGAAGTGTTCGGTGAACTGTGACCACCACGGATCCGCTGCTGGTGATTTGTTGCACTATGTCCTCCTGTTCTAAAGTGAACATGTGCAACAGTCTCAGCGTTCGCAACAGTTAATTTATGCATGTAGCTTACAGAGCAAGTGCATGCCTATACATTTTGTTGCCAGTATGGTGTGTTCCCTGGAAATTGAACCCACAACCTTTTGCGCTGCTAATGCAGTGCTCTACCACTGAGCTACACACACCCACGCACGCACGCACACACAATAATAATAACAATAATCAACACATTTATAAATAAAAAATAGAGTAAAATTACTAAAAATATAATTAAAAAAATGCATAATTAAAGGCATAATAAAAATATATTTAATTATATTATAGTAGAGGTTTTCCCTCTTTATAAATACAGAGTAAAATTAGTGGTCTTTAATTTTCTTACAGAGAAGTCCCAAAATAGGGGAGTATGATTTGACTGTCATCAGCATCAATCATGGGTCGCATAAAAGAGGATCCATCTTTCTTGTTAATCCTGGTTCTTTGGGATCCAGTCTTGTCTCATCTTACACATATGTCAAGCAGGTCCCCACTAGTCAGCCTCAAAGGAATTTTGAAGCAATCATGCACGAGAAGTCAGGTGACATCCTCATTGATGTCTTCTGCTAGTAATAGCTCGCTGTCATGGCTTTTTCCCGACAAACGTTTGCTCTGGGTATTGGAAAGCTTTATCATCAAAGCATAAAGTTTCATTCTTCATCCAGGGCGAGATCCAAGGTCCTTCTGATGGTCAGGCCTTTACAAGCACTGTGTACAACAGAGACTGGCTGTTTAAACGCTCACATGAGGCAAAAACAAAATCAAAACGCTTTTTTTTTTTCACTTATTTTATTTATTTATTTATTATAAAAAATGTTCCCTATCCCATATTACTATTAAGAATGGAATTACAACTAATCTGCGTAAAAATCTGATATTTTTCAAATAGTATTTTTATATAGATTTTCATTGTCACAAACCAATATTTGAAACATATGTCATATATTTTTTAACCATTTTGAACAATTTCAAATTTAAGTTTGAAATATAATTTAAAATGATTGCAGACTTTTTTTTCACATTGTAAATTTGAATATAAAAAGTTGTACGTCTTAAATGTTTGAATGTGCACAAATTTTGATATATATCAATTGAAAACTCATATACATCATGCCATTTTATTCTTATTATTATAAGAGAAAAAATAGAAATAATAATTGTAACCTAATACAAACCAGATCACTAATATAGCATTTTTACCAGGAGGAAATATAACGTATTTTATGATGCTGAATAATTAAGTGCACAATAAATCAGATTACTTCACATGTGTTTTTGCAATTCAGCCATATTTATTCATTAGGAAAACATCAGGAGATGCGAATGCTGCTGTCACTCATTGATTTTAATTGGCAGGACATTTGCATGCATTCTAAGTCATTTAGCAGCAAAAATTTGTGATAACAGCAAACGTCAAAAGCTTGACAACAAAAACAACAACAATTCATCTCACTGTAATCCTGAATGACTGAATCCAATTACTGTGAGAGAGAGACTCGTCCTTGACTTTACTAACTGTTCAAATCATGATTATTTTTTCTTCATATTGTCATACTTTTCTTAATATTTTTTAAGAATAAGATAACGATTTTTAAGAGCTTTTTTTGGTCTTTGTGATGAGTGGGGCAGGGCCGAGAGCCGTGGGAATGGAGCCTGGACTTCTCTCCTCTTTCACTGTCGCAGCTCTTCTTTTAATCCTTCCGGAGCTCCTCCGTGGGACCCGAGACCGGTGAGTGGCGCAGGTGTCACACATCTCATTATCAATTACTCCACCGGCCCACTCGTCACAGTCTTCCATTAACATTATCTACAAATTGGTAAATTCTTATAATCTCAAAAGTACTATATGCTATGTACACAAGATAACACTTTTAAATATTTTGGTATTTACTGTGGTACCTTATCCATTTACCATGGTAGTTATATGTAATCCAAGGCACATATATTACTGTGGCATCATGTTGAAAAACCATGATATGGTACTTTTTAAATATACTATGCAGTGAATGATTTCCATTTTAATGTATCATGATATTTACATAGAAGTGCAATACTTTAACAAATATGAAAATGTTAATGGAGTACTATACATGTCTGAAAACATGGTAATATGGTGGTACATTTATATATTCTGTAGTATTGTACTGAATAGGGTCATTACTGTATAACTGAAACAAAAACTATTAAAACATTTCTGCTAATTGATAGCTGAAATAAAAATAAACTGTACATATTAGATGAATAACTTAAACTAAACTAAATTTAGAAATGTTGTTTTGACAGCTAATTGAAATTTTTAAAAAATGTAAACAAAAATCTAAATAGTAATATTTAAAAATGAAAATGAAGTATAAAAGAATTAACTAATTGAAATAAGTTTAAGATGAAGCAATACATTTAGTAAGTGGAAATAAATAAAAAACTAAAACTGAAATCTAAAATTCAAATAGTATCATTTTAATAGTATAAAAATCTTAACCAAAAACAAATAAAACTGACAAAAACACAAAACGAAATCACTAAAAATGAAACTAAAACTTTGTTTTTAAAACATTTTCCAAAACTATGGTAAACTTATTGTACTTTCTTTACTTGGTGGATTAAAATGATTTGAAACAGTCCTTTTTAAACCATTTCTATTGTTTTCCATTACCATTTGAAGTATCATACAGTAATGGTATCCAGGGACCTATATTTACTCTCGTAAGGATGCTGCATAATATACACCCAAGTTTGTTATCAGATCACATAATCAATATTAAATTTAGTCAATATACACTAAAAAGCGGCACAGATCCACAAACAGCATTGATGTAAATACAATCCCAAATGATCTGAGATGGTGATAGTCTACGGCTGCAGCTGTATGTGCCATTATAAAGATCGCTGATCCAGGATCAGATTTCCTCGGCTGATACCGAATTCTGTGGCGGCTTTGTGAATAAACCGGACCCAAGGTCAGGCCTCGGCACTGACCTCCAGCGAGCTCCTGATGAAAATCTAACCAAGCATCACTGGCAATTTGAGTCCTCAAAGTAAACAAACAGAAGTGCTCTTCAAAGGCTGAGGTCCAAACAGAGAGAGGCAGCCACACACATGGAAAGACTCGAGGGAGACCTCGGAACGCCTGTCCGGCACCGGCACACTGAAAGACCACAAAGGCTTTTATATTATGTCTCACTAATGCATGTTATTTTTACATTCTGTCTGCTGGCCGGTGTGTATTCGCATTACAAATGCCTAATATTGGATAGTCTTGCACTGCCAGACTTTTGACTACCGCAAATCTCATGCACTCTGCCGTTATTCTGGTCAATAAATGCCCACTTAGACAGGAAGAGACCATCTGACCAACATGCAAAGTGACCATCACTTTTTGAAACCGCCGCTTAGTTCATCCTGAGGGATGTAACCTAAAAATATGATATGTGATATGATATGTGAAATATATCTTAAAATGCATGTCTTTGCACTTTTTACTTCTATGTTTAAGGGGGTGTAAGGATTTCAAAACAACAACAACAACAAAATAGTTTACAGAATACACAGGGGGGGGGGGGAACAAAAAGTGCCATATCATCTGCAATTTTCTGTTTCAAAATAGTCAAATATTATAATCCCCAAAGTACTATGTACTATGTACATAGAGTAATACCATGGTGTTTTGATATTTACTATGGTACCATATACATTTACCATGGTACTTAGAAGTAACCCAAGGCACTTGCACAACTGTGGCACGATGTTGAAAAACTGTGTTAATACCATGGTACTTTTTTAAATATACTGTGCTAGTGAATGATTTCCATATTAATGTACCATGGTAGTTTAAAGAATAAAATTGTGAAAATATGACAAAAACATTAAACATTACATGAAAATATGATGGTACCTTTATACAGTATACGTATATATTCTTGTATAAATTAAAGTTTAAAACGTTTTTGCTAAATTGGCAAGCTGGAAATATAAAATACAATATAAATCTTTGTGTATTTAAAAAAAAAAACTTTTATAATTTTATTATAATTGAAAACAGCTAAACATTAAAACAAAATCTAAAATGAATAAAAAATAATATAATGTTAACGTACAAAGATCAATTAAGACGATGGATTAAACATGCAGAATCTCAAGTCTTTGAGTTACCTCAAGTCGCATTAAACTCTATTAATATAAAACTTTTTGTGATTTTAAAATGCCATTTAACTAAGATTAATTAATGCTTTACAAGTTTTTTTTTTCATTGTTCATGTTGGTGTTAAACTAATACTTTACCATGTACTCCTTAGGGGAAGTGTTTGACTATTCCACACTTTTTCAGTACATTACATTGGGGACATTTCTAGTCCATATTACCGAATATTGCAAAGCATCTGGCAAGTAATATTGAATTAAACATGTTTTTTTTTTTTTTTTTTTTGTAAACAACTCCAATAATCTCTGTTTTATTTATATCCTTGAAAAATATTTGAAACTGTTCAAACTGTTCTCAAATGTTTCTCAAATTCCTCAATATAATAAAAAAAAAACAGACACAAATGAATCAATAGTTAGCTAAAATTATAGAGTTCATACTGAGATACTCTAAACTGAGACATTGTGGAGATCTCTGGAGGAGATGTATGATGATTATGTGGGTCTTCCTCAGAGACATCTGAGAAGCAAGAGACTTCAGTCTCATTGCTGTGTTGGAGAAACAGTTGAGATATTAAAGAGCTTTAATTTTCTTTCCTACAGGAAGTCATGATGTTGCATAAGGCATATTCACCAGCCTACAAAGTGCTTTGAAAGTAAGTAAAATACAATACAAAGATACAATACAAAGATATACAAGAAATAGTATTTCTGAATGTCTTTTCTATGGAAGTGCACATTATGTTAGGAAAAAAAACGACAGGAAATTTTAACCAATTTTTTTACAAAAATGTGAGCACTGATGGCAAAGAAATGAACAGATGTAAATTGAAATGTTTCTAAACATAATGCATTCACAGCCTGGCTTTTTGTCTCTCTGTGTGGTTAAACTGTTGTACTGAGCCATCCTGCTGTTTTACTTCATTTTGAGTGGATATGACAAAGTGTGGCATGTTCATAGCTGAACGTAGTTGCTGTGTGTCACCGCTGATTGCCGTCTCACAAAGCAAACTGGGCAGGCAGCGTTCTTGTTTGCCTTTGTTATCCATCCGGTCCTCGATCATGAGCTGTTTTTTCCATTGTTTAGAAAGCATCAAAATAAGTACCTCAGCGACAAATCTCACACAGACTCCTTTTTCTTGGCCATCAGTGATTACATCAATGAGGATTTTTTTTTCCTGCAATCGCTGCAATTAAAAAAAATGTATTTCAACTTATAAGTGGTGTTGCTAAGCAAGTGTGATTTTATGGAAGCCCAGTATCTTATAAATTCAACTTTGACATAATTATGACTTAATATCTCATCATTTTGACTTTTCATAATTATGACTTAGTATGTCATAATTTTGATCATAATCTCATACAATAATTATGATTTTAATAATTATGACTACTATAAATCTGACTGTCATAATTTGACTTAATTTAATAAATTAGACCTTTTTTATTCAATTGACTTTTCATAATATTTACTTTGTCAAAACATTATGACCTTTATATTATAATTGTGACTTTTGATCTCATTATGCAATCTTAGTATGCCATTATTTGGACTTGTGTCATAATTGTGTCATAATTTGGACTTTATATAATAATTATGACGTAGTATGTCATGATTTTTTTCGTATACAGTAATTATGATTTGTTTCATAATTATGAATTATAAATTGATGCCGTTCAAATTCTAATTTATCTAATTTATTACCTAAAGAGTAACTTCACTAAAGAAGACTTTATCATAATTATGACTTAGTATGTCATCATTTGACTTATACAATATCAAGTACCTCATACAGTTATCATAATTTAGACCTTTTGTCATAATTGTGATCTCATAATTATGACTTAGCATGTCATAATTTTGTCTTATACAGTAATTACGACTGCCATCATTTTGACATTTTGTCTTAATCATTACTTTATTTCATAGTATGTCATAATTTAGACCTTTTAGCTAATAATTTAGACTTTTTCATCTCATAATTGTGACATTTTATGTCATAAGTATGATTAACCAAAACATGATTATTTCCCTATGTGGCAGAAATGGGCATCACTTGTGACAGTACCTAGCAACCACTCATAAAACCCTAGCAACAGTATAACAACGTCCTGACAACCACCCTCAATACCCTAGCATCATGACAGCAAGTTATGCACAGCCAAGTAACATTCACTCTTCTTAAGAAAATGTAAAAAACTAGTTTCCTCTGTGAAATGTGTGCCAAGCTGATTGATGATGTGAATAGATCAACATGGCATCCCGTCCTCAAAATGCGTCTTGTGATTTTCCATTTTAGCAGTGCAGACCAGAATTCAATTTGTCCAGTGCACCAAAAAAAACAATTGGACTACAACCCAAAAAAAATTGTCTCTCAGATTTAAGCAAAGGGCCTGAGGTTATAGTCTCATGTCATCTTCTGAAAAACTTCCCATCATCATATGAGAAAGAACTTGATGAACATTTGATTGCCTCCGGCAGAATCTATCGTTTCACCATCGTCCAGAAAAATGGCTTTTATATGAATACAAATTAATAAGATATTGCTTAAAATGAAAATATGAAACTGGTGAAGCATCTATCTTGGTATTGATTTGTGTCAGCCGATTCTGGCTAATGTGACCCATGAGAAGCCGCCTGCCTCTGAAACGTATTACCTGCCTTAACGTTCAACCTCACTAACTGCACAATCCAACATTATTTATGCCCGGCAGGGAAAACAAGATTGAAAACATGGTTAAAACCATGATTTTTTTGGACAACTTTATGATATTACTTTATTAATATCATGTCACATGCAACAATTTTCACTTGTTGGTTATAATTCACTACTGCATGACATTTTGAATACAGTTCAGTGAAGCCATGCACACTAGATGACTGAAGCTAGTTGCCATTTAAGATTTTAAGTGTGCAGTAACAACATGGAGTGAGTTAAAGGAATAGTTTACCCAAAAAAATGAAAATTTGCTGAAAATTTACCCTCAGGCCATCTAAGATGTAGATGAGTTTGTTTCGTCATGGGAACACATTTGGAGAAATTTAGAATTATCACTTGGTCACCAATGGATTCTCTGCAGTGAATAGGTGCCGTCAGAATGAGAGTCCAAACAGCTGATAAAAACTTCACAGTAATCCACACGACTCCAGTCCATC
The DNA here is from genome assembly GCA_018155175.1 of Sinocyclocheilus anophthalmus. Lineage (NCBI taxonomy): Eukaryota > Metazoa > Chordata > Actinopteri > Cypriniformes > Cyprinidae > Sinocyclocheilus > Sinocyclocheilus anophthalmus. The sequence continues at coordinate 26,631 of JADLZN010008936.1, forward strand.
AATGAACATCTTGTAAACTGAAAACTTGTGTGTTTGTAAGAAACAAATCCACCATTAAGACTTTTTTTTTTTTACTTCAAACCGTTGTTTTCAGTAAAAAAAATGAGTCCATAATCCATCATAATGCTTCCTCCAGTGTATTTGTTCAAAGGTGGTTCTATGGTCGCGAATCAGCAGAGAAAAGATGCATCACGATCAAGCACTATTATAAGTTAAAACAGTTCTAAAACAATATGTTGTTAGATTATGATGTGAAGGACACAGGGGGGTGACTTTTCACTGCAAAACGTTTTTGGCCAGAAGCAACGGTTTGAAGTAAAAACATCTTAATGATGGATTTATTTCTTACAAACATGCAGCTTTTCACTTCACAGTACATTAATTTATGGATAGGAGCGTGTAGGCTTACTTATGGATTATGTGTGTTTTACAAACTATTTGCTAAACTTCTCCAAATCTGTTCTCATGAAGAAACAAACTTATCTACATCTTGAATGGGCTGAGGGCAAGTACATTTTCAGTTTTTCGTGAACTGTTCCTTTAAGCAGTTCTTGTTTTGTGATTGGCTGGATTTGATGATCACGCTCCTCCCTCCCAAATTCTTTGCATTCCATGTGGCTAATCATTTAATAATCCTTTGTGCTTTAAAATACATAATTATTGCTACAAAGGTTCTTTATAAGCTATTAAACATTATTTTTTTCTCTAATAGTTTGGCCAATTATATGGCACTATTTTTACCCTCATCTCAAGTCAAAGTGGTAACCTTTGCATCTCAAATCCCTATAATGTATGACACTTTAATTGTTAACAAATTCTTCAAGCCTTGACGTAATTGGATTTTTTCATGGGGCTTTAATGTAGTGCTGTTCGCAGAGCTTCATTTGAGTAATTGCACATGACCTCACTGTCGTCTTTCCAGTAATCCAATATTGAGCCGCAGGATCAGACGTCAGTGGGTAATGTAGACATCCTTGGCTCCGGATTCACCCCTCCATGATGCCACGGCTTAGACTGTAAGCAGCTCGAGTAGAACGGGTTTTAACCATCAAACCACTCATTATCATAGATAATGTAGCAGCATAAAACATTATATTTAAAAGACCAGTAATTGAATGGACTAAATAAAATGGAGCTTTATGTACAGTCAGTGTGTGTATATATAGGCTATATATTTAAATAAAGTATCTCAGGTTATTTATTTGGAACCCAAGATACTTTTTCAGGATTTTTTGAAAAAAAAAGTTACAAAGTACAGCATTTATTTAAAATAGAAAAAACAAGTATACCAATGACCGTGTGGTACAAAGGTTTGGGAGGTCAGGTAAATTGTGTCTTTTTTTTTGAAAGAAATTAATCATTTTATTCAGTAAGGATGTGTTAAATTGATAAGAAGTTATAGCAAATATTTATATTGTTAGAAAAAATTTATATTTTGAATAAATGCTGTTCTTTTTAACTTTTTATCAAATAATCCTGAAAAAAAGTATCACAGTTTAAAAAAAAAAATGTTAAGCAGCACAACTATTCAACATTGATAATAAATCAGCATATTAGAATTATTTCTGAAGGATCATGTGACACTGATGACTTGAGTAATGGCTGCTGAAAATTCAGTTTTGCAGCACTAGAATAAAATACATTTTGAAATCTATTCAAATAGAAAACAGTTAAGAATTGTAATGATACTTCACAATATTACAGTTTCTGTATTTTTTAACAAGTAAATACAGCCTTGGTGAGCATACATGAAACAAAGTATATGACAAAGGGGCACCAATATATTGTTAAAGGGGAGTTTCTAAAGTCAATCGGTAGCCGACTACACCACCTGGATTTTTTTGCTGAGACCCAGGACTCAATTTTTTTGCCAATTTCTTACTCAATTCAACTGAAATTCTCCACTGAGGGCTAGATATCAACACAGACACTCAAGAGGTAGATCTCATTACAACAAGCACTTTATTACTATAAAACATGACTTTAAAAACTTAACTTATGCAGTTCATAAGCAGTCTATGTATGTGGCCAGTCTATGTGGCCAGCAGCAACAGTCCTGATTTAGTCCCACTGCAACAGATGCTCCTGATCGTCTCATCACTGGAGAAAAATAAAACAAACACTGCCAGTATCTCCTGCCCACTTCACACATAAAAAACTACTACTACTATTCTCTTGTGCACAAAATAAACCACAATCCACCCCCAGCCAGTGTTACAGCACATAAAATGGGAATATGGGAATAATATAGTGTCAATAGGCTAGGATATTGGCAATGAATTTCTGTCAAGTCTCTATTTATAAGCTTCAAGTGATGTAAAATAATCACAGACCTTCATCTGTCAAAACTGCCCTCGGTGGATCAAAAACTAAAACGGTACTCACAATATGAATGGGCAGCCATATGCAACCCAGTCCTGTTGAAATCCCATGCTGAACACGTGACAAACCTCCGTAACAGTTGTGCTCACCATGCCTCGACTCACTCACACTCCTAACCGCTCATCTTCAATTAGCCAGTGTCAAGTGTTAGATCCAAGAACACTTGAACACCATATGTAAAACAGCAAAAATGGCCCAAATGTATCAAACCACATGTGGGCCTCTGTAGGTAAAGGTGCGGTGTTGATGGCAATGTGTAATCTGAATGTGACCCTAAAGTGGCCCATGTGGTAATCAGTGATTATGGCCCAAATAGTGTCAACCAACTTTGGCAAAAATGTGGCATTATCGACAAAGGCTAATCAGGGAGTAAACCAAATGTGGTCCCCATATGTTTCAGCAAATGTGACCCAGGTACATTAAAACGTATCTGGGCCAGTTTTGGAAAAGATATGGCACAGTGAGCATTGGCTAATGTAGCTTTGAGTCTAAAGTGGCCCGCATTTGATGCCACAAATGTGGCCCAGTTATCCTTAAACGTATCTGGGCCAGTTTTGGCAAAGATATGGCATGGTAAGCACTGGCTAATGTGGCTGTGAGCCTAAAGTGGCCCGCATATGATGCCGCAAATGTGGCCCATTTATCCTAAAGCAAATCTGGGCCAGTTATGGCAAAGATATAGCACAGTGAGTACTGGCTAATGTGGCTGTGAGCCTAAATTGGCCCGCATATGATGTCACAAATGTGGCCCAGTTATCCTCAAACATATCTGGGGCAGTTTTGGCAAAGATATGGCACAGTAAGCACTGGCTAATGTGGCTGTGAGCCTAAAGTGGCCCACATATGATGCCACAAATGTGGCCCAGTTATCCTAAACCGTATCTGGGCCAGTTTTTGGCAAAGCTATGGCACACTGAGCACTGGCTAATGTGGCTGTGAGCCTAAAGTAGCCCTTATATGATGCTGCAAATGTGGCCCGCATATAAAATGACAAATATTGCCCAAATAATTAATAACAATTTGGGCCACTTTTGGCAAATATACGGCACAGTCAGCATTGGTTAATCAGTGTGTAAGCCAACTTGTCCCACATTTGACATGGCAAATATGCCCCAGATATTATAAAACAGATGAGGAACACTTCTGGTTGTAACACTTGAAAAGTGAGGCCACTTCTTGGATGTAAAACTTGACACTGTCTAATTGAAATGGAAGCTTGTAAATATGGCCTAATAGAATTTGGCTACTTTTAGTAGGATCCCAGACAGCAACATAGTGTTGGTCCAGATTCGGCCCACATCTGGCCCATGTGAAATCCATGCGGGCCAGATGTGGGCAGGATCTGGGCGAAAATGGCGCTTTCTGGGATGCAGAACAATGTGCGCGTTTCCATTAAGATTTGTGCAAAACTTTGGCGATATTTTATAAATGTCGATAAAAAATTATTGCGAAATGACGGTGTTTCCATTATGGCTATATTTATTCAAAGGAGGCTTAATGTGTGTATCTTTACAGAAGCAGCAAAGAAAGCCGCTTCAGAAACGTGCGTGGTGCTGCTGGAATAAACCATAGACTGTATAAAAAACATAAACACAAGCATTGAGTGACCGCAATCAGCTTCAGTGACCGTATCAGAACCACACAGCACTGCATACGTGTGCAATGTAAATTGTCTAAGTATAAATAGTAGGGAAAGCCCCTTATACTGGAGCGCGGCCGCCGGGGCAACTTATGATTAAAGTGTTCCTTGGAGGTTATAGTACATTGAAGAATGATTATATGACTTTTTACATATGCCATGTGACTTGTAAATGCGAAAAAGCCGTTTCCATTGGTTTTGTGAATTATTCCTTTTTCGCATTGCCTGAAAAAACACCTCAAGCTAGCGTAAAAACTTTTTTGCGATATATGGCCGTTTTTGCGAAATTGACGCGTTTCAATTAGGCGTATTTTCAATTCGCAATTACAATTGCGCAATTTGAAGGGTAAGGGAAACACGCCTACAGTTAACTGATGCAGGGTGATCTGGATGTGAGTTTTAAGAAGGCTACATGCGCAGCAATTAATTTTTTTAAACATGCTTTTAATGGCAGTTTTTTTATATATGTACTGTGCAGCATAAAAACAGAAGTGCACTGTAATGATTGTACTCTTACTGTCACAGTTTCTATTCATTTATCTTTTCCTTTTGCACTGTTTCCCTTGTTGTGTTGATTGTATTATTCTGTTCAGGTGTGCCTAGTTAATTATCCTTGTTTGGTCTGAGTACTTAAGTTCCTGTATGCCCACTTTGAGTTTTTCTGGTCTTATGTCTACATGTCGCTGTGCTACATTGTGTTTGGATTTACCCTTGTTGGATTAAAGACTCATGATATTAACCTTCCATCTCATTGTGCGTCTTTAACACAGCGTAGCTATGACACTCACATACTTACTGTGCAGGTAGAGTCTGAATGAGAAGCATTTAAGTTCAAACTTGTGACGATCAGTTTTTAAAGTATTAGGATGTCTTTGAATATTTATCTGTGACATTTAAATTGCTGCTTTTGCAAAACTTGGGTCAGGATGATTTTATCAAGTAGGGCACATTTCTGGAACTTATTTGAACATTTATGGAGGACATTTTTAAATTTCTCTTTACAATGTTGAGTATTGTTGATGCATAACTCCCTTAAGTTGTGGCCCAGATAATGTATATTTATGGTTTTAGTTCATTATTAGCTCAAATGTGGCTATGTAGTGGCCTGCTTGTGGACCACTGCCAAAATGCCACCATTCCATGCAGAATGTGGGCCACATGAGGAATGTGAGGAAGACCAGGGTTAGAATAAAAATCAACTGTGGCCCACATTAGGGCCAGTTTTGGTTTAATTGGTTGGCTTACATGCAGCAATGCTAAGGCTTACTTGAGGCCCAAATCTGGCAAACAGAACTGGACTGCCCAAATGCCATTATTCCACGCAGTATGTGGGCCGGAGCAAGGTGTTGGATCTGGGCCAGAATTAAAATAAATGTGGCCCAGATTTGGGCCAGTTCTACTTTACTTATTTATTGTCATGGCTGACATGCGGCCTTCCTATAGCTTGCTTGTGGCCCAAATTTGGCAAATGGGAGTGGACTGCCTAAGTGCCATCGTTCTTCAAAGTATGTGGGCCAGAGTAAAGTGTTGGATCTGGGGTGGATCTTGGCCAGAATTCAAATCAATATGGCCCAGATTTGGGCCAGTTCTGCTTTATTTGGTTTATTCATGGCTGACATTGGGCCTTCCTATGTCTTGCTTGTGGCCCAAATCTGGCAAACAGGAGCAGACAGCCCAATTGCCATCATTCCACGCTGTATGTGGGCCAGATGAAAGTGTCAGGTGTGGACCTGATCTGGGCCTCAGGAATTTTGCTATCTGGGTAAGGACCTTTGAAACCTATCATTTTGTTCACTTTTTGTGTACTGGACACTGACTTGGGGTGGATTGTGGTTTGTGTGCACAAGAGAATAGTGGTAGAAGTATTTTTTTTTTTTTTTTGTGAAGTGGGCTGGACATACTTTATTCTGTTTTATTCTTCATTGATGAGATGATCTGTGAAGTATCCAGTGGGACTAAACCAAGACTGTTGCACATTACAGCATAATTTGATCTCCTAACATGCATTAACTCTAATATACTGAAAATAGGACCCATATATATATATATATATATATATACAGTGGGTACGGAAAGTACCCCCTTAAATTTTTCACTCTTTGTATATTGCAGCCATTTGCTAAAATCAAATAAGTTAATTTTTTTTCCTCATTAATGTACACACAGCACCCCATATGACAGAAAAACACAGAATTGTTGAAATTTTTGCAGATTTATTAAAAAGAAAATAACTGAAATATCACATGGTCCTATGTATTCAGACCCTTTGCTGTGACACTATATATTTAACTCAGGTGCTGTCCATATCTTCTGATCATCCTTGAGATGGTTCTACACATTCATTTGATGGGGAAAGGGTTTTTTTCCCCCCAGCTGTGTTTGATTATACTGATTGGACTTAGGAAAAGCCACACACCTGTCTATATAAGACCTTAAAGCTCACAGTGCATGCCAGAGCAAATGAGAATAATGAGGTCAAAGGAACTGCCTGAAGAGCTCAGAGAGAGAATTGTGGCAAGGCAGAGATCTGGCCAAGGTTACAAAAAATGTATTCTGCACTTAAGGTTCCTAAGAGCACTGTGGCCTCCATAATCTTTAAATGGAAGATGTTTGGGACGACCGGAACCCTTCCTAGAGCTGGCCGTCTGGCTAAACTGAGCTATCGGGGGAGAAGAGTTTTGGTGAGAGAGGTAAAGAAGAACCCGAATATCACTGTGGCTGAGCTCTAGAGATGTAGTCGGGAGATGGGAGAAAGTTGTGGAAAGTCAACCATCACTGCGGCCCTCCACCAGTTGGGGCTTTATGGAAGAGTGGCCCGACGGAAGCCTCTCCTAAGAGCAAGACACATGAAAGCCCGCATGGAGTTTGCTAAAAAAAACACCTGAAGGATTCCAAGATGGTGAGAAATAAGATTCTCTGGTATGATGAGAGAGGAAGGATAGAACTGTTGGCATTAACTCTAAGTGGTATGTGTGGAGAGAACCCCCCCCCCCCGAATGGCACTTGCTCATTACCTGTCCAAATACAGTCCCAACAGTGAAGCATGGTGTGGCAGCATCATGCTGTGGGGGTGTATTTCAGCTGCATGGACAGGACGACTGGTTGCAAACGAGGGAAAAATGAATGCGGCCAAGTACAAGGATATCCTGGACAAAAACCTTCTCCACAGTGATCAGGACCTCAGACTGGGCCGAAGGTTTACCGTCCAACAAGACAATTACCCTAAGCACACAGCTAAAATAACGAAGGAGGTGCTCACAAACAAATCTCTGTGACTGTTCTTGAATGGCCCAGCCAGGAGCCCTGACTTAAACCCAATTGAGCATTTCTGGAGAGACCTAAAAATGGCTGTCACCAACGTTTACCATCCAACCTGACAAAACTGGAGAGGATCTTCAAGGAGGAATGGCAGAGGATCCCCAAATCCAGGGTGTGAAAAACTTGTTGCATCTTTCAAGACTCATGGCTGTATTAGATCAAAAAAGTGCTTCTACTAAATACTGAGCAAAGATTCTGAATACTTAGGACCATGTGATATTTAAGTTTTTCTTTTTTAATAACTCTGCAAAAATGTCAACAATTCTGTGTTTTCTGTCAATATTGTGTGCTGTGTGTACATTAATGAGTAAAAAAATGAACTTAAATGATTTTAGCAAATGGCTGCAATATAACAGAGTGAAAAATTAAAAGGGGGTCTGAATACTTTCCGTACCAAGACAGAGGGTGTGTGATATATAAATATATACTCTATTATCTAATATAATATATTATATTATATATATCTCATGGTCAACTCTTGGGGAGATTTTAGCCAATGTAAGGATTGCCGATGTTAATGAATTGCATTCTGCGGGTGACCTATTTCGTATTTGTAGATTATGCTGAGGAAAGCAAGTACAGGAACTTGATACTGCCAATACATAAGCTGATATGGTGCTCTGAGTATTTAAGATTCCTGTAGCGTTCTGGGCCACTCAAACACACAATATATATTTTGTTAGATAGATTTAACAAATACTCTGTAACACTCCAGGAAGCTGAACAGGCCCCTGGTTATATAGCAATGCTGACACCTAAATACTTTTACGACCTCCTGGGATTTAGGTGAAGAAAATCGCTTCCTTGCCCATAAGGAAAATCCACAAGGGAAGGACTTTTCTTTGCTAATTAATTAATAGGAAAATCTTTCTTTGAATGAACACACATGATCATTCAGGTCATTGGGTATATTATTGTCACCGTGTATTTTGTCTTTGAAATCGTATACTGTGATGCAGGCTTATATAATCGAAACACATTCCTGTCATCCTTTCACTATATGTAATCCTTCCTTGTTTAGTATCTATGAATTCGCCGCCTTATGATCGAAACAAGCTTGTATATTATATATTGGTACATAGGCAAAATATATTAGGGCCCTGAGAATCGTTAAAAATTTCGATTTAAGTCCATTTGCAAAATACCATGCTTAGAGACAAAGGGTCATAAAAACCTCCAGCAATTGCCACCTCCCGCTCAGAAATTCCATTTTGCTCATTGGACAAGCCCATCTTGAAAGGCGGGGATCTTCTCCGACCTTAAAGGCCCTGCTCCAGGGACCCTCCCAGGCGGTGGTTTGTTGGAATTCTGAGAGGATGTAAGAAAAACGCTCCCGGTACCCCTCACACGCCACGACACGCCAGGCCTTCGGCCTCGACCCTTCCATTCATCAAGATTCTCTGACTCAAAACTGGTTCTCTCATATCAACTAACTTCAGCAAAAGATCAATTGGAAACCTTAAGATTGCATCAGGAATCTCTTTCAGACAGACGAGGCTCGCAAGTATCAAACTTAGTCTTATTAATTGATACATTAAATATCAGTTACACCTTTTTACAAAGGTGTGTTTGAACTAAGAATCTGGCGTATCCCTCAGGTGTAGATCTGCTGAATAAGCAAATGGTTCCAAAAATTCATTCTTTATGCCTCTTTCTATACTGAGTTAAACTTTAACCCTTTCCTATACAAACTGTGTGTGTATGTTAGACCAGTTTAAGTGTTATGTAGTTAATAAAACCTTACTTGAATCACACTTGACGTTGTTCATTGTTTACTCATAACTGAAGTCCCTAATCATGCAGATTAATGTTACAGGCTTTGTGTAGAGTTGTACAGTAAGAAAGTCATTTCCCGTAACCAGGAAATTAACGTTCTTAGAAATGACAAGACAGTTGACCCTGAGAGGTAAAGTAAATACTTACAGCGGATCTAAAATATTCATAATTAATTAATTATAACTAGTTATGATTAATTATTCATATTTCCTCATGAGCTGATTTGTTACAAAGACATACTGCTACTGCACAAATAGCATACATGAAATTACCCATAGCAGATCTATACAGGTGGAGCTGGGGAAGGGTGGAGGGTTTCAGAGTAACTCTGAAAGCACACTGCAGGAATCAAATGCTATCCAGCTGCGTATTGCAACCTGAACCAAAGCAGTTTGTGACATTTAAGTGTTGATGTGTCGTTTAATGTAGAATATCATCCGTTTACGTTAGGGACCCATTCAGCCTGCGCCCTCTAGAGTTCATATCAGAACTTTGTATAATTGCATTTTGTTTTTTAAATGTATAAATATCAAACTTCAAATGATGAAATATAGTTTTTCTCCTCTTCTTCTTGATTTTCGCGTCAGATGAACCATTACAATGTTTCATTGAGATTCAGCTGGTACATCTAGTGTGTGTAATTGTCTCATTTCAAGACACTGAAGACAAAGACATTTAATAACTGAACGTAAATCTGAGAGGTTAAAGAAATGAAAGTTAAGTCAGGACAAGCTAGTTTATTTGTGTGACCCTGGCACAAAACCAGTCTTAAGTCACTTGGGCATATTTTTAGCAAAAGCCAAAAAAAACATTGTATGGGTCAAAGTTATCGATTTTTCTTTTATGCCAAAAATCATTAGGATATTAAGTAAAGATCATGTTCCATGAAGATATTTGGTAAATTTCCTACCGTAAATATATCAAAACTTATTTTTTGATTAGTAATATGCCTTGCTAAGAACTTCATTCGGACAACTTTAAAGGCGATTTTTTTCAGTATTATGATTTTTTTTTAACTTAAATTTACAGTTAAAAACGAATATATAGAACATGTACAGTGTAATACACACAAATATGAAGCACCATCACCCGGTAATCGATCACTACAAATAATTCATTTAACATGAATTTAACAACATTAGATGTAACATAAAACAATGTACATAACTGTTAAGAAATACACTGAAAAACATCAAATGTGAGCCTTTTTTTTTCGCTTCCAAAACCTGTACATTTAACCGTATTTTATTGTGAAATCACATGAATTGTCCTGTTAGATTTATTACCAATTTTAACCATTTAACAGGTTTTTACTGTGGAATGTGTTGTCTTTTACTGTTAAAATTATAATTTTTTTTACAGTGTTTTCCGTGGAGTGACTACCTCAGCAATAAGATTATTTACTGCTGTGACAAAATGCTACTTTGCTGTTTTTCCTCATGCTGCTTTTTGTCATCACCTTGTTATGCAACTAACACCTGTTTTAAATTAGTAAATTAACTGGAGTTTAACTGATTTTTGCATAAACTGTAGTTCAGAATAGCTTCGCTAGCACTGCTCTCCATGTTTTTAAACTAAAGTCCCAGATTTCTATTAGCTGCTGGTATGAGAAGCGGAATTAAATTGAGGCCTTTTCATGCCATTAAATATAAGAGTCAGTGTATCTTAGCACCAGCTCACTGTCTAGCAAATGTGAATGAATATCATTTCATTACAAATCCAATAATGCAATATTTCAAAGAATGTACTTTTAATTCCCGTCTCGTTTGCATGGATAAAATAGATGTTGACTAAGGGAGTTGAATTCTAAAATAAGCCTGCGCTAATCTTTTTTTTTTTCCAGAGAGGTGATGGAGGAAGAGGATTAGATATCCCAGCAGAGTCATTCATCAAATGTAAAAGTGCATATTGCTTTCCTCTCTAATGCATATATAGCGCGAGCGCCCTACAATACCTTAAATTTTTCTTCTCTTTCTCATCTCTCCTTTCGCCAAGAACTCGGATGCTGGGAAGGATCCGATGAAAGATGCTCCGTGTAACTCCTAACCTCTGTCATTTGTCTCGGTCGTCCGAACCCTGATCTCCAGTCTTGTGTTTTTCCTGTTTTGCCTTGACAGTGCCATTAGATACAGGGCCGAGCATTGGGGAAGTCCTGGGATGAGACATACATTTTCATCAGCCTTACTTCCAGATCCGAGCCGTTGTACGTCAGGGGCTTCCTGCTTCTGTCACCGTTTTCATCAAATTGCAGATGGTTTTGTCCATATGTTAAAATCTTGTATGATTGTGTTATTTCCTGATCTGTCTAATAACTCTGATTTCCGCTGTCTCTCTAGCATATGTTCGCACAAACATGTTTGATTGTTCAAAAACCAACAGTTCTTGTACGTTTGTTTTAAGAGGTTGACTAAGCTGCTGTTTCTTGCATTGTACAGCTTGTCGGATTAATTATCTGACGTGGCATTTTGTACCATCACAGATGGGCTTTTGAACTAAAGAACTCTTTGAAAAAATCTGATTCAGCTCAGATGAAGAGATAATGTGTAATGTTTAACAGCATGTGAATGTCTACATCTCTGAGAAAGACAGTGCATGTACCATCTGGGATGACATTTCACCACTGTGAATTATTCATCACTATATGCTGTTGAGTAGGGGGTTAACTGGTGAGTCACGACCCAAAAATGTTGAGGACAGCTGGGAAAAAACTGCTTAAGAAAAAAAAAAATGTCCACCTACTTTAATTGCCTTACATTTTAGTATAATCAAATGGCAGTACATGTCATTTCAACTTGAATTATATTAAATTGCCTTTAAAAATCTAGCTGAATCTTGTACAACTTTAAAAAAGAAGTTAAATGATTATGATCAATTAAATTAAAGGAAAAATTTGCATGTTAGCTTAGGCATTAACTAATTTATTTATTTAAAAAGAAAATAGAAAATCTGAACGTTTAGTAAAAAAAAAAGACAATGCCGTTCAACAGCATGTGAATGTCTGCATCTCTGAGGTCAAAGACAGAACCCAAACAAATGAGACATTACATTATTGTAATGCGTTTTCTAGTTTATCAGCTTTTGTTGCAAATTCTTCTGCCATGTTCAGAAGCTTGTCAATTTAGATGCAAACAAGGCTGTGTGGCATGTCCTCATCCTTAAAGAAATGACAAACCAAAACTGTACATGCTCAAATAAAATATACCTAATGTTCATTTGCAGTGAGTGTGAACACAATGTTAGTTAATGGCTAAAATCATTGAAATTCAAGAGTTATTTAAAGTATAATTGTCACTAATATTCAGCTCAAGGCATATCAATATATTTGTATATTTTTGGAAATAAAATGTATAATTTATTCATTTCAGTGTTTGATTTTAAAAGTCATTTATGTGGCACCAAATAGAATTTAAAAATGATTTTTCAAACAGGTTTCCCAGTCACACCTATGCAATTGATCAAGGAGCACAGAATCCAGCCCCAGACTCACGCAGTTGTCTGAAATAGTGTTGCTGCTGAAAGAATCAGGTTATGAATATCTTACCTACAGTTGACTTCGCAATTTAACATTGGACAAAATTATGCACTTTAGTGCTTTAGGGTCCAAGAAACAACTTTTTTTCCCACTGTGTTCGGTCAAATTATAAATATGAGTTTAAGCAAAAGTTTATTAAGTTTTTTCTTAAAACTAACAAATATGTCAAATAAAAAAAAATTATTTAAAAAGTGCTTAAAAAGTCTTAAAGGGGTCAATTTGTCCTTTCTCTTTGGAGTGTTACAAGCTCTTGGTGCATAAAGAAGATCTGTAAAGTTGCAAAGACTAAAGTCTCAAAACCAAAGAGATACTCTTTATAAAAGTTAAGACTTGTCCACGCCCTCCTAAACTGGCCTCGTTTGTAAACATTGCCCAAATGGCTATCAACTGTGTGGGAAGATTTGCATAACACCGCCCAAATGTTCACGCAAAGAAAGAAGGCGTTTGTGAAAGCGAAACTACTTTGTTTGGTCTTCCAAAAGAGGACGATGTCCGCTTCGTCATGCCTGGAGCTGATCCGTGCTGGTCGCCGAGGAAATACATCCACTTTGCGCGGTGGATCGCCAGATCGGCTTTCACCGAGGATGAAGCGGAGTCCAGCCTTGGTGTCGTCCCTGTGGTGCCGCACACCTGCAGACCGCTATTTCGTGAAATCCGCCGCCCGCCACCGTTCTCAAGGCCGCCGACTTCGCTCACTCAAGACCGCGGTGTGTGGACGCTGTGTGACGCAGTAGGCAAAATTTATTTCCTGAACATGCAGAGTAGCATACAATGGGTCTGTGTTCAAAGGCTGTTCAATAAAGGGGGGCAGTTCCACAATTTGCCAAGGACCAGTCTGGCGTTTCTTAGACCTCACAGCTGTAAGTCAATTTTTTTAGATTTAAAGAAGTTGACACCTGATGACTTCAAACGCCGCATTAGAAACCTTGTTTGTTTGTCGTTTCTCCACAAGATACTTACAAACTTGAATGAAACTGGTTTCTCATGTGTTACGCGGCGTGATACGCAACGCGCTTAAAAACCCCGTATAAGTCATTATAATTTGTAGTTATGTCCCCACTGGATGCAACAAGTGCTTTGTTTGTAATGGGTTTTATTGGTTTGGTCTCGCCGTGCCGGGAGACGGCATCACAGTATAGTAAGGGGCGTAACATTTCCATCACACGCTTCCATCACACAGGTATTCAGCCAATCACAACGCACTATATAGCTGGCCAATCACAGCACACCTCACTTTTCAGAACGATGAGCTTTTGTAAAAATCGACGTGTTTCAGAAAGGCAGGGGCATAGAGGAGCAACAATAATGTACAGTGGGTACGGAAAGTAGTCAGACCCCCTTAAATTTTTCACTCTTTTTTATATTGCAGCAATTTGCTAAAATCATTTAAGTTAATTTCATGATATTTCAGTTTTTCTTTTTTAAATCTGCAAAAAATGTCAACAATTCTGTGTTTTTCTGTCAATATGGCGTGCCTTTGGACTGTGTGTACATTAAGGGCAGGAAAAAAAATTTATAAATGATTTGTAGCAAATGGCTGCAATTTATAACACAAAGACCCGTGAAAAATTTAGAGGGGTCTGAATATCTTCCTGTACAACAACTGTACATTGTTGAAAATAATGTTGTTTTAACCTTAAACCATTTTATATAAGCATACCATAAACACATTTTATTACACCAAATACACAAAATAATGTTATTTTTAGCAACATCATATGACCCCTTTAAAATGTGTCAGTCTTCATAAATACTTGCACAGCGACCTTGGATACTGAACTTCCCATAAGCACTATGTCATACCACATATTATTAAGGTTACAGTTTTGAGAACTTTAATATCTTGAATTAATAAGGTGTTCAAATCACATCTGAGAAAATTTTCAGGGATCATACAAAATTTCTTTTCGCAAAATGTCAGTCTTAAAACCTTTAGCGCTGTCAGTCATGACCAATCAATTTTAACTATTCAATTATTTTTATATTCTGACAAAGTTTATCATGACTTTCACCAAAACTCATATTGTACAATTATATAGGAAAATAATTATAAAGGATTGAAACAAAAACACCTATCCTTACGTGATTTCATGCATTTAATAATGTTTCAGTGCAGTTGACCAGTGACCTTGATGATTATTTACAACTTAGAATCGTTTTTCAGTGGCAAACTGAAATCATAAATAAATATTTTTTATACCAATCTGTGAAGCTGTGAACTTTAAAGGTGACATATCATGAAAATCTCAGGTCCACGGTGCATCTACCAACCAAGGAAACATGAAAAAGATTAACCCCGTAACTTTGTTATGAGAGTTAAGCCTTTTTGATGCAAGCGCTCGAGGGGAAAAGCAGCGCGGTCCGATTCACTCCACCTGGGGATGTGGCAAGGGATTATTAATTATAATATTACCGCCCATTAATCTGTAAGTTTCCACCCACGGCGCTGTCATTTTGATTTCGCAAGTGACAACGGTGTACCAGTTCTAATGCCATGGCGAAAGTTTGAGCAAAACATGCTAACTCTTCTGCCTTTGGCTGCACAGACGAGCACAGAACAATATTTAGAGTCCCAGCCTCAGATACAAGAGAGCAGTGGATTTATTGATTTATTTACTGTATATTGCTGCTGCCACACCGATCTAAAATAAACATGCTATTTATTCCAGCAGTTACTTACAGACATAACCTGAATGGTTGTGGTAACTTGTAGTTGTGTTTGTTAACGTAAACCTTGGTGGGTTGAATGCGAACTGCTTTTCTGTCCTCATTTGCATTTAAAGAAACAGGCCCAAAAAACAGCGTCTTTCTGCTTCCACTCAAAATAATAAATTAGCGGTGCAGCAGGTATTTTGAGCTGAAACTTCACAGACACATTCTGGGGACACCAGAGACTTATATTGCATATTGTAAAAAGGGGCATAATTTGTCTCCTTTAAGAAATTGTTAAAAGAAGGTCCGCAGCCATAATTGTCTTGTAATTTTACAGGACCGTACGTTCTGATAATAGTTTATTAAATGAATTATTTGGACAGTCATCTCATTTAAAATTTTCCTCAGTTAATTTTTTCCCCCATTTTCTCCCTTATCATATTCCTCTTTGTGTGTACGCATCTCGGCTTTAATTCACTTGTGTAGGGGGCAATTAAATGTGCTTCTGCATGATTACATTTGGGTGGTGAAATTCCCTCAAGCTCTGTGCAAATGCGGCACCTTGAGGAATCCAATCTGTAACAACACCACCGACATTCCTTTAAATAAAGGACCGGGAACTGAATTGTCATTCTTTCATGGCGGCGTGCACCTATTCAGGCTAATTTAATCAAGATTTGCTTCAGCTGAATAGGACGACAGCTGGCGCTCTTTTGGAGAACTTTCCCAGGTCTGTATTAATACCTTCACACTGTGCATGTGTGACAGTGATTGAAGTGTTGTGAAATGCAGGTAAAGAACGATTCATTATCTTGTCTTTTTAAATACTTTAAGGTTTATCAGAACTATTTGTAATTTGGTTTGGAGTGGAGGGACTTTGACTGAATCTTTCCAGTCGCTTCAGCGGTCTCTGCTGACGGACAACAGGCCCATTAAGAGCGTGTTTGATGATTTGTGTTTGGCATGAACGCACACAGCTGCAGTGACTCAAGAGCTTTTGTGGTAATCATATGTTTTGCAAATCCTCAACAAAAAAGATGCTTCAAAAGGCATTTCACTTTATAAAAATGTTATGTCCTTCAGATCTGGCATGCTTGATTTATTTCCAATCTTGGATTTTGTTCTCTAGAAGTCATCCTGACAGTAATAGAGTGGCGTTTGGTTGAAGTTCGAGGGCCAGAAGGTTACTGGTTCAAACCTGGCAATGGATGCAAGCACTGTTTTTTCAAGCATTGGTCAATTTTGAGATTTGGGGCTATTTGGCTTCTCAAAAAGTGTTGTTTCAAACTAGTGGAAAGAAAACAACCAAAATACACTTTTGTGTTGCTTATATTGCACTATCTATTTGCATCTGTAGATTTCAAGGCCATTTTCTCAAAATGATTGTTTTCTCCTGCAGTCAGAAATCTCTATTTCGCTTGCAGATCCATAGAGCATGCGTGGCCATATTGGAGATACTCGGATGTAAACAGCATGGATTGCACAGTTAATTTACTACTGGAGACGTTGTTCTACTAATTTATGATGTCTAAACCATGGGGAAAAAAACGTGTGGAAGCTGCTGAATCATATAGAGAAGGACTTAGTAAGCAGGAAAGGGTGCAATATTTTGACAAACTAAACTTAATAGGTGGAAAAGATCCGTACGAGCTGGCTCCTTTGGCTCCTAGAATACAATAATAATAAATATAGCACCATGAACTAAATAGGCAGTTGTGGCCTAATTGTTAGAGTCTGACTTGTAATCCAAAGGTCGCAGGTTCAAGTCTCCCGAGTTTAACGAACAGGAGGTAGGTGGTGGCATGTGCAATGTTTAAAGCACTCTTCTCTTTGCCTGGGCGTGGCAGAAAATGGTTAAGACCCACCGCTCTGTGTGCGTGTGTGGTGAGTGAGCACTTCGGGCTGGGTCTTAATGCCAGAGCCGGCCTCGGTAATTGTTTGCATTGGCGGCTACATACAATCCTCTTACTCGCAAATGTCACGACTTTCACGTCTTTCCTCAGTTTTGTTGCACTCTTCTCCTTGATTTGTTATAACTTTGGCAGTTTTGAATTATTGTGTCATATAATCGTCGTACTCCATATGGTCTTCCCGGTCTATAGCCCAAAACATGACACAATAATTCACAATTTTCATCAGCACATAATCAGCAAAATCGAAAGTTGTTCGGTCACTGGCATTGTTTCGTTGTTTATGGCAACGACTTACGGAGATGATGGCATGTATGAAAACACTCTTAAGGAAACCCTATGACTGCCTCGTCTAAAATGTCTGCAAAGCTCCCAAAAAAACGTACCTTATAGATACGAATAGCTGCAGTTCAAAGTTGAAATTGAACCCGGATGGCAGTAAAAATCAGACAACTTTTACCCTTTTCACGATTTAGTGCTTTAACTTTCAACGACACTCACCAGACATTTGAAGTCTTAACAGCTGCATTCACAGGCCTGTACCAAATAATAAAAACATGCCCACGGTCCATGTACGTTTTAGCGCCAGCCTCACTAGACGTTTCATTTGACAACTGCCACAAAACTCGTCGCAGTGAAGGTGATTGTTAGAAAACACTCTCTGTCTTGTTATAGGTTCCATGATTAGTGCCCTCACCCACCTTTAGTTCCCCTCATCTCTTATTCCCATCCTTTCTTTCCCTTCCAACCCTACATTCCATCCTCTCAGATACTGGCCAGGAAGTCCTCTCATAATTGTACATTTGTTTTTTCTGTTATATCAGGGCCATTTTTATACCAAAAACACTGTTTGCAAGCGAATCCAGTCATCGGGAAACTATGAATAATTAAACACCATCACTAGTTTAATTATATATGTTCATAATTTTAGACTCGCTGTAGATAGTTAGCCTTACCTCTCAGGGTTTCCACATGTTCCCTTGTCAATGTCTCAGACCGTAATTCCTGGTTAAGGGAATAACGTTCGTACGGTACCCTTGCTATAAGCTTGAATCTGTAAACTGCCTGCGTAGGGAACTCACGGTTATGGGCCAAACACCACGCACACGCCTCAACGTGTGTACAAGTTAAGGTTTTATTAAATACATTAAACTTAAACTAGTCAACATCCGGATACCACGTTAAAAATAAAATGGTATACATCCTCACCTACATACACAAAATTCAAATTGCGTCTAACTGCAACATACACACACACCACTATGACAGTTGGTATAGAAAAGGGTTAAGAGTTTATCTCAGCACAGAAACAGGAAAGAGGCATAAAGAATGAAATTTTATGGAACACTTTTGCCCTAGATCAACAGATCTAAGCCTTCAAGGATAAGTCAGATTCTGAGTTCAAACACACCTATGTAAAAAGGTGCAAATGATACCTAATGTATCAATTAATAAGACTACGTTTGATACTTGCGAAATCTTGGCTGTCGGAAAGAGATTCCTGATCTTAAGGCCCCAGATCCTGCTGAAATTAGTTGATGAAAAGAACAAGTTTGAGTCAGAGAATCTTGTTGAAATGGAAAGGTCGAGGCCGAAAGGCCTGGCGCACAAGCCTTTTGGTACTCCTTTGAATGCGTTTTCTGCCCATTTAATCTGCATCTCCCCGAACCACGACTAGGCGTCGGAGTCACATGGAGTTTGTGGCCATTAAGAGCCTGCAGTAGATTCACGCCTATCAAGATGGGTGTGTCAATGAGGAAGATGAATTTCCGAGGGGCGACATCCTCGGGTGGCAATGTGCTGGAGGTTAACGAACCTTTGTTCTCTAAGCATGTGTAGGTTGCCATTGTAATTTCGCTGTTGGGTGTGAATGCCCACAAATTAGTAAGATCTATAGGAAAATCAATAGGTGAATAGCGTATCAGCCGGTAAGATTGCTCCTTCCTCACGAGTATTGTATCATTCCGAGAGATGAATCATCTAGAGACCAAAATAGGAAATAGGTGGCTGGTTATATTTTAATTAGTGGTCTATGATAACATGCGAAAAAGCATACACTACAAAGACAATATACAGAACAGTTAATGGATACACATGCCTTCTGAAGGATATGTGTATCAATCAAAGAGAAAGGTTTTCTATGAATTTAATTAGCGAAACCAGTCCATTTTCTCGGATTATGTGTCCGCTTCTTATGAGGACAATGGAGTGGAGTTTGTACTGCCCGCATTCGTTAGGCATAATCAACCAGTGACAAGTCAGCATCGTGGTTACACCAGGACACGAGCCCTGTTCTCGACTTTCTGAGTGTGTTTAGGTGCATTTCGGTGGGAAGGGTCCATAGACCTCGTAAGGCCATTTGGTTAGGTTGAAGGGGCGTTAGATATTGTTGTTAAATTAACAAAAAGTTGTTGGTTATGATTGGTGCCAAAGTAACATATGCCGTATTTACACTTTAGGGAGACTGAGAAGATTTCACGGTGGCAAAGAGAATTTACAGAGGGACCAAATTGTTATTTTTATTAACAGGTATGTAATATCGATGTTGCAGAAACGTCACCACAAGCACCTATTTCCAGTGGGATGTTATTCCACCAGCACTTACATACACAAAGCTGTTGACAGTATTTTCTAATGTATAAAGTGATAAAAGGAGAAATCCAGAATCCCCTCTGTAAAAACCTAGTATGTTAACAAAATGAAACACAAAATTTGAACCTGGCTTGATCCAGTGTTCAGATTTCTGTTCTCGAATTTTATGCAAATTGGTACATTTCATTATATAATGTCTCACTTGCATATTAAATATTTCAGAAAACTTATAATACAAATATATTTACAATTCTTAATGTAATCAATCAGCTGGTTAAATAAGCTGTTATCTATTAAGTTTTTTTTTACCCTATCCACCTGAGGTGTCTTGGCTTAATCTTAGGTAATTGTCTATGTAGTGTAGAAGTTGCCTTAGATAAATGTATTCTAGATGATTATATAAGCTATATGTGTATCATTCAAAGCATGTGCAGATTGAATTAGGTTTTCCAATCAGATCAGATTTCATCAGTCATTTTGTAAGTGATGAAATCAGATCTGTTTGTTTACACAGTATTGTTGATATCATGCATACATCGGTTGCTATAGAAATGTCAAATATTCTCATGAGAAACAATGATCTATGTTCATGTCCATTATCAGCATTTGACATTTATGCATGTATGAAAAAACACAACAAAAAAGACTTGCGTAGTCTGCTATAAGAGGAAAATTAGTGACAATTTTCTAACAATATTGTGCACTTTGCATTGTTATTGTGTGCCAAATGGTAAAAAAGTGCTTGAAACCTCATTTGGATCTTCAAACTGAGACTTTCAACTTTCATCGGATTTCAGATAAAACACAAATCTGGTTTGGATTGAGTTTAAAAAGGTTTTTTTTTTTCTACAACAATTAAACAAGTCTGTTTTATACTGAAATTTTCATTTAGTGCATTTTATAAATTGGCAAATGATTTTATCCAAAGCTATTTACAACACATTGAAGTATTTTATTAGTGCATGTGTTTCCTGGTAAGTGAACCAATGAGCTTGGCTTTGTTGGCACTAGTTGAGCTTGAGGAAGACTTTCAGAGAAGCAATAGTGTCAAATATGCTGTATTCAGATATATTGGAAATTTTTAACATTGTATGTAAAAAAAATAATATAATATAAGTAGAATAATTTTAGGTTACTTTAATGGAAAACCTATCTAATATGAATGTGACGCTCACGTGTATTGGGCTCGCTGTCGTGAAGGATGAAGAAGCGAGATGTAATGTTTATGTATGCTTCATATGGCGAGAAAACTGATGATTTAATGAGTTATAAATAGTATAAAGTGTTTTTAGTACAGTAAGTGTACTTTAACAGTGTATGTGTGAACATGTGTATATGGGGGGGTTACACACACACACACCACACACACACACACACACTATAAATATGATATATATATATAAGAGAGAGACAGGAGAGACTGTTACAGTACACTACTACATGTCACAGAGACATTAATAACTCATTAAAGCATCAGAACTATTTGAACACTTGAAAAAATAAAACTTTCTCAAACTATGTTTCATCTTTGTTAAAGCATTTATCACATGTCCATGTGTCTGTAATAAAGATCGCATTCTTTATATGCTCTCTTTTGGTAATGTTGGTGATTGTTGATGTCATGGATTGTGTTGGAAGGGCAATTCAATTTTCTCTGTCGTTTCCTTTGGACCCAAATCAACATTTTTGGGTAACCTCAATTGTTATCTAAAATGTTTGGTGTGACGATGGTAGTTTTGAGCACATACATGAATTTGTACTCAAATTCTTAGAAAAAGTAGAATATGACAATAGAACAAACACTTTTTTAATATAAATTTATTAGAGGGGAGGTTAAGTCTAGGTGAGACAAGCTCAAAATGAAATTCTGGGGAACAGTCTTAAAAATAAGGGAAAAGTTGTATTTATTTTATTCAAACACTAAAATCATGTTAAGAGACATAAATCTAATTGAAGACTAAACCATGTATATCAGTATACAACTGATATTGATTATTCAATGAATACAAACTTTAGTTTTTAAAATCAATGGAACTGTACCAGACAATGTGTGAAAACAGCCCTAAACACCTCATTAACGGAACCTTATTTAAGCTTGTGAATCCTGCTGTTGTTTACCTGAAGAAATCGATGCATTTGGATGCAATTAAAAGAGCCACGAACTGCATTATTTAAAGTTTTTAATTGTTTAAAGAGGTGCAGTTATGACATTAGTAGAATATCTACATCAAAAACTGTCAGCTTGACATTATAATGCTTCATTCTTCTATTCCTGATTTTAAGCCGTTTTGATTTAAATCGTTTAAAGTGGGTGTCACTTTAAAGACTTAAATGTAAATACCCTGTGCTGTTGTATTTGGGTAAAATACTTGTCATGAACGGGTTAGCGCTGCCATCAGCTTACCCGCTCTCTCGCTTTTTTGCATTGTTGAGTTACCTGAAGGTTATTTTCCCATAATGGAATTTTTAGAAATCTTTCCCATTGTACCGTTACCATGAGTTGTCATGCATTTGCTGGCGTTCATTCTCGAAACTGAAAGTGATCAAGACATTTTCACTGACGAGCAATGTTTACCAGAGAGCACTGTCCCCGTTTTAAGCCTCAGTGTCCTGACTATTGAGTATTCGGAATGCCCGTGCTCGCAACATCAACATTAAAGCTGCAGTTAAAGACTTAGTGCACCAAAACGCTCGGAGAGTGCAAAGGATTTGGTAGAGTTTTTGCTTGTTTTGTTTTTATCTTGTAGTCAGTTGATAAAAAGAATAAATAAGTTAAACGTCAAAAGTTGGTATGTTGAGACGCATAGAAAATTCTTTTTCCCAAAATGCATGTACTCCGGGCCTAAAATTAACACTCGCCAAATGCGAGTATCAATCAGCCTTGGCGAGTCCAGTTGGCGGGTACAACTTTTACGAATTATAACAATGCAATGAAGTGAAAACAACAGACAGTTTTTAAAGAGATTCGCTGTTTCTGACATAAGCGAATAAAATTATATTTTCCGAAGACAAGATCATTGTGATTGGTTAGCTGTTCTGTCATAAGTGACAAGAGCGAATCGAATAATAGGATACAAACGGACTGATAAGGTCAGAGCTGATGGCCAGCTTGCCCCTAGACACGGTCCTAATAACTTTTACCTGAGAAGATTTTCCTGCTTCATTTCGGAAGATTAACTTTTCCCTTCTTTATTCTTCATAACCCGAGAATGCGGCGACACACACCTGGGGTTACGCCACAGAAACTGTGCAGTGAAGTATAGTTTGAAAGGCTGTGCGTTCGGATGTACACATACGCTGAGCCGCTTCAGACAGCGCACCAGTAGCACTTCAACACACGAAAACACACACAATTATGTCAAAATGCGCGGTTTTGGTGAGTTACCTTGTAAACGGAGTCTTAAATGAGTTATAAATGACTGTAAAGAGTTGGGAGAAAACCGGATATGTGTCAGATCCGCGTCATATGCATCAGGTTTTAAAGAGACAGCACTGATTTTAAAGTGAAACCTGCTGATGTCTGTCATTGATGTAAATCAAAGAACAAAAGAAAAAGAGAAATCCTTGGACTGTTCTAGTCGCTGATTAATTTTTTTTTAGCTTGAATAAAGATTAATATGTATAGTTTATGCATATATAATATAGTTTGTGAAGATTGTTTTAAAATCACTTAAATTAAAAGTTGTTATATATTTCAGAGCCTATTAAATGTTTAAAAAATAATGGCTTTCAATTATACTGTAATGTTGAATGGCTATAATTAATAGGTAAAATTGAGGGGAAATGCACCAGCAGGACAAATTAAAAACATTGTAAATATGTTTAGTTATTGTAGTAGTAATAACTGCCTGTTTTTGCAAAAAGAGAGTTTCATGGCCGTTAAAAAAACTTTTTTGGCCGGTAAATTTTATCATGTCACCGGCCATTGGCAGGTGTGGCAAAAAGTTAGTTTTACTGTATATCCTAAAGTATAGAGTTGTTCCTTTAATATATGTGTTTCCTAATTTTTACTGTTCGTTTTCTTACTTCAAGACATGCATGCTTGTATAATTTATTTTCTACAATTAGCGATGCTTATGTAGGCCAGTGTTTTAACTGAGACATGTTCTGGCCATTAGTCTACATCAGGGGTGACCAACGTCGGTCCTGGAGAGCCACAGTCCTGCAGACTTCAGCTACAACACTAATCAAACACACCTGAACAAGCTAAACAATGTCTAAGGGTTACTAGACAGCTAAAGGCAGGTGAGTTTTTATCAAGGCTGGAGCAAAACTCTTCAGGACTGTGGCTCTCCAGTACCAACGTTAGCCACCTCTGGTCTACATGAATTTTATTGAGCTTACTGTTAAATAAAATATGCTATTATGCCGAAATAACATGCTAATATGCGAAATAAAAATCATCAGAACAGTGGCACTTTTTATATAATAATTATTCAATAATAACATCAAATGCATAAATGCAATGATAATTCACCACATTCTCTGTTATCATTTTCTGTAAATTGGGGACATGACTCAGTAGTAAGCTTGCAGCGGTGCAAAATTTATTTTTTATACTTGACCTCACTGCTGGTGGGAGGGGCCCCATTCGTTTTCTTTGCATGGGCCTCACAGATGTGCAGTATGCAGTGATCCTCAGCATCATTATAATCACTGTTTTGCTTTAGTAACAGTTTCATATTGAATCTAAAGGGGTAATCTATTAGACTATGGCTGTCATAAGCTCTGGCCCAAATTGTGATATAAGCATAACGCTATTGGCTATTTAAAAAGGGGGGCGGGACTGCTCGATATATTCCGCCCTGTCTTCCTGTTTTAGTTGAAATTGACCCTTCGCGAAGATCTGGCCCCCTTTATTACTGTTGCTAATATGTCAGTTGCACACTACACATCATGTTCTCACACAGTGAAAAATACATTGCGGAGCAAAGAGGAAACTGACAACAAGCCGACAGACAAGACGGAGTACTTTACTTTTTGTATGAAACAAAGTCTCAGCTTTCAAATTCTGTCATTTTGTAAGAAATTCAAACAATAAAAAACATTTTTTGTCGCCCTTTAATGTGTTGTGACAGATCTCTTTATTTGCATGAAATAAACATGAAGGTATCTTGTTTCAACTGCGGAAAGACATCAATATACACCATGTTCAAGTTCACCAACGTTAATCTGTTCTCTTGTCTGGTTTTGTTTGAGACAAAAGGGCCAGATTCGGCGTTATGATTGGTCAGATCGCCTGCCAATCAAATTCCCTGCGAGGGGTCAGTTACATCAACACACAGAATAATGCTGCGCGTTTCAAGGCACTTCAGTGGATCTTTAAAGGTGTATCAGTTACAAATCAGTTTCCCCATGGAGAAAGTAAATGGAGATTTTAGTTCTGGACTCTTGTGCTTTATTACATGTGGAACTCTTAGTACATGTTTACTTTTTCAGCTTCTGAGATTAAGTCTGTTGATGATAACATTATTTAGACCTCCCTCTGCATAAAAGGTTGCAGCAGCCCCTTTAATACTAATATGTCCCCTTCACTGTGGCACTACTGTCATGTCTATGCATTAGCACCTGTAGAATTCCTCCCATGCATCAAGCACTAGCAAAGCCATTCATTATTTCCAGCTAAGAAACTCTCTCTCTCCTTCACAGACCGATAGCAATTTCCTCAAGCATCCACACAGCCGTATACCGTATGTAACAGCGCCCAGAAAGCTCATTGCATTCCATAATCTCCTCTTAAGTTGTCTGCTAGTTCAATCATTTATCTACTCAGTGCCGGTCTGAGCCGTTTATTCCCCCATCGTACGCCGTTGGTCCCGGTAGGAAGGCAGGGGAGGATAGCATAGTGACACAGAGAGAATCAAAGATCTCACCTGGGATCAGTCGTGCTAACTAAGTCTTAACCGCTCCTGCTGCCGGCGGGATTCTGCAGGTGAGACGACTAATCTAATCCAGTCAAGTTCGGTTTCCCCCCGAGGCAGAAAAATTGTTGGTATGACAGTGGCTTTATATATCATTGCTTTTTAAAAGTAGTGAACTGCAGTTCATTCATTGCTTGCTTCAGGATGTAGTTCAGTCGATCTGAATCACGCAAAACTCTGTTGACTGAGTTCTCAAACTTTCTCAGACGTCTGTGATTGTGATCCAAGAGTGTAATATAAACGAATGTAGTCCAGGAATGCTTCAGTGTGTAACCCTGTTATTAGCTGAGAAGTGTTGTTTATTAGCCAGTAGTGAACTGGTCAAACTGAGAGACCTGCTGGCCAACCAACTAAAGCAGGTGAACACCAGACTGACTCATGGGGTCTAGAAACCAACAAAAACATTCTTTTTTTATTTTTTTTATTTTTTAGATAATGTAATCTTGTTAAAATTTATTTAATAAAATATATAATTTAAGCATAATATATATATCATATAGCATGAAGAGTTCAGATGCAAAGCCTCTCATTGCCGTCTAAATTTTCATCTAAAATTAGCTTTTTTATTCAGGCTCCTATATTTTATGCTAATTTAATGGCATAGAAAAGGACCTATACTTTGCCACTAAAGTAAAATTACGGGGCTTGATAAAAATGCAAATTTTAGAAGAACATTTCAGATGGCACTTAGATGCTTTTGCATCTGAACTCTTAATATATATATATAATATGGCTTTAAATTATATTTATATAGTCAGCAGTAGTATTATTTGTAATTAATTGTATATTTTCAATCTAAAATATTATACTACATCCATTTTCCATAAACATGAATTGTTTCTATAAAATTGTGACAACTTTAGATTTTTTTTTTCTACCTAGTAAGGGAAACTAATATAATGGGAGCTAAACCTGTTTAAACCAGCAGTAACCCTAAGGCTGTTTTATTTTTGTTTTTTAAAATATATATTTAACATTTTTTAAACATTAATAAAAATAATAAAAAGTAGGATTAATAAGTAAAATATATGGATGTAATATTTAAAATATTTAAATTATGGTTAAATATTTAAATATTTTGTTTTGTAGTAATATTTTAATCATATAACTATTTTCATTAATTTTGAATTAGTAGAATAATAATAAATTCATGCTGCTGATTATTATTATTATTATTGTCATTATATCTATTAAATATTAATAAGTTTGGTTGTTAAATTTGAAGTAAAATCATAAAATATAAATTTTTTTGAACTGTGGTCCAACATGATCTATAGAGGGACTCTTTGTATTATGCAAATACCACGGCATTACCATCTTCTAGCATCACTGTACCTCCACCTGTGTCCTTACTTTGTTGTGTACTGCTTTGAAAACAAAACATCTGCCTTGCAATTGAATGTGAATGTACATATTGCTTTAAATATATCTTATCATTAGATATTTCTGATAGGTGATTAAAATAAAAAACACGGAGCTGTGCCTCTGTAATTATTAGATCATTGTCCCTCTGAAGGGCAGAAGACAGATCTAATTGAGTGCTTTCTCAAGCTGAAGTTCTTGACAGGTGGATACGAATCATCTGGACCGACTGCCACTCTCGCAATGAAGCTAATTACATCTAATTACCCACAAGCGATCATTTCTATTTCAGTCTTCAACTATCAGCTCTAAAAGTAAGAGATTCTTAAGAAGTTCTGTGCACTGTGTGAGAGCGATACATTTCTCATTCTTTACTTATTGATTGACTTAAGCTTCAAAAAACGCACCATCGCTGTTAGATGCTTTCAATCATTTAGCGTGATTAAAGTCTCTACCGCACTTTCCTCGCACCAAACACCCGGTGTGAATTTCTTACAGTGCAGTGAATAAAGCAGATGATTTTTGCAGTATGCTTAGGCATAATGCTTTCAAGTTGTGCTTGTCTTCTGTTGCTTTTTCTTTCTTTCTGTAATACAGAGCAAACAGTGAAATAATTCTGGCCATGAACGGTGAGTGCAATAACATTTGCTCTGGTAAGTGACTTTGGTTTAGTCTGTGTTATCTGAAAGCTGTTTGCAATTACTCAAAGTAATGAATGATGAAGAATTCAGTCACATGCTGTTCTGTGCTTCAAATGATGTGGCACTAATTCTTTCTTGTACTAATTATCATGACCACTGTTTCAGTGCTTTTCGCTCACAGGCCTGCAAGTGAGTATCTTTATTTCAGCCCCAAATGTATTACATTTTTATATTTGCATTTTAAATGTCACATTACCACATACTCTGAGGTGTAACTCTGATGGCTAGAGATAGACACTGAAATTAAACATACATTTTTGTATGATAAAGAAATGTCTACATTTCTAAGCATTTTAGTAATTAAACCAAAAGGTTCATATAGTATTAGTATTATACTTTCATGCAAATACCATGGTGCATAAATATGGTAATCATTTAACACCACAGTGGATGACAACAGTTCCTATTCTCTGTTTCTATTTGAGCTCCATAAGATGAGGCATGTTACACCTAGGAAGATTCTTTTGCCTTTTACGGTCACTGTCAGGAACTGTTTCATAGCAGAAGGATAGCATTTAAGGAATTTACTTTAAAAAAAGTAACATACATTTTTAGTTTTAATATTTGTATTGCATGGTAACCATTTTCTAAAAGCAATAAGGTACTCGAGGCGTGCTGTATTGTGAATAAATCACGGCTGAAGGGGTTCTTAGGTAAGAATTTGCTCTTAAAACCTATTCACAAAGCTGCTGAGACCAATTTTAATAAGGGCCCTGTATCCCAATGTTCATACTACCCATCCTAAATAGCATGTGAGATTAGAATAAGTACCAAAGCATAGTATGTTGAAAAGAGTATGCCAAAAGTCCCCGGATGGTCTACTATTTCAGTGTGGATCCATGCACACTCTAATGGCTAATATTACCCACAAACCACTGCGCTTTGGAGAAGGATTCAGTTCAGGGCTACAAACACGATAAAAAGTGTCAAAAAACTACAAACATGGTGGATGTGCATGACCGACGGTTATAAGAGAGTTGGATAAAGGGGTTTGAGTTACTAATAATCAACATTTAACCTGGTAAAAATATATATTGATTTAATCTTATCTCATATTTCATCTGCAACAACAATGTGAACTTTTATAAACATCCATCTGGCCATAAATTTTTTAATGCATCAGCTGGGATAAGGGCTTCTGGTTAGTCGTTTCTAGTGGTGTGTGTGTCCACAGCAATGGTAAAATGGCTGACAGATCAGAGCTAGTAGCTGAGCTTAAAGGATGGTGTTGTGATGAGTGTCTAGATGAAGCTCACACACTTATGGTTATGGTACCTGAAGATGTTGAAATCGCACAGATTGAGGATACACTGCATACGGTGAAATTTCTTGGCCGTGTTACGAGGGGAAAACATTTAGTGTCAACCACAACAGGATAATGGCTTTATGTGAGTGTAGAGAACAGTTGAAAGCTGAAAATGTTCTTTAGGAAATATTGCCCATCAGTGGTGGAGAGGCTTGGCCCGTTGTTATAATCGGTGAAGCCCCTACCATTGCTAATGAGTTTAGCAACAAACTGTTGAGGTTGTTGCAAGCAAAAAGTAAGACAGTGGTAGACCTTTGTGACTTCTTTCCCAGTTCTGAACTGACTAACAGCGCTACGGATGTTCTGCAGATATAGGTAACTTGTTGGAAAAGAATGCAAAACAGTCACTTGACACAGGTAGTTATTGTCGTCTTTGTCTCTTTTGTGCTGTGTTGCCAACTCCATGTGGAGAAGAGCAGTTTGATAACTGGCTAGAGCAAGCTCAGTTAATGGTTGAGGGAAATGAATGTGCAGACAAAGAGAAGAGATGCAGAGTAATGAAGAATCTTATAAGGCCAGCTCTTGAAATAGTCATGTCTGCAAGAGTCAATGATCGTGAGATAAATGCTGCAAAGTGCTTAGAAGCCTTGAAAATGATTTTGGGAGTGCAGAGTCTGGTGAAGACTTATATTTTGCGTTTCATTTGATGCGACAGCAACCAACTGAGAAGTTGTCTGAGTTTCTGAGGCGGCTAGAACAGTTATTAGTCAAAGTGGTGCAGCAAGTAGGTATTTCCACCACCGACATGGACAGAGCCAGGCTAGAACAAGTACTGAGAGGGGAAATTGCTTCTGACTTTATGCTGGTTAATCTTTGCTTAAGAAAGAGAAGAGAGAGACCACCTACTTTCCTTCAATTGTTGAAGGAGGTAAAGTCTGAGGAGGATTATGAAGCTTCAAGGAAAAAGGTCAATCCCTTTGTACAGTGTGTTCAAGCTAAACAGGAAATAGATGGGAAACAAGCTGAGATTCAAAGTCTAAAGGCTGAGGTGAAAGAGAGGTTGCTTCTGTGGTAGGAAAACCCGCCCCTGTAGCACAAGAGTGTGTTGAAAAAAAGTCTGTAATTGTTACACTTTGTCAGACCTCTCTTGATGCTGAACTGATAGCCTTAAAGAAAAAAGTGAAAAGGTTACAACAGAAAGTTAGTAACAGAGAGAATTAATCTGATGTTTCGAAAGTTGAAGTTTCATCCAAGAAGCAACAACCTCAAAAACCCTCAGAGGAACAGTTCTGTTATCGGTGTGGGGAAAATGGGCATTTTGCCAATAAGTGTCCAAACCCAGAGAACCAGAGCAAAGTGATTACAAGACTTATTCACTCTTTGAAACTCAGTAGGAAACAGCAGCAGACAGGTGGTACTGCTAACACAAAAGTTGTCTGCTCTGTGAAGAGAAGTCTGGTGAAAGCAGAGAATTCTGCTGTTATCCCAGAAGAGTTATTGGGTCCACCTAGCCTGATTCCGTTGAAGATTAACGGACACCCCTGCAAAGCATTGCTTGATAGTGGTTCCCAGGTAACCAATATTTTTGAACAGTGGTATCAGGAACATTTATCGGATGTTCTGATACAACCGGTGTTAGGTCTAGCCTTATGGGGGTTGAGTGAGTCGGATGTCAGTTACCCTTATCTGGGTTATATGGTGATGGAGCTAGAATAGCCTGAGGAAGTGATAGACTGTAACCAAACTGTGACTGTTCTTGCTTTGATCTGTCCAGTATCAAGAATACAGATCAATCTCTAATCCTTTTGGGGATTAATGCTAGTCACATCAGGTGCTTAGTGCAGCAATGTCATGAGAGAGGTGTCAATCTTGCACAGATATTAGGCATTAAAGTAGGGAGTCTCAAGGATCTCTAGAGGAACATGAAGAGTGCTGTTTTCCAGATGAAGATGACAAATCTGAATGGGTGACTACACCTGAGTCAGGTGTAAAATCTGCTTGTCAGAGAGTTGACATAGTTTCAGGTTTTTAGTTCCCCTCTGTATGTAGATTTGTTGGCAGCATCCCCAGACTGCATCCCAGATCTCTATGCATTTCCAGCTCATTTGGAGTTGATGCCCCTAGAACAACTGAAGAAACAAGACATTAAACAAGCACAAGCTGATGAAATAATAGGACCAACTATTCAGGCAGTGAAACAAGAGAAATGGCCTGGAGGCATTGAATCTAGGGGGAAATTGTCTACAATGAAGCATGAGATGATTTACCTGACATTAAAAGATGGTATACTCTACCGCATGAGACAGAGATCGTCCGGTGAGAATGACTTTAAGTTGGTTCTTCCGACTGAATTTCATAGCATGGTGCTAAAAGCAATGCATAATGATTTTGGACTACTAGGGGTATACAGAACCCTGGACATGAACAGAAACTGATTATTTTGGCCTAAAATGTCAGACGAGGTTGAAAAAAAATATAAAGAAATATGGAAAATGTGTCATTCATAAGTCTCTGATGAAAAAAGCTACTCTTAGGCTTCCCCTACTAAAAGCCAGAAGGCTTATGAGGTTGTGAGAATTCTTGTTGAAAAACACTTTGTTCATTATGGATTGCCTGCCATGGTCCATTCTGATTATGGTAAAGATTTTGAAAGTTGGTTGATTCAGGAATTGCTGAGTTTGATGGGAATTCTTAAGTCTAGTACTACACCCTATCACCCCCAGGGGGACTTGCAACTCAAAATGTTTAACATAACCTTATTGACCATGCTCGGGACACTCAGTCGAGAGAAAAAAACGTCGCTGGAGTGAACACATTGTTCATTTAGTACATGCCTACAACAGCACAACGTGGGATATTTGCCCTATTATTTAATGTTTGGCAGGGAGGCAAGGCTTAGAGTCGACTTGTGTTTTGGGGTCATATCTGATGCAGATGAGGTTAACCACTCTCGCTACACGGGAAAGTTAATAGAGAATCTGATAGATTCATATCTGCTTGTGGCGGAAGTGGCAACAAAGAGACATCAAAGAAACAAAAATGATATGATTAAAGAGTTTCTTTTCAGGCACTTGAGGTGGGTGATAGAGTAAGGAATTTGGGATTGAGAAGAAAACACAAGCTGGAAAGCAAGTGGGCTCCTGATCCTTATATTAGTGGAGTAGTGGAGAGGTTGTCTCATGTGCCAGTGCACTGAATGAGAGTGAGGATGGGAAAGGGGGGGATTAAGACTTTTCACCGTGATAATCTCCTTTCTATTGGAGATCTGGTCAGGGTCACTACAGTTGATGTTAAACTCGATTTGCCTGTGAAATGTGTGACTAGGTCTAAGATTTAACAAAAGAGGAAGAGAATGTATCTCGAGAGTGAGAGCAGGGGTCCAAAAAAAATATTTCTCTGATTCTTTTTCTGACTCTGATTATTTCACTTCCAAGAGAAATGAGGCTCATTGTAGAGAAGTGATTCGAAGAGGGATAGATCAAATTAGATCTGTGATGAACAGAATGGTCATAACAAACCAACAAGATATTCAGCCAGTTGAACAAGATTCCACTGACATAAGGTTATGCTGATGAAACTTCTGGACAGGAGGAATGTCTTGTTCAGAGCAGTTGTGAGAGTCAGGGCTACGATCCTGAAGTGATAGTAGTGGCTAAAGAAGACCCAGTATTAGCTGCTAAGCCGGTCAGTAAATTGTCAGGAGAATCTGATACTCGGTCTAAGAGACTGATAAAACCAGTGTGAAAGCTTGCTTATGATGAACCAGGTAAATCTAAAGATGAACCACTAATTATCATCCATAGAGGCCTGGTCATTAAGATTGGTAAAAACCAAATAATGTGCATCCTTGTACTTCGTAAACTGGTCTGAATGAGGACATCCGGGCAGTTTAAGAGGGTGTAACCCAGGGGAAAATGGGGGTAATATAATAAATGAGATCGGAGTCAGTGATTTGTTAAATTTGTTTATTTTAATATTGTATATTTTTCCAGTTCTGTAAAAGAAATATACATTGTTACTTGACATGTAAAATGTATACTTTATTTTATAAAGTGAAGTTATATAGGCTCACTGGTTGTATTGCGAAAGTGTATTGTATTGTATTGTGCGAAGAAGAAGAAAGGGAGGACGTCGGACAGGAAGGAAAAAAGCAGTGTGTAGAGAGCGCGAGAAATAGAGACAGTGAGTACGTTTACATGGACAACAATACTCAAATTTTTATACGATTAAGACAATACTCTGATTAAGAATCTACCATGTAAACAGAGATTTTTGATTACAGTAATCCGGTAATTTGATTACATTTAATTATTAACAATAATTAAAGTCATAATTCGATTTCTGTTTACTTTGATTAAGACATTTCCTATTTTAGTTGCATTACTGAAGTGTAGAATAGACACCTTAATCACATTATTACCGTAGTGTAGGACTTTTCGCCACATTTTGCGACAGGATACACACACGGCAGTGCTCAACCATTTGGCGGCACTGCCATCGTCTGTATGCACATTCAAATAATTAACTGCAACTGAAGCTTTCATAAAGTTAAAAATGAAACACCCAAAACTGTACATGGCATCATCACGAAGACAAACTATATGTTTATATGTGAAATTCCGGAGGGGACGTCGGATGTCGTCACGTGGGGGTGTATAATATTGGCTTATTTAGAATAAGGTAAATAATTAGATTACTGATGTCCATGTAAACGTAGTCAGTGATATGTGAATAAAATTCCGGGATATCACGCTTGGAATAGATTAGTGGACTAACCTTACGAACTATTGTATTATATCTCAACAAAAAATAGTGGTTTGACTAAAGGCTCAGTTCAGTTTGTTTACAGACAGTTTGGAGTTTAACGCTAGCTGTTAGCTGTTAGCGCAAGTGCTGCTTGTGATGAGGGACTGTACACATTTTTTTGACTAACGAGCAAATGTAGACATTGCGAGACATTCGACTGGATAGAGAGAGTGCTGCAATGGGCTGGCGAGCACGCGCACAAGAGTCCAGCGTGGCTGGATTCTTTTGCATAATACGTGCGTGGTGAGCCCATTCATTTTATTTTATTTTATTTTGCTCCTAGGAGCAAAGTAGCCACGAGTTTAGGCTACCACGAACCCCAGGGTCGACCCAGGCCTGCAATGAGAACTGTATTTGATTATTTGATTTCTTCCGCCTGTTACTTTATTTAGGATTAGAGTTAAGAGTTACACTGAGTTGTCTTTTGATTGTTTGCCAATTCATATTTTTGTGTTTATTATTCTATTTTATATTCAATAAACTGTTTATCCATTTGCTTTAATGGTTGATGCTTATTCAGTTATTTTATATCCTTTTACTACTGTAGGTTTATTTGAGAACACCAGCAACCCGATTAATGTTTTGCCCTTATTAAAATAAAACACATTTGAGTGGATATCAGATCTTAAAAGAACTCAGGTTAGCCTTCACCCATAGAAGTACTAATGCTAATAGTGGCACTATATCTATATTTATATAGGGGAGAGCAGGGTGAGTTGAGCCAGTTTTTAAAGTGAGCACACGACAGTAATGGGTCCAACTTAAATATGTATATAAATTTCAGGATGTGGTGCATCCTTGGGAATAATCACTTTGGATAAAATAAACTGCTTTCAAAATATGACTTTCCAAAAAAAAAAGTGGTCTCTTGGCTCCATTTTTCTCCAGTGTGGGGTAAATTGACCCTAGGAAGAGGGCAAGTTGAGCCACAAGGAGTTAAACTGTGCCACTGAATATGCTGATGTAAAACTGAACATTTTCACCTCGTGCTATATCAAAGGAAGAGAAATTCAATAAAAATGATATATATTTGTGACTGACCATCCATCCAGGGTTTTTCTATACCTGTGGATCAAGACGCTGGGTTACGCTCCAGCTCCCCACAACCCTATAAGGACAAAGAGGTTTGGATAATGGAATGGATGGATGGATGACTTCTTAAAAGTTTGATTTAAAAATACAGTTCACAACTTTGAAGGCAGTTTTTAAATTACTTTAAAATTTCTGCGCAAAATAAAGTCTGCAATTGACCTGACAGAACTGGACTAATAAAACTTAACGTCCCACTTATACTAAATGTTGCAGGGAAATACAATTTCATAAAAACTGCAATGGCCAACTTTCATAAACAAAGCCTATTTAAAATTTTACACGTTTCTTTTTCAAACAATCAGTTCAAAACAAAGAACAAATTCAAAAATGTTTAAAATTAAAGAAATATAATATTGAATCACAGTAAAATAACACTTTATAATAATCCATAAACGGTGTGAGCCACTGGCTCAACTTACCCCAGGACTTTCGGCAAAAATGACCCCACTCCTACCATTTTATCAAACTTGTATCATCCAGCAGTTTAGAGCTAAAATCATGCTAACAGTATAGCTTCATATTATAACCTCCTAAAGCACAAACAACGTGAGATTTTTTTTCAGGTTTGTCTGTAATTAATGTAGTGTAATGTAAACAAGAAGCATTAAAGTCCTTTTGACCATTAATGTATACTCCATTATTCCATGGGCCTCTCAATCACAGGTTGATTAAAATGGATATATATATGGTATATGGCGTGCCGGTGTGTGTGTCTGACTATAATTGCACTATACTTATGTATAACTATACGTATATATATATATATACACACAAGAAATGAAGAAGCGATCAGAAAATCAAAACTTGGCCTTGTAATTTCTCAAGGTTTCGTCATTCTTGATGTCAACCTGTGGTCGTGTTATGACTGTACAGTTCCTGACCTTGCCAAGATGATAACGCAATCCTGAGGGCAGGAGGCTGTCTGAAAACATCCATCAGCTGTCATATGGAATCTCAAAGAAGCTCCATCTTCATAGTTTGACCTGTTGTCAGGTGTCTTTGAACTCTGTTTTAAAAGATTCAGCTCGTTTAGTGTAAATATAGACACCGTCCAGGGGTGTATTCCAGAAAGTGGGTTTTGTTGGAAACTCAGAGTTTGTTGAACCTCCTTTCTGGAATACACCACAGCTATATCTCCAATTATACCAAATTATAAACTAAAATGTGTATTATTTATGATTGCCAATAGATTCAATATTTAATTATGAGTTAATCATGAGTTAACAGTCAAATTTTTTATTTGATAATATCTGACTTAGATCATTTTCAATATATGATACTAAATATTAATACAAGTAATATTGTACTGTATAGGAATGTCCGGCCACTATTTTAAATGTAAGGAAAGTCTGAGGCTGTCAATCATTAGAAGTATCATTAAAATGTCATAAAACCAATCCATACAATTCAACATTTGCATATTTGCATATACATTAGTATTCTCATTATTCACTGAAAATACTGACGTGCACTCATGAGAGAAGTAGTGACCTCTGATTCATGAACAAACACATGATTCTTTGAGTCATATCTTTTAAATGAATCTGCCTGATCTGGTTCTGCAATTCAACTCACTGACTAAAGTATTTGTTCACAAATTGGACTGAAACAGTTCTCAAGTTCAACTCAGGCCCTGTCTGAATTGCACCTTAAACCCTTGCGGAGTCCACACTTTCGTGACATAATGCCACTTTGACTGTCGGGTAGAAGTCTGTTGCGGAGCTCGCCTCAGTGCGGTTTCTATATTTGTAACCATATTTGTTCCATCATATTTGTTCATTTAATGTAAAATTACATATTTAGTATAATGCATTTTTGGGGGGCTGGGGGGGCACCTTCAAATCAGCACCTTCAATATCTCTGAGGTTGATTTGGGATGCTAATGTTCTGACTCAATAATAACTTTTTCATGTGCTTTGATCTCTGGCCTCCTCTTGATGATAAGATGTGGTTTTAATGTCTGTCGAATGCATTCAGGAAAGTTTAATATTTTGGCTGGTAAATGTGATCGGCCTGCGCAAGTGCCTCTTTATCTCGGAGCGATGATATTAGCATCAGACCAACATTTGTGCAGCAGCGACTAAAGATGAATACCAATTGATTATCATTGATGGCTTCATTGTCAGGATGAAGCATTTGCACAATGGAGCATAAATTATACAGTCTCTCGTTTAGCTCTTCATGTAGACATCAGTGAATACAACAGCTACAAGCGAAGATGAAAACAGTGAAAGTGTTAAATGAATGATGAGGTGTGGTCAGGACAGAGAAAAGAAGTGCCAATGCTCAGCTCACATATTAAAAAAGCTTTTCATAATGAGCATTTACTGACACTTTCCACAAATTGGGTAAGAATTGGTGTACTTTTCCAAAGCAAATAAAATCTCATTTTGAGAAATAAGTAATCATGTTACTGTATGATTTTCCATCTATTGGGAAAATTGAACATTTCATAAAATTGTGACGTCCAAGAGGTGACCAAATTTGATTTGTTTTTCTACATCATGAGAAATATTTTAGACGCAAAGTCGGCAACACCAAAGCTCCAAAAGTATCAAAAAATTTATTTTTTAAAAAGACTGTCGCATAGCATATGTGACGTTTCGAGCACGCAGGCTCTTCATCTCATACATCATGTCTGATGAATAGCCTGCGTCTCGGAACGTCACATACTGCTATGCTCCAGTCTTTTTAAAAATAATTTTTTGATACTTTTTGGAGGCTTTGGTGGTGGCGACTTTGCGTCTAAAATCTTTCTCCTGTTTTTTTTGTCGAGCACTCCAGTTGAAGATCGATGTGCGTGCTTTTTGCCTGCTCTTTTCTACATCATGCATGCAAAACACAAGAACTTAATTTAATTCCAGTTTTATCTTTTTTTCCTACAAGTTCTTGTATGAAAAATATAGCAAATCATTTTTCTTTATTTTATGAGAAATACAGGTTTCTCAATAATTGCTATCTTGACTACATGATTGATTCGTTCTGTTGTCATTCCATTTCATTACATTCATTCATTTCAATTTAATAAAAGAAGTAAATTATATTTATTATTTTATTTCTATTATGTCTTTATCTATAACAATGTAGTCACGACTAGTATGTGTTTTGTTTGTTTTGTTTGTTTTGTTTCTATTTTTGGAAAGAAGTTCAATAAAAAATTGCAGCTAGCCCCAACTATCTAGTCTTGAGTACATTATAGATAGTTAGTTAGTTAGTTTGTTTGTCTGTATTTATTGTTTTCGATAGATGTATTACCATTTATTAATTTAATAAAATTGAATTGCAACTAGTCCCAATTTAACTACATTATAGCTTATCTTGCAGTTATTTATTAGTTATTTTATGAATAGATCTATTACTATTTCATACATTTAACTGAATTAAATTACATTTTAAATTGCATGTATTTTATTTTAAATACACTTGCTTTCATGTTTTTGCAAGAAAATAACACAGATCAGGTTTTTAAACTGTATTCAGACATTTTGATCACAGGCTGCAAACCTTTCATAATAATCTCTTAGCAAAACTCTTCCTTGAGGATTTGGAAAAGCACTGGCCTCCTGAGACCTTTCTTGAGGAACTTTCAAAAGCAATTGCTCAATCTTGCAGCTATCGGTACAGTGGTATATCTGAACAAATGGTCTTTGATGATAACCTTCCTCAGAAAATCCTCTGAGCTCTTCTTCCTGCTAATACATGTTATCATTCAGTGCAAATACTGCAGGAAGCAAAAATGTCTAAATGAAAGGATGACTTCCACTTCGCCAAAGTCTTCTTTAGGGGTTTTAGCACAAATAGAGGTATATGCTTTATGAAGGGACCATCAGTAATGCTGTAGATGTGTCAGCAAACACACAAAAACCACTGTACTAAAGCACAAACACACTTATGAAGCTTCATTAAAGCTCACTGGACAACGGCCTCACTTTATGCCTATATAATCATCATAAACGTGAATATTATGTAGTTTAGGAAACTAATCTTCTATACTTTCCTAAATTTTATGTAAGCATAATCATATTAATCATATAAGAATAAATGAAGACAAAAACAGTATTTTGTCATTTTATTTATACTGCTTTTGTATCAGATTATTTATTTTAATTTATATCCTCAACAATATCAGACAGATGAGAGGTTAAAGAGTGATTTAGAAATGTAGGCCAGTTAAATATGATGCCGTTACGAGGCCTCACCTGTCTGGATCTTCATTTGTGTTCATTTATTTTAAAGCTTGTGAACCATTCTTTCTTTTTCTTTTGAAAATATCTTGTCCAGTTGTTTTGATATCTGTCCTTTAACGTCTAAGGCATCAGACCAGCATCGTACCAACTGATTATCATTTATAGCTTCATTGGAGCATAAATGATGACGTCAGTCAGTGCAGATGTCACTGAGAGTAACAACTACAGGCTAAACAGGATCTGAAGTGTTCAATCATCAAGTGTGTAGAAGAGACAAAAACTGTCCTAAAGCAGTGCAAGAGCGTTGGATTCAGGTAAGAAAGAATTTCAGCTCAGACAGTGCATGTATGAGTCTATAAATCTCTAATTTTTCTTGTTCTCTCTTATTCACTTTCATTTGGAATGAACCTTTGCGTAGCGACCCTTTCCCATGATGCAGCCATAATTCCAGCCATAATTTTTCATGTGAATTGTAACGGTTTTGTGCTAGTGCAAGCGCACGACACAAGAATAATCCAAAAAACAGTCTTTTAATGATACTTCCACACACGAAACAGAAGGAATCCAGGAGCAAGGAGTAGCACAACATGTAGACACAAGCAATAGCAGACAAAGGACGAGGGGAGAACACAGGACTAATGACTAATTATCTCAAACTAATTATCTCATTAAGACAAATGAAATAATTAATAAACACAGGTGGAACCAAATTAACTAATCAGGGCAACTCAGGAAAACTAGGTCACGGGGAGCAAAGCAAAACATACCGAAGTTTTCACACCCCCTCCTGAACGGCTGTGCTACTCGTGCCGACAAAAGGCGTTCAACTAAAGAGGGAGGGGATTCAGGAGCTGCGTGCATTTAGATACGGGGCAGGTACTAGGAACAGGGCAAGTTTCCATATGGCAAGGGAGGAGTATACTGAGAGGGTAGCTGAGCCCGGATGCAGGAGGGACCAGGGGATCCAGTCCACCAGGATAGCGCTCCGCACGAGGTTAATCCCGAAGGAAGTGAGTCCCGAGATGGCGGTGATGTCCAACGTACCAGGACCCAGGCTAAGCCGTAGGTACTAGGGCCATGGTGTAGCTGAGGAATTCAGGGACCATGCAGAGCTCTCTCACTGACCTTGTCCTTGTTCTGTAACTGGGCCCACTCTCGCGGTGAGAGTTCCGAGTATTTATCCTCTCAACCCTAGAGAGGCAGACTGGGACTTTCTGGGAAGACTAGCGTGTCGCCGAGTTTGCCGGATCAGAGCACCCGATGCACTGACGAGGGTGAGACTGTTGAGGGACTGACAGGCACCAGTGGAGATAGGGCTGAGGAACTGGCTGGCATAAGAGGAGGTGGGAGAGGGAGGCTGGAAGGGAACACAGGAGAACAGGAGCTGGGCGGAACCAGCGGAGACACAGGAGATTCAGTTGCAGCTCACCGTCAGCGGTGGGAGTGTGGGGGGGGCTTCCCTCCCATAGATGGGCGGCATCGAGTTAGTGACTCCTTACTCGAGTTGTGCATTTTTAGTAGATTTTTCAGCACTTGAACTCAGAACCCGAGCGCTGAACTGATCCAATTGACTCGCCCTCGAAGGAAATAGGACTCATGAAAATTTTAAACAGCGCAAAATCCTTTATCCTTAATAGTTTTATAACTGATTTCAAAGTCGGACCGCCTCTGCACCCCGCATCCAGCCGGACCACGCGAGCCATAACACAGCACCATTTTAACTGAGCAGCGCGTCAAAACAGTGGAGCGGATCACATAACAAGCGCTCAGTCTCGTTTATGGTAAATATCTTTCAGCGCTATATCCTCTATTACAGGGATCCTCAAATCTGGCCCACGAGATCCACTTTAGCTCTAACCCTAATCAAACACATCTGAGCATACTAATCAGTGTCTTCAGGATCATTAGAAATCACAGGTAGGTGAGTTTGGTCAGGTTTGGAGCTAAACTCTGCAGCGCATTGAACCTCCAGGGCAAGATTTGAGGAACCCTGGCTTATTATTTTTTAATCAAAGCCAAACGCGCTTTATTCAAGTCTTTTCAGCTCCCTGTGCTTTCTCTCTCTCTCTGGACACGTTATTTTTCATACTATCTATTTATCTATCTATAACCTATGACTCTGACTGTTCAAACCAGATGTGACGAGACGTTTCTGATCTACATTTAACATTATTAATCTGTAGGCTAAGAATATTTCAAAAAAATTAATCATGTAATTATAATTGGGAAAATTTTTGTTAGATGGCTAGGATGGAATTTAAAGTTTGAAACTGTTATCTTTTTTCTGCTCAAGATGGGAACGTTTTGATTATTGTAGCTACATTGTTTTTAGATAAGTAGGCTAAAATATTAAAATAGTATAGATTTCAGGAGGAAAACCCTGAACATAACCCTGAACAACATGGAAGAAAATATAGAGGCCACGCCTTGGAACTTTAATTGAATACCCCTGTCTTATATAATAAAGAAATACTTTATTTGTATGGTTTTGTAATATCTGTGTCACATTTCCTTGTGTGTCATGGTAGATTGAGAATTTGATTACAGAAAAACTGTTTTGAACATGATAATGGATTAAAACATAGCCTATAAATAACAGGCTGGCTGTACAATAACCTTACATCTTACATCTTTTTTTTTTTTTTTTTTTACAAGCAGATCAGAATAATTTATTTGTGTCTATCGCCTATACAACAGCTCGTAAATAGGAAGATTTCAATACAGGAGGATTCTGAATGAGATTTTTTTTAGCGAGCCATTAAATGACTTGAGACTCGACTCGGACTCATGACCAAAGACTCGAGACTTGACTCAGACTCCAAGTTAAAGACTTGTGAACATCTATGTCCCTCCAAGCCCTCGATCTCTTACAGAACTCCCGCGGGGATGGGCGATGTGGCTGGCTCTGTTGACTACTGGCTGCAGTCTTGTAGCCTCCTTTGTTAGTGAGTCCGCCTCCCATGGCCGGAGACCCATGTCGAGACACCTTCGAACAGAACAAGTGTCGGTGAGGACCCGGGATAAGGGGTTACACACGTACCTGGTCAGAACGGTCTTGAGGCTCAGGGTCTGGGGCGACGATCGGCTCAGTCGCAGCTTTTTACACGCTGGCTCACGTGTCACGGCAGGCTCAGGCTCTCCGTCTGCGGTGGGCTCAGGCTAATGCTCCGTGCAGCGGAAGATGCTGCTGGTCCCCTCTCGGTTTCGGGAGTGGGGCTGGACATTTCTTCCTCAGCAGGGCAAATGGAGAAAAACAGTCAATTTTTCTCTAGCACCCACTCCACAAAAGCGGCGAAATCCTCCTTAGGACCGTTCGCTGGCAGGCATGCCTTACACCGCTCGCTCAGGCTGGTGTAATAGAATACGCAGAGCGAGCGGTCCGGGATGTGCGTAAGGCATGCCAGATCTAAAAAGTCCCTGGTGTGGTCCTCCAGCGAACGGTCCAACTGCTCCAGGCAAAGGAGCTGGACGGCTGGTAAATCCCTTGACAGGGAGAGGAGCGAAACAAAACAAA
Source organism: Sinocyclocheilus anophthalmus (assembly GCA_018155175.1). Lineage (NCBI taxonomy): Eukaryota > Metazoa > Chordata > Actinopteri > Cypriniformes > Cyprinidae > Sinocyclocheilus > Sinocyclocheilus anophthalmus. Next base: position 69,261 of record JADLZN010008936.1, read on the forward strand.
AAAAAAAGAAAGAGAAACAGCACTTATATTACTCACTTTGATGGTCTGCTATTTTGTAACGGTTTTGTGCTAGTGAACGCGCACGACGCAGGAATAATCCCAAAAACAGTCTTTTAATGATACTTCCACACACGAAACAGAAGGAATCCAGGAGCAAGGGGTAGCACAACATGTAGACACAAACAATAGCAGGCAAAAGACCAGGGGAGAACACAGGACTTATGTACTAGGAGACAAATTAGATCATTAATATACAACCAAATTAACTAATCAGGGCAACTCAGGAAAACTAGGTCACAGGGAGCAAAGCAAAACAAAACAGAAACGTGACATGAATACAGTCATAATTAAACAGTTCTTCAGTCCAATAGTAAATGTGGGGGGGGGGGGGGGGGATAGTTCACCCAAAAATGACAATTATGTCATTAATTACTCACCCTCATGTCATTCCAAACCTGTAAGACCTTCGTTCATCTTCAGAACACAAATTAAGATATTTTTGATTAAATCCGAGAGCTTTCTGACCCTGCATAGACAGCAACACAACTGACACGTTTAAGGCCCAGAAAGGTAGTAAGGACATTATTAAAATAGTCCATGTGACATCAGTGGTTCAACAGTAATGTTATGAAGCTACGAAAATACTTTTTGTGTGCAAAAAAATAAAAAAAAACGCCCTTTATTTTCCCCATTTTCTCTTCCGTGTCAGTCCTTCGACTTCGTCAAGGGGAGAGTACCCGACCATGCGTGCATTCCTCTGCTTGTAAACAAGGTGCAGCACATCCGGGTTCTATGTCAGAATGCCAGCTCCTATGTCAGCAGCACCACACGCATGTTTTAAGCAAGTTATTTTTTCAGTTATTAGTACTGTGTCAGTAGGAAATATCAGTTTACCTTTCCAGACATTCTATTTGCCATTAATTCCTTAATGCCATGTAAAAATCCATGCTGTGAGATTTGTGCATGCACAAGGAGTCTGATTGTCTAAATAGGTACCAAATAAAAATTCATATAAGTACTCATAGTACTCATGGGGTTCAAATGGCTCTGGATCCTGCATGGCAGCGCTGCACAGGATAGAATCTTAAATGTCTCTCAGGCTTCTCATCATCCCACTCCACACATCCTTCATGTTCTTCTGCTTTAGGTTCAGTTTGTCCCTACAGCATTTCTTCCTCTCCTGGAGATGAGTTTCAAATCCACCTGCCTCCTCTTACGTCCAGACCTAAAAATATATATAATTATATATTTCATCCTTGCCCTTTTTTTTTTCATGTGGTCCTTCAGGCCTTTCTGATACACACAGTGCTGTTGGCGAAACATTTTATAGTCAATTTTCAAAACATATTCCATAATGAAGCTGAATATAACGTGTAAAAGTCTGTCTGTGTTTGCTCTGCTACAAACCCTCCTTCCATTCTCCTTCCATTTTTGGCACATTATAGTTCAGAGAAAGTGGAGATGGCAGGAAGATAGGAGACATAATTAGGGTGAAATATTGAGTATTTACATGTTATATGTGATTTTTTTTCATTCTTATTAGTATTTTTTTTATTATTTTACTGTTTAGGTTTAATTTATTTCTCATTGTAGTTTTAGTTTAATTTATTTATATAGTAATTGTAGTGCTTCATCATAAACTTATTTTAATATAAATATTTTAATGAGACATTAAAAATTAAGTCACATTATGTTTTTGTAAAACATTTTTGTCTATATTTTGTACACAAATTAACTTAAAATAATACAGTTTATACAAAATTGTCATTATATACTATCAATGCCCACTTGTCATTTCTTCTTTCAAACTTAGCAAAAATGGCTCTAGAGACTGACATCATTTCTCAGATTCATTTGTATCATAATGTTCATTAAATTCTTTGTTTGATATTTCTGTTTTAAAATGCTTCAGTAAAAATAGATGCATGTAAATATTATATTGTGCATATTATCAAAAAATGAACAAAGTTCTTTATTTTTAAAATTCATGTTTACTGTTTTTTGTAAAGTGTGGTACTTTCTGATCATTCATCATCGTAGTTGTTTTAAAATATGACATCTGTGCTATTTTAATTGCCACGTAATCTGCTCTACAAATAAACAAACACAAAAGAAGCATTAAATTTAATACTTTTGTATCCCAATTTACTTGCATTCACCCTATTATTTGAGACGTGTTTTCTGTTGTTTTATTGTCTGGGCCAAAACTACTTTATTTACATGAAAATTTAGCTAACTAAGCTTTAGTTTTGAGAAAGTAACTAGTTAGTCTGCGAGCTACATTTAAAGCAACTCTGTTTTTTTTTGTTTTTTTTTTATAAATAAGAAATATGAAATTAAAATAGCAGCTTCAATGCAAGTTAAAGGGGAGGTCTAATATGTTGTGCATTCTGAATTATTTATTCTGTTAAAGAGTTGGATTCTCATGCTAAACATGGCCAAAGTTTCAAAAAAACAAGTAGGATGTATGAGTATTCCTATGCAAAATACACTCCTTCAGGGTTCGTATCCACCTTATTTTTCAACGTGGATGTAAGCCGTTTTCTGTGAATGTGCGAGACTTCCGGTTCATTAGCCGCTGTAGGGAAATAACAAGAAGAATATCACAGTGCAGTAAATGGTAAAACTGTTTGCACTACAAACCAGTGTGTTCATAATTAAGATAATGCATTGAAATAATATGGTAAGATACACCAGTTTGCAATATCAAGCAGCCATTTTGTACAGCTAAAAATAGCTGGAAGCAGATGACACCGGAAGCCAGACATTAAATTTACAAATGGCACGCGCCCACTCTTAAGGGAAAAATAAGGTGGATAACTTTTGGAAAGTTTTTTTTTTTTTAGTATGGCCCTGTATGACGTCATAAAGGGCGGAATTCCTTGTATGGGCACTTCTCCCTGAAGAGCGTGCACACATCAACCAGAGTGAGAGCAAGAGCAGCCCATCAACGTGCTTCATTCGGGTTACAGAAGTCTTGCTCGAGAAGGATTTGTCATTTTGTTTTTAGACCACGAAATCAACAATGTCACCAAAGAAGTATGTTTTTGGTTGTGAGGGAAAGATAACATTGTTCAGCTTTCCAAAGAACCCAGCGTTAAGGGAACAGTGGATGCAGTTTGTTTCTCTGGGGCAGCAATGGAGTTGTTCAAGTGTGTTTGTTTGTTCCCGGCATTTCGGTGACAGATGTTTATAAACAAATTAAATAAAATTTAAGTCAAGTTTTTGTCCCTGTTTTATTTATGTCGATGTCACAGCTTGCAGATGGTCGCTACGCAAAAGCTTCCCGTGCTTGTGACTCTTTAGCTCCGACCCACGGCACGCCTCCAGGAGCTCGAGTTTTCAGAGAGAAGCGTAAAGCTGTATCTGTCTTTTATAAATCTGATAAAACTAAAGACTCTTTGGAGATATGAAGGATGCAATACTACTCTATAGGTCCTCAAGATTAACATGAGTTTGGCAGAAAACGTGTGTTATGGCCACTTTAAATGTAAAATGTTGCTCTCAGTCTAAACAGGTAAAAATAACAAAAACAGATGAAACGCACAGTACCTGCTGTTATCCACGTTTCGTCTCACTCCCACAGGGACTCTTTAATTAAGTTAGGAAAGCAGCAGTCTTTACTTAAGGATAAGAACAAACACACAACAGCCTGTTTATATTGACATAATATTCTATCACAGACAAAAGTGATTTATTTTACAGTATATTTTATGAAGAAAATGTGTGTGCTACTTGTGAATGGTTGCCAGAGTGGTGCTACATGGTTGCTAAGGTGGTTTCTAAATTCTAGCACGTAGGTATGTGTTGCTAGATTTTTTGCTTTAACTATTCCAACTAACTAGCCACCAAGACCAAGAAAATGCCAGTTCTGCTCTAATCCGCTCACTTCAGGCACTTCATTTGGATTTAGCCAAATACATTGTATTTTTGAAATGCGTGGCACATGTGTTATCTGCAGTGTTAAGAGATTTTTTTTTTACCGTCAGTTAACTGTCTCAAATAAACATTTCCAAAGCTGACAATGTTCAGCAGCTAAAAACTAATAAATAATACTACAATAACACTAGACAGGACGAGACAATTTGATTGACAAGTAAAGTGACCAATCACAGTTTTGTCGCCTTGGCAAATCAGCAGACTGAGACACATAACACATTTATGAATTAATACAGCTGATGTAAAGATAATAGTGTGGTTGTAAGGTTTTAAGCACTACACACGTTAATGGAAATATCACAGGAGGAGGGCTGGGGTTTATGTACAACATGGGTTATAAAATTATGAAAATCTGTATTGGCTTTGATGCAGTAGGAATAACGTGCTCTAATTGATTTGGATATTCTAATTACATTTCTGTAGTCTCATGTCTCATTAGCAAACGTAAAAATAGAGGGCGAGTAAGCTGACACTAATTCAAACAGCCTGCCCACGGGATTGACGAATAAAACACACACACACATGTAATGGAAGAGTTCATTACATGCACGCTATCACGCACGCACTGCATTTTTACAGGCTGACTCAGCTTTACTCTGTTTACATCAGTTAGAGAGCCTCCTCTCTCCTCCGGTAAGCCCAGGGGACTGTGGGTCTGCGGTGGCACGGCCCGTCTGTCAGTGACCACGACCTGCGCAAAAACTACTGATTTTAATGGGAATTGTTCAACCAAAAATGATGTGAAGCACCGAAGGAGAATTTAAGGGTATCCTGGATGCTCTTTTTCACCTAAAGTGAATGAGGACTGGGAATTCCAAGCTCTAAAATGACAAATGACAATATAACATGACTCATGAGTTATATTTTCCTGAGTAATATGATGGCTTTGTATGAGGAACAGGTCAAAATCTAGGTCATTATTAACTGATTTCACTGCAGTTTTCAAATCATCTTCAATGATGACCAGTGATGTTTGACAAAAAATGCATACAAAAAGTGTTTTATAATGCATTTTTACACACACACACACACACACACACGTTTTATGGGGACATTCCACATGTGTAATAGTTTTTATAATGTATAAACTGTATTTTCTATCCCCTTCTATCCCTAAACCTAACCCTTACACAAAACCTTTTGCTATTTTAGATTTTCAAAAAAAGATAATTCTATGTGATTTATAAGCTGTTTTCCTCATGGGAACCAAATGAATGAATGAATGTATTTATGCAAGTATGTATGTCCCTACAAGTATTACTTTCCTTGTAGGGACATTTGGTACCCATAGGGAATACCAGGTAAAGGTACACAAAGCGATTTTTGCCAAACGATGTTGATAATTTGAAAGCACCAAAACAAACACGCCCATACACCAACAGGACCTCGCTCTTATTTTGATAACTCCGCCCCACACGTACGTACACAACCCTGGCAGCGATGATGGAGAAATCTGCTATGACTGCCGGCATATTCAAGCAAAAGAAAACACAGGTTAGTTGTGTGAAAAAGCTAAATCAGCGTACTTCACCTATCAAGAAGAAACAAAGCAACCTAGGCGTCCGATTCCAGGCCTTCCTGCTCCTTGATTCTCGCCACTGCGGGAAAGCTGCTCCAAAATTTACGCGGGTCCTACCTGTAGTTGATCTATCTGTAGTTATCTGTATCTTTTATCTGTTATCTGCTATCTGTAGTTGATCTGCTAATATTTGTCCTGTGCACTCACTGAGCGCTCTCTTCTTCCTATCATTACTAGACATGCCCCTTACTGCTGATTGGCGCGAGTTTGTGGGGACATGTGGTCAAAGCGTTTTTTTTTCTTCTTTCAAAATTGCTTAGTGCACCTTTAATGTATTTATTTATAATTTTTCATTTGTCAGAAAAATATTTTTTTACAAAAATAATAAATGCAATTAAAATGAAAATGTTTAATTTGTAACTGTAATTAAAATATTGTATTATTTGTATTACAATATATATCATGTGATGAAAATTATACTCTGTTTTAATTTGTCATTAAAATAATTTTTTTAAAGTTTTTTTTTTAATGCACGTAATGTAACTAAGATTACAATTTTGTCATCATTGAAATATTTATTTATTTATAAATATCTTATCAAATGATCATATATTATCATATATATACAGTGGGTACGCAAAGTATTCAGACCCCCTTAAATTTTTCACTCTGTTTTATATTGCAGCCATTTGCTAAAATCATTTAAGTAATTTTTTTCCTCATTAATGAACACACAGCACCCCATATTGACAGAAAAAACACAGAATTGTTGAAATTTTTGCAGATTTATTAAAAAGAAAAAACTGAAACATCACATGGTCCTAAGTATTCAGACCTTTGCTGTGACAATCATATATTTAACTCAGGTGCTGTCCATTTCTTCTGATCATCCTTGAGCTGGTTCTACACCTTCATTTGAGTCCAGCTCTGTTTGATTATACTGATTGGACTTGATTAGGAAAGCCACACACCTGTCTATATAAGACCGTACAGCTCACAGTGCATGTCAGAGCAAATGAGAATCAGGAGGTCAAAGGAACTGCCTGAAGAGCTCAAGAGACAGAATTGTGGCAAGGCACAGATCTGGCCAAGGTTACAAAAAACAATTCTGCTGCACTTAAGGTTCCCAAGATCACAGTGGCCTCCATTCCTTAAATGGAAAACGTTTGGGACGACCAGAACCCTTCCAAGAGCTGGCCGTCCGGCCAAACTGAGCTACGGGGGAGAAGAGCCTTGGTTTGAGAGGTAAAGAAGAACCCAAAGATCGCTTTGGCTGAGCTCCAGAGATGCAGTCGGGTGTTGGGAGAAAGTTGTAGAAAGTCAACCAGCACTGCAGCCCTCCACCAGTCGGTGCTTTATGGCAGAGTGGCCACGACGGAAGCCTCTCCTCAGTGCAAGAAACATGAAAGCACGCATGGAGTTTGCTAAAAAAACACCAGAAGGACTCCAAGACGGTGAGAAATAAGATTCTCTGGTCTGATGAGAACAAGATAGAACTTTTTGGCCTTAATTATAAGCAGTATGTGTGGAGAAAACCAGTCACTGCTCATCACCTGTCCAATACAGACCCAAAAGTGAAGCATGGTGGTGGCAGCATCATGCTGTGTGGGGGTGTTTTTCAGCTGCAGGGACAGGACGGCTTGTTGCAATCGAGGGAAAGATGAATGCAGTTAAGTACAGGGATATCCTGGACGAAAAACTTCTCCAGAGTGCTCAGGACCTCAAACTGGGCCGAAGGTTTACCTTCCAACAAAACAATGACACTAAGCACACAGCTAAAATAACAAAGAAGTGGCTTCACAACAACTCTGTGACTGTCTTGAATGGCCCAGCCAGAGCCCTGAAATTAAACCCAATTGAGCATCTCTGGAGAGACATAAAATGGCTGTCCACCAACGTGTACCATCTAACCTGACAGAACTGGAGAGGATCTGCAAGGAGGAATGGCAGAGGATCCCCAAATCCAGATGTGAAAAACTTGTTGCATCTTTCCCAAAAAGACTCATGGCTGTATTAGTTCAAAAGGGTGCTTCTACTAAATACTGAGCAAAGGGTCTGAATACTTAGGAACATGTGATATTTCAGTTTTTCTTTTTTAAGAAATCTGCAAAAATGTCAACAATTCTGTGGTTTTCTGTCAATATGGGGTGCTGGGTGTACATTAATGAGAAAAAAAAATTAACAAATGATTTTAACAAATGGCTGCAATACAACAAAGAGTAAAAAATTTAAGGGGGTCTGAATACTTTCCGTACCCCCTGTATATAATGCAATTATAATAATTTTTCATTTATCATAAAATGTATGATATATTATTAAAAATCCATTTTAATTTGTAATTGTGCATTTTGGGTGAACAATTATTATAATTATATATAAATCTACCTTTTTTAAGATTATCAGTGAACATTAAATGTATTCAGTTCCGTTTTAAATGACTTTTTTTTTTCTTTCTTTTTTTTTGCCTGTGCAAAAGTCTTCACCAAGGAAATAGGATATCATGGGAGGTTGGCAGGGTGTTGCTCGACGGTCACTTGGTGATTGCTTAGCAACTGGCCCAAGTCTCAGTAGTCTTCTGCTCTCTAGATACAGCTTGGAATTTCTTCACATGTTTTCTGGTCCAGCTGTTGAAAATGGTACATCTGATGCCTTTGTGAAGCACACTCTCCTCAAGACACTTGAAGAGCTGGAGGCTTTAATATAGACCTGAAAGGATGTGCAGCTCTGTTTACGTCAACTATTTTTGAATGGGGCTCATCCAATCCGACTATACAGCCTTTAACTATTTGTATTATAATAGACTTTAATCTATCATGCGGTCGTTTAGTGCTTGTGTTAGCAGCTCCGCCAAAATGAAAAGTGGCCTCAGATAAAAAGCATGCGATGATCAAGGGCCAGCCCTTCATATTAAGCACCCTTTGCTCAATTGCTATTGATTTCTGCAGCTTTTAATGTATTAATCATGACCTCTCCTGCAGTCCGGCCCTATTCACACCATCTAATCATTTCATGCTGCTGAAATGCTCTGGCCCTCATGCCCAATCTAAATTCAATTTGTGCAATTGTACAAATATCTTTGTTGTTGATAATGATTTTATCAGCATAGTTCCAGAAGCTCCAAATCCTCGTTACAATTTCCGAGGCTGGTCAATTGTTTTTTTTTTTGTTTTGTTTTTCTTTGTCGAGTCCCAGGGGAGGGCTTAGGCTTTAATTAATAATTTGGTCAGATTTTGAGAAAGCAGAAACCTCTCTTGCTCTCCATCATTTTCCGACACCGACTTCTCAACAAGGATTTCTAGTGCCATCTAGTGCTTGAACCGGTAATGGCAGCCTCATGTTAATATATGCAATGTTTGTTGCCTGATGCTGTTTAGATATTCATAGAAATTCACAACAAGGCGGAGCAACAACTCGAAGCATAAGAAAACAAATTGCATTTACACTGCCTGTGATGTGAGCTTTCCACCGCTCTCACATACTGTGGCTCATAATGCAAAATCATTTAGTTTCAAACATCTTTGGAGAGTAATTAATTTCTTGTTGCTTTTAAACATAAATAGTTATAGTACGTTTTCTGTGCTTAGTATACATATGTTCTGTATGAATACTAGCATGATCTAATGCATCTGTCAGAATGTGCAGTAATGTGCAACTGTACGTGGAATACTGTATCCCACAATGCAATGCGCTTGACTTGACTTTTTAAAAATGTAAACATTACAAGTTTTTTTACATTTTCACCATAAATGTGCAAAATAAAAATGCACAACACATGCATTTTAATCATTTCATATTGCATGCTGTTTCATACTGTTCATCAAAAGTATGCAGTATACAGAATATACTGTTTAGTATTCACTCAAATTATTCTACTAAAGTTATTCCGCTGATCAGATGTTAATATACATTTTCTAGAGTATCTGACTTCAATTTTAAAAGCATAAATGTTTGTATTTACTTAATATCAATGTTTAGCTACTTCTTTTTTCTTGGGTTTAGCAATCTGTCATCACAAAAATACCAATTCTGCTCAGAGATCATCTTGTGCAACTTTTGTGTCCTGCAGTATTGTTATTGTTAACTAAAACTCATAATAATTCAATACACATAATATAATAAATAATTAAAACTCAAAATCATTTCTGTAATTTAAATAAATAAAGCTGCAATATAAAAAATTCAAATGTTGAGTAAGAAACTAACTAAAAAAGAAAAGAAAAGAAAAGTTACAATTTGTTTCCTTGGCAGCTAACTGGAGAAGTTTAAGGTGAAATACTAAAAGACTACAACTAAATAACTGAAATATTTTTAAATATTTTATTAATAAATAATAAAATACAATCAGAGCTGGAAATATAACAAAATACCCTAAAACAAACTGTCAAAAATGACAAAAAAGGACAAACAAAATCTGGTAAAAAATATGAAAAATGTTAGAATTAATAGGAAATTAAAATTATATATTTATATCTATATATATCTATACTTTATAAGTATATATAAAGTTAGATCCAAATATTAATAATAAAAGTATATAAATAATATAAATAGTATTAAGAATAGTATAATACTAAAATAACCTGCCAGGCCATCGTTGTACGTAAGAATCTTGCTTTTAAGAGTCTGCTTAATAAAGGTTAAACTAAAATTAAAGACATTTGCTGTTGAGTTTGTTATAGTGTCTGTACATTCAGATAAATGAGTGTCTCACAAACATATGGTTCTGGTGCTCATATATGACAGCCTATTGATGTGACCGCAGACCTCATCTAATCTCTGCTCTGTAAAGCTCAAGTGCAGATGATAATTATCAGTCTGTTTGTCTTGTGGAGTGTGGCGCACTTCATTAATAAAATCAATTAGTGTGCTCTCATAACTGCGTATTGACTTACATCATGCCATTCATCACTCTAGTCCTCATTCGGTCTCTATGGAAACGTCACATCCCAAATTGACTTCCTGTCAGCTGGTACGACAACAACTAATCTGAATTAGTTCGGTTTTGATTGTATTGATTGCATTTACACTTGAACACAATCCCAGAAATAGGCCTAATCATTCTGGATCATCCTGTTTCTCCATTTTTCACAGTCCAGCTGCAAAGCATTTTCCTACAAAAAAAACACAAAGTGTTGTGTAGTGTGGTTCATAAATCCCATAGCCTGCATTCAACCTGCCACAGGAGCTGCTGAAACAGTTCTACTCAGCCATCATTGAGTCTGTGCACTTCAATAACTGTCTGGTTTGGTTCAGCTACAAAATCAGACATCAGAAGACTACAGAGAACAGTTCGGACTGCTGAAAGGATGATTGGTGCCCCCCCTGCCTACCCTCCAAGAACTGTATTGACTGTATACATCCAGAGTGAGGAAAAGGGCTCAGAAAATCACTCTGGATCATCAAAATCCAAGCATCTCCTTTTAAAAGGGTGACATCCCGGGTGGCGTTAAGAGCAACGAAATACCAGACAGCCAGGCACAAGAAACAGTTTCTTTTCCCCAGGCAATCTACCTCATGACCAGTTAATGTTCTCCCATTTTATTTTTTTTTAGGCATTAAAGTACGTATGTGCAATAACCTTTATGATTTATCACCTAAACCATAGTACATACCTACAACTTATGTTTATTTTATTCAATCCCTATTCCATTTAACACACTGTCCATACAATTTATTTTTTTTGTGGGTTATATTTATGCATGTGTATTTACTAACATCTCATTTTTATTATCTGTGTGTTGTTGTTGTCGCCGTGTACTGGAAGCTTGTGACACTAAAAAAAATTCTATGTATGGGCAAGCATACTTGGCAATAAAGCTCTTTCTTCTTCTTCTTCTTCTATCATGGAAGGCTGTTTCTGCCACAGGATTTAAAAAAAGAAAACATTCTCACAAAAATATCTCAAATTTTGATCTTTTTTGTTAGAATTTGAGTTTATATCTTGAAATTCTGACTGTATAACACACAAGTGAGAAAAAAAGTAAGAATTGTGAGATGTAAACTTGGAATAGACCAATTTGGAGTAGACGTCACAGTTATGTCACTTGCAGCTGTTGGAAAACACTGGGAACAAGTGGATGGAAGAAGAGAAAAAATGTATTGTTTGCCTTTGGATGTTAGAATCAGAATGCAAATCATTTTTATAGAATACTATCGTCAAAGACAGCATTTGAAGCTAAACGCAAACGTTTAAATGGACAGACTATGGATGAAACCTGCTATGATTACCCTACTTTTAAATTTGATTTAAACAATATTCAGATATGCAGTTCATAAGGTACATACTGTATTAGACCTACAGTTACAGCTATAACATTATACATAACATTGACCTATTTTCTCTCACAATTTTGACTTTTTTCACTCAAATTCAAGTTTATGCTTTTGTTGTTTTTTTCCTAGTTCGGACTTTATAACTCTATTTAACTCAACAATTACGAGTTTGTCCATTCTGAGGGGAAAAAAAAAAAACATCGGCCAGAATAAAGTGAGGATATATCTCGTGATTCGGCGGGGGAAAAAAAGAATAACAAGTTGATTTTTTTTTAAATCAGAATTGTGAGGTATAATCTCGGAATCGCAAGAAAAAAAGTCAGAATTTTGAAATATACTCAAAATTACCTTTTTTATTCTTTTATTCCATGGCTTCCATAGACTGCTATTTTAAAACGGTCATTTTCTGCCACCAGATAGACTCTGCCCACAAAAAAACGTCATCGCTGTTTGCAAACACCGACATTGGTCTATTGTAAGAAAATGTCAGAATTTTGAACTTTTCCCTTCAGAAAAGAAGTCAGAATTGTTGGATATAAACTCGCAGTTGCAAGAAAAAAAATGGAATCCTGAGATAAAAATAAATACCTTTTGTTATTTTTTTGTCCTGTGGCATAAACAGGCTTCCATAGTTTTTCTCTTTATGCACGAACAATAAAAGAGCCAAACGAAGCTCTTTCACGCGTTCCCTTGTGATCTGAATTCTAGCAAAGAAAGACTAATTGCTTTTATAGACAAACCGTCCTGTAAATGAGCTCTAATTTCCCATCGTTTTAAGCCGGGCAGGAAAACGAGATCCTACTCTCTCTGAATCTATTATTCCATCTCTCCTCAGAGGATTGACTGAAATCATGTGCAATCCAAGATGCATTAAACATCTTTAAGGGCTTGATTGAAGCTTTTTGTGTGTTTGGAGGAGGAGCGGATGAGAACAGAATGAAACAAACAACAGAATGAGCGAGATTCAAGTAATGCGTCTTATTTTGCGGTTCATTAGAATGCAACATGAAAATACATTATCATAAATTTGAACCTTATGAGTTCGTTTGTGAAATTAGGCAGCATAAGCATCCAATAAATGCCCTGACAATTCAATCGAAACGAGATCAACTTTTACTTTTTCCAAAGAAAAGATAAGTAGATGCTGTGCTAAACTCCTTTCACAACACCTTAGCAACCATATAGCAGACCCTAGCAACCAGGGTGTTAAGGGTGGTTGCTAGGAGTTTTCTATAGGGTCGCTAAGGTGTTCTGAATGGTTTAAAGGTAATGATACACGGGCAACTTTTTGAGCAATGTTGCTGGTCAATGTTGCTGGTCAATGTTGCCGTCAACAGGCAACCAGGTGAGACACAGGGCCCACGGCCGATCTAAAGTATCCAGATAGAAATTTGGTGCCCATTCTCAATGGGAAAGTGCACAAGCAACATCGCATGGCAACATTGCCTCGTTTATCATCACCTTCAGTGTGTAGCTGTGCAATTACCAGGGTGTTGTGGGTGGTTGCTAGGGCTTTTCTAAAATGTCGCTAGGGTGTTCTGAATGGTGTTTAGTGTGTAGCTGGGTGTTGTGGGTGGTTGCAGTTCTTTCCTAAATGGTTGTTAAGATGTTCTGACTGGTTTTCAGTTGATGTGGAGTTGTGTGGTTGCCATGGTGTTGTGGGTGGTTGCTAGATGGTCACAAGTCAAAATGGCCCAGAAAACCCTAGCAACCACATAGCAACACACTCATAACACCTTTGCATTGTAGAAATGAGTTTTGCACAGTCAAACACCAATTTATTTTTTCAGTAAATATAAAAATAGTTTGAAGGCTATCGCTGCAGGATGGAGGTCATGAATAAATGAACGATTATGTGACGGTCAGTGTACCTGATGGTACAGCCGTGTCCTTGTTGCTTTGACTTTTAAACATCTGGCTGTGTGTTTGTAATAATGAGTTTAACATCACGGCACTGCGACCGTCTGACCTCTCAAAGCCCTGAATGACACATCAGCAGATGTTTCAATATGATCGGTTATTTTTATTATTATTTTTTGTGAAGGTGTTTGATGTTTGATGTTCATTCTAACTGTAACATCTGATTTCATGATGGAGATCATGAGCACCTAAAATCATCAAGCACACATCAACAAGTAATTGGTTTTTACTTTCTTCATGCTTTAGTGGTGATATTATATGCGGCATGTGTTTTCTTCTTTTCTGGGTCTCATTACAGAGATTTCCTGGTGCAATTTCTTTGCATATTGGTTTGTAATGTTACACAATTTCTACTTTATAAAATCAAATATGAAATAAACTACTGTAATATGTAGTTTGACCCAGTGTTGTTACAATATGATTAATTTAATATGCTAGTTATTCATATTTTAAATTAGTTTTTATATTTTCAATGTTCATTTTAATTTTAGTTGTTAAATGTGTCTATTTAATTTTTCATTTCAGTTCTAGTTTAGTTATTTTCGGTTTTAATTATTTTAGTAAAATAACTTTTTATTGTTATTATTATTGTTATTTTAATTTTATACTTCGATATAGTAATAATATTTGACACTATTTATTATTATTACTTTTTTTCCCCTCGAGAGTCTCTCGGTCACCATCCGGGTCTCAAAAAGAGTCCTTGGGAGTTCCTCTCTAGAGTACTTTGACTAGGATGTGTGCGGTCCCACAAAGCATGATCTTCTGTGCTTCAAAGGCACTTGGCTTCCCTGGGATCTGGTCCAAATATCAGTGGAAACCTTTCTTCATGCATCCGAGGGCTCCTATCACAACTGGCACTATCTATGTTCTTGTGTTCCAGGATCTGCTGGTGTCGATTCCCAGGCTCTTGTACTTGATGAGCTTGTCGTTCTCCTTCTCCTAATATTGGTCTACTGGGATCTTGACGTCAATGAGCAGACACATCTTGTCCTTCTTGTTGTGGACAATGATGTCCTGGTGGTTTGCACTGATGGTCAGGTCGGTAAACACACCCTTGTCCCACAGGATGGTACAGTCGTCGGTGTTTACTACTGGTTTTGGGACATTCTCATACCACTTGTCAGGCACTTCAACACCAAGTTCCTTGCAAATCGTCCAATGGATGTAGCTTGCAACCTTGTTATGTCACTCCTTATAATCTGTGCCAGCAAGTGTGGAGCAACCAGAAATTATGTTACTGTTTCCTCAGCTACTCCACACATTCTACATTTACTGTCGACCTGCAGGTTGAGGATCTTGCGTTGGTGGTATCTGGTGTTAAGTGCTTGATCCTGGGCAGTGATGATCAGGCTCTCTGTTTATATTTCAGGCCGGAACTTCTGAGCCAAGTTAGACTGGCTTCCTTGTCTATGAACGGCTCATTCAGATATTTGAAGAACTTACCATATAGAGCCTTCTCCTTCACACATTCGATCCGATCTTGTTCGATATTCTCTCGCAGTGCTCGACTTTCATCCAGAGAACTCCTGCTCAGCTTTCCGCCCACGGTTCTAACGCTCTCTGGATGATCCTCATGCCTGGGTAGACCATAATGTTTGCAGATCTCATTCGCCTTCTTCATCAGGGAATACTTGGTTTTGTTGGTTTTGTGCTTCTTAACAATTTTCATGAGCTTGGAAGAAGCAAGAAGCCAACAAAACCATTATTATTATTATTATTATTATACCATTATATGACTCAGCCAATTTAGTAATGTTATAGTGTTTGTGTTTTAAATATGTTATTCAGTTGTTTCTTTTCTTTCGTTGAATTTTTTTATTTCAGGTGAGTTTTGTACTTTAACATTTAGTCATTTTAGGAAATAACATTAAATAAGCAGAGATGGTCCAGATGGAGTCTCAGGAAGAATCCTTAAAGGCATGTTCAGGGTTTTCCCAACCGGGGGGCCATGTAAAAATCATTTTTTTAATATTTTAAATTGCTAAAATGTTCAAAAAAAGTATCTATTATATAATATCCATTTTTGATGTCGCTAATAATTAGAGATGCACTGAAATTCCAGCTGCCGAAAATTAGTTCACAGCTCAGATTTCACTTTCACATGGTGTGACGCTCCGCATATCAGGCTCTCTATGCGCGTCCATGTGTGATCCACTCAGTCGATCCGGCCCCATGTGAGTGCTCCAATCATATACAGTTAATGCTCATAGGAAACAGCAAAGGTCCACTAAAAAATCGAGATGACAGGAAACTCGAAGTAGATACAGTATGTTCTGTTGGCAAATAGCCCTACTGTGCTGTCAACATGGTGGATTGTGGTATATGATCGGGCAACCTACTGGTGTTACGTGCCCTCTCATCATTGATCTAGCCTAACAGTTATGCCACGGGCATCTAATACTTAATAATAGCTTTCTAGGATTAAATATTATTTGGATAATTGGTTAAAAAAAAAAAAAATCTCTTAATAGACCTACCTTTTATTATTAACTGCTTAGCCTCCTTGTCATTTTTTATACAATTCAAATTTTGAAATCAAGCTATCTCGTGCTACTGCAACAAAACTACCCAACTGTAAAATCAAAAATACACTGAGTGAGCAAAACTTGTTTAATTACCATTATAACTATCTAACAATGTTTACATATGAATAAAAGCCTACATTAAAATCTGTCATATAAATTGGTCATTTCATTAGAAATTAGCCTACTGATTACCACCATTGATGGACAAATTTTTTTAATAAAAATATCTGTATGACAGTATATTCTGCAGTTATTCCCTGCTGTACCGAATATCTATACTTTTCAAAGTATCATATCGAAGTTAGAAATTCAAATATTGGGACAAAATAAATTTTGTAGGGTGCCACAAATTTGTAAAAATTTCCAAAGGGTGCCGCGACTAAAGAAAGGTTGGGAAACACTGGGATAGTTCACCCAAAAATGAAAATTAAGTCATCATTTACTCACCCTTGTGTTGTTCTAATGCTGTATGCCCTTAAATGTCCCGCCAGTATATGGTGATCAACATCAAGCTAAAAAAGTCACAAAAGTATCACAGAGTGGTCCCATGTGACATGTGCCATAGCCTATTAAGTGTTCTGTGGGAATACGATAGGGTTTTGGTGAGAAACAAACTGAAATTTAACATATTATTTACCGAATAACCTGACTTGGCCATTGGTCTCTGTGTACAACTGCACGTTCATGAGACTCTGTTAGCACTGCAGTTCATCCCAACTCGCCCTGGAAAAGCACACAAGTTGTAAAAAATCAAGATTCATAAAAACGTGACATGAAAAAAAACGTGGGACTGAAGCCCCAGACCCTGAGATGGGAGCCCATGATTGGTTGTGGTTGAAAGGAATTGTATAGACCTAGATTGACTGGCCAATGGGAGAGACCAAACTTTCTCGGTGTGTCGTTTGCCGAAACACCACTCGCCCACACATATTACTCATCCTTGTCCTTGTGCAATTGAAGCAATAACCAGCGCTTGATCCATTTGAATTTGACACATGACACGTACGCCATTATTTTTGAATGAACACTCTGTGTTCAAGCATTTCAATCCACACAGTACCACCCCATACAGCTGTACAGTTACTAAAGCTGTAGAAATATGGCATTATGATTCTTATTATTAATGCCACTATTATTATAAGCTATTAATATTAATTATTGGGTAATATAAGGGCAAAACGTCACTTTTATAGAGACTGTTTTAGTTTAATTTATTTCAGAAAATCTCAAAAATATATTTTGTTTATTATTTAATAATAAACAATTTATTTATTCCAATTTAAAGACCCTAACACCAGCAAAACATTTATGGGAAACATGTGGGCCGGATGGGCTGAATTTTAGCCTAAGCAAACCTGTTTGCTTTGACCTTATACGGTGTTAATGAATTTATGCTTTTAATATGTTGTAGCCTGCCCTGGAATATTTAGTATGCATACTCCTTGTATCTCTGTGTGTTGGAGGTTTAAATGGAAAAAAAAATGTGACAATGTGACACCAAGATAGGCTTGAAGGGGGCCCTTGGGTTTGTTTAATCCAGGACTTACCCTGCGTATTACCTCATGAGATAATGCCACATGGATTGTATTTCATGTCACGTTTTTAATTAATCTTGATTTTTCACAACTTGTATACTCACAGAACACTTGGAATATACAGCACGTGTCGCATGGGACCACTCTGTGATACTTCTGCATCTTTTTTAAAAGCTTGATGTTGACTGCCACTATCCCTTTAAGACCTGCGCAGACCAGTTAGCGAGAATATTCACCACCATCTTTAAAGGTGATGTATGTAATTATTTGATTGTACTTAAGCATAAAAATACCATACCATCTCTAACCATTAGGCAGTTGTGGCCTAATGGTTAGAGAGTCAGACTTGTAACCCAAAGGTTGCAGGTTTGAGTCTTAGTACCGGCAGGGATTGTAGGTGGGGGGAGTGAATTACCAGCGCTCTCTTCCACCCTCTATAGGGCCTTTCACACTGCAGGAACCTTTTCATAGTACCAGAACTAATTGTGGAACTACCCACTTTTCGGCGTGTTCGCACCGCCGGAACTGGGAGCGATTTTAGTACCGGACTGCCTTTTTCGAAAGAACCAAACCGATAGCTCCTACTCCGGAGCAGGGTCTAACCAGCACAACTGGTACTAATCGTGACGTAAGTAGACATTGATTGGCCAAACGCATATTAAAACGCCCTCACCCGCCATGATTTAAAACGGCATGTAAACGTACTGTAAACATTGTGTCAACTTATTTCGCAAGTATGGAGAACAGCGATAGATGGACGGACGCTGAAGTGCAGGCACTTGTATCAAATGTAGCACTGCCAGTTGTCGTTGGAGATCCTTAGTCCTCGTCTTATTCCCCCCCCACCCCTTCTTTCAATCGCTTTACGTATACGTTGACTTTCCATGTCCATTATTGTGAAACCTGCGAGACACAACAAAAACAGCTCCGATCACAGCGTCCTCCATCATCCTGTTGTTAATATTGTTCTTTGTTTTCGTTGTTGAACGCCACCCACAAATGACGTCGCTGTGTGTCGACCGGCTTACGTCACTTCTTAGTACACACTCTCGGTGCGAATGCAACCCTTTAAATGGTACTGGGAAATAGTTTGGGCAAAATCATCCCAGTACTTTAGTACCGTACATTTAGTTCTGGAACTAAAGCGGTGCGAAAAGGCCTAATACCATGACTGAGGTGAGACCCTTGAGCAAGGCACCGAACCCCCAACTGCTCACTGGGCGCGGCAGCAAAAATGGTATTGGAATGCCTTTTTTTGTTTTGGTCTGAGTGATTCCACCCACTAGTATTTTTTACCCAATAGTATTTCGACAGCCAGGGTTGCCATTTAGTGGACAACAGAGCGTATTGCAGCCATGGAAGCCAGCAAATGAACTGGATCAGAGATTCTACCCAACCTAAAAAGCTTTGGCATCCATCTAAAATGTTATATGACCAGAGAAATATTAAAACACGGATAAATCAACTCTACAACTTACATTGTGTAAGGCTTGTCGCATTCCATTGCAATTGCGCTCGTTCCTCTTGCGTGCCCTCAATCTGGCAACCCGTGTGAACGCCGAGTCTGAGCAGGAGGGAACAGGAAAAACAATATTTTGAATTTGGACTGCAGTACCCATTTCAACCGATAGCTGTCAATATTACATACTGCACCTTTAATCTCTCGCTACTACAATCCACAGTTCCCACCTGCCTCAAGTCAGCTACGAGCATCCCAGTACCTTAACGACTTGACTTAACCCCTGTCATCACTAAATACATTTAATACAGTCGTTCCCCATAGACTGGTTCAAAACTGTACAACCTGGGTTTATGCAGCTCACTGTGCACATGGATATTGGATTTCGCAATAGATCCCAGAACGTCAGGATGGGAGTTCACACATCATCCACTATCATACTGAACACTGGCACGCCACAGGGAAGTGTTCTCAGTCCCAGTCTCTACTCACTATTCTCCAATGACTGCTCCCCCATTCATCCTAGCAATACCATCGTCAAGTCTGCTGATAATACCACCATAGGTCTGATAACAGACCACACTGAGACAGCCAGCAGGGAGGAGATTCAGCATTTCACAGAATGGTGCTATCACAATAATCTGGACCTAAACATCACTAAAACCAAGGAAATTATTGTGGACTTTAGAAAATGTAAGTGCACTGAGCACTCTGCTCTCTGCATACACAAGAAGGAGGTAGAGAGGGTACAAAGTTCTTGGTCTGCACATCTTGGTTGACCTCTCCTAGTCCACATACATCTCCCACCAGGTGGAGAAGGTCCAACAGAGACTTTACTTTCTTAGGAAATTGAAACATGCCCACCACCCTCAAGACCTGCTGACTAACTTCTATCAGTCAGCGATAGAGAGCCTTCTAACCTACTGCTGCACGGTGTGGTTCTCCAACTGCACAGAAATGAACAGGAAGGACCAGCAGCGGGTAGTGAGGGCAGCTGAGCCTGTTGTTGATTTGTCAGTACCCATACTCAGTGACATCTACACTAGCCGACTTTAAAAGAAGGCCAACTACATTTTAAAAGAACCCACTCACCCTGGACATCATCTGTTCTACCCCGTACCCTCCGGGAGAAGATACAGACTAATAAAATCCAAAACAAGCAGACTGAAAAATAGCTTCTTCCCCCCAGGCAGTTAAATGCTTAAATGCATAAGACCTCATAAATTCTGTGATTTCTGAAGGTTATCCACATCTTTTCAGGCCATGTTTTGTACCCCATTTCCCTGTAGAGGAAGTAAATTGTCGTAGTTGATGATAATTCTTTGTTAAATGAGTCGTGTGGCTGATGTACTCTGATGTTGAACACAGAAGTGCCAGCGTCTCTGGAATAGTGGGACATGTTCATCGCTCTGGGACAATAATGCATCTGTCTGTTCTGATTACGCATTAAAGCTCCACATCTGCTCTTATTGCTTCTCCAACTCGACCCACCATCCTCATAAAAATATCACATTCCCACACCGCATCATCACTGCTCGTGTCCAACAAACCCCAAACTCATAATGTCCCTCACCACACTCAGAGCACAGAGAGAGAATCACACATTGAAGGGTTCAGTCTGTCGCTTCATTTATTTTATTTTTTTCCTGAGGTCCATTTTCAAGGTTATATATATATATATACATACACATACATATTATTGCTATAATATTCTGTTCTTTAATCTGTGCTGTTGGGGTGTGAGGTGTGAACGTGTGTTGTCGGGTCACGGTGATGTACAGCATCTCTGTCTGGCAGACAGCTTAATCTGCTCTGATTCCTGTTTCTGTGTGACTGACACATCTGTGTTCCAGCTGTCCACAACCGCAACTAAGATCCTGTTCACACGAACGCAGTTATTTTTAAAACCGCAGCTTTTTCTACGCGGTTAGGCCATTCGTCCACACGCAAACGCAGCACCAGTTCACTGAAACCGAACATTTTTGAAAACACCTGCCAGGGTGAAGATTTATAAAAAACTCCAGTTGCAGTGTTGTCGTGTAGACAGCGAAGCAGAGTTTTTGGCTTGTGACGTCAGCGCCTGCGCTGTTATCTCCGCCTACTGGAAACTTTTTCAGGCTTCTGATTGGCCAACATGGCTTTACGGTTAAGATTATATCGCCACCTGTTGGTTTGGCATGCTCTTGACAGTGCTTCATAGCATGCGTTTGCGTTTTCATGTGGAAGGAGATTTTTTTAAAAACGGAAGAAGGAAAAACTCAGTTTATAAAAATACCCGTGTACGTGTGGACATGGCCTAACACATCAGTTTGAAAGAAGTCTCTTCTGCTCACCAAGATTGCATCTATTTGAGAAAAAATACAGTAAAATCGGTAATATTCTGAAATATTATTACAAATTAAAATAAAAACAATTATTTTGATATATTTTAAAATGTAATTTATTCCTGTGACAAAGCTGAATTTTCAGCATCATTACTCAGTCTTCAGTATGATCTGGTCACAGGATCTTCAGAAACATTTATTATTATTATTAACAATGTTGAAAACAGTTGGGTTTTCAATTTCCCCCCCCCCGTGGAAACCCGTGATGCACGTATTTGCAGGAGTAGTTAATGAATAGAATGTTCAAAGGAACATCATTTATTTGAAATATTTGTAACATTATAAATGTCTTTACTGTATTAAAGCTTTCTGAATAAAGAAGTGTATTGACCAAAATGGACTTTTATTAATAAAATAAATATATGATATAAAAGAAAATGTGAAAGTGTAATATTTTTTACAGATAATATTAATTTCTATAGACGCTCCCCCTTGGTATTTAAACTAAATAAAATAAAAATGTTATTTTCTGTTTGATGAAGCTGTTTTAATCATTCATTAAACGTGCATTTGATAGCTTGTTAGATAAATGAATTTGTCTTTAAAAAAGTTACATGTATTATAATTAAAAAAAAAAACAGCATAACATAAATACCATTATATATTATTATTATTATTATTATATTATACATGGACCAAATTTTAATTTATATTTTAGACACTTTTAATTATAAATTAATTATATAATGAGAATTAGGAATATAATTAGACTATAATTTTGTTCTGGATCATCTATTTAAGTTTAATGTTTGTAGTGATAATAATTCTGATACCTAGTCATGTAGCTTCCTTTAAAATATAGTTACCATAGTAACATTCTAAGTCCACTCAGTAAGTTGCCTTATTTAAGTAGAACTTCACACTGCAGTCTTGTAGCAGCCATTCATCTTGTGATCATCTGTAGAAAGCATTGTCTGTAAGTTTTTATGATTCATTTGTATTTAATTTGCTGAATTTATTGTTTATAAAGCTATGAAAGAACTATATCCGATAAATAACAGTAAATTGAGACATTATTGTATTCTTAGAGATAACTATATATACACTATAATTCTCCTTTCTGTAGTTTCACTCTGTTTCAACATACACAGTCAACGCGGTGTGGAATAAAGCGCATTCTCCCTCAAGTTTATGTGTTGGAAAGAGTTTATCTATCTGTCTAACTTTGGGAAGAGAGACACCAAAGTAAGGGCAGAATATATATATATATATACACAGTATATATGGAGTGTGTTTTTGTTGTTGTTGTTTTTTAAACAATACACTCTTAAAAAAAAGGTGCTTCAAAAGGTGCTTCAAGCGATGCCATAGAAGAACCATTTGGTTCCTCAAAAGAACCAGCAGTCAAAGGTCTTTAAAGAACCATCTCTTTCTTACCTTTTTGTAATCTGAAGAACCTTCTTGCGCCACAAGAACCTTTAGTGAAACAGCAAGGTTCTTCAGATGTTAAAGGTTCTTTAAGGAACCATTTAGACAAAAAGGTTCTTCTATGGCATCGTGAAGCACCTTTATTTTTAAGAGTGTATGTATGTCAAAATCCTGAAACTTTCTTTATGAGTGCCTTTATCAGGCAACTCAGAGTGTGATTGTGTTTGTCAGTGAGACACTGCTGAGGAGAGAGACACACACGTGTTACACACGCTAAATCATTCATAAATCACTGGATGGATGATGTGCAGATATACAGTCATTGAACTCCTGTGATGTTTTGCACTGTCAGCCGTTTCATCTTGTAATGTGCTCTATCCATCTTTTTCAAGCTCTAAGACTTGTATTACAATAAGCAAATCTAAATCTCATTTCCTGCTGAGTTTGTCTCATACGACGTCCCAGAAGCTTAAATGTTCTGCGGATGGCCACATCATTAGAGTTTTTCTATAACTCATTCATTTAACACACTATAACTGATTCCCAATTTTCCAAACCATTCATTCAGTTTTCCAAACAAGACCAGTTTCTCAAAACATTTAACATATTTCACCTGTTTTAACATACGTCCAATTTGCTTACTGTTTTCTGCAAAAATCTCTCTCATTTTGCACAGGTTTGACCATTTTCTCATTCAGAAAACACCAACACACAATATAATTATCTCAGAATCACAATATGAACTCAAATAGCACACAATTATCCATGTGTGAACATTAATCTGAATTAGAAAACCAGATCCAACAAAAACTAATATCACCCTTCAATAACCCACTGACAGAAGATGCTCGATAAAAACACTTGTCATCTACATTTAATCTCACTCCCTGCATGTTCACCTCGCATTGGTACATTTTACTTAAGTAGAAAAACTGATGACACACAAGTCAGAATCTCAGGATGATGTAAAACGAGCACAAGTGATTATGTGCTTTGGGAAATGAATCCTATAGTGGGAGACAAAGAGGACGAGGAGGGGGAAAGAAAAATGAAGGGGACGGGGTCAAAGGACATTTGTTCCTGATGATATACAAAGCACTGTAGTTGATCATGTTCTTGTGCATGATGAAAGCTGGCCTACAGGCTCATCTATAGGGTTTCAATACTACTTACAGTATAATTACAGTACATAGCAATACTTTAGATGAGACAACTTTTACTTTTTTATGTACAGTAAGTACTATAGCACAAGTTGTACATCCTCAAACTAGTAACTGCTGAATTGATTTGTAGCCAAGCACTTCTTACATGTACTGTATTTTTGCAGAACTGAGAGATGACTGTCTGAAGGTAGAGAAAGTCTGACAAATAATATGTATTGCTGTATGTACAGCAACTGACAGTATATTTTATTGTGTGTTCATATTCAGTTCTTTGCTATTTGACCTTTTCTTTTCTAGTGCTTTTCATATACTGTAAGATCTCTTTACAAAGAAAAGTAAACTTTTCTTAAAACATGCACCCCTGTTTATGCTGCATACTGTAACAGACTTGCAAAATGATTCCTGATTCCCAAAAGGAGGTTTTTGTAACAGTGTTTTGAATTGATCTCACTAGTGTTCTCTAGGCAGTGAAGTAGTCTGTGTATTGGACAGGTTTGTGTGTCATCTGAGGCCAAAGATTAGATTCTGAGAAAGTTTTTGACTAAAATATTTGATTTTGACCTGGAAGAACGAAGGTTGTACAAATTGGTGCGTAGTTTTGAAATTGTGTTTATAGTTGTGAGAAAATGGTTAATTGTTTTATGAATTGTGTTTTGGCAATCGAGAAAAACTGTAATGAGGCCATTTCTCAAAACATTTAGCAGAAATACTCAGCTGGGTTCCTCGAGAGTTTTAAGGTTTAACACATATTATATGTCTTAAAGCACAAAAACCAAAGTCTCAAAAAGTTCAACGTTATTGCTCTGACAATTATGAGCTGCTGACTACATAAAAGTTGTCACTTTCTGTGGCATTTGTAGAAGATGAATAAAGGCATTCATTTTAAAATAAAAACTTTTATTTAAATTTTTTCATTAAAAGTATAGTAAATAGATCTTTATAGAGATTTTTTTATTATATGTACATGTGTATATATAGATCTATATTTTTTTTTTTTTTTTTTTTTTTTTTTAATATAGTAAGTCCTTGATATTTTTACAAAAAAAGAAAGAACACTTACCTTGGAAAAATAAATGCTTAAAAGCAGTTATTAAATGCTTTCTATACCTGATTGGAATGGAGATGTTTTTTCCATTATCAAAAGCATGTGCTATAACTAAAAAGCCTTGTGTTCATTTAAAAAAATACACGCATTATATATAATTCAAAACAAACCAAAACCCCAAATTTATAGTATTCTCTTATTTAAGCCATTAGAAATGTTTAATAGCTACACACACACACACACAACACACACACAAACACACACACACAAATCATAATATATATATATATATATAGATAGATATAATAGAGATATAGTATAGTATAAAGCTTTATATGTCAACTATAGTCACGATAACAAACAAAAATCATTTTAATGTGTTTATAATTGTTTCTAGTACAGTGCAATAAAACTTAACTTTAATCTCAAAGGCCTTTTACTCAGATACACAGACTAACCACTAGATGGCGCCATTTCACCACTATAACAGTATACATAACACATATAGCCACTGGAACTGATCGGTTATCAGTCATTACAGTCGTTCGTGTAAATGTCGGAAAACCTTTAAATACTAAAGTGTTTAAGATTTAGTGTCATTACAGTTTTTCTGAATTGATTCAACCCATTTATTGAAACCATCACTCATTTTCTCAAAACCTAAACACAAATCCAAACCTTCAAACTAAATTCACAGAACCCCTGACTCTTCTGGCAAAATCAAACAATCGCTCCAAAACCATTTCACCTGTACTCAAAATCAAACAAAGCTTTCAACTCACACAAACATTAGTCAATAATATACACACTACAGTTCATTCATTAGACACTACATTAAAAAATTGAGAACACATTGTCCAGTGTCCAGCGCAGTTACAAAAAAAAAAAAGTTAGTAAATGTTGCCATAAACACACACACATACACACTTTACTTAGCTATCTAAATGGGGACGTTACATAGACTTCTATTGTTTATAAAAAACAATAGAAGTCTATGTAATGTCCTGAAATACTTTTTAACCTAAACCCACCCCTCACAGAAAACTTTCTGCAGTTTTACAATTTCAAAAACACTTTGTTTACTTTCATTTTATTCCAGTTTTACAAATGAGGACGTCCCCAAATGGAGGTTTTTGGTGATTTTGTCAGGTTTTGCTCACTTTTGGGTACAAATTTGTCCCCAAAATATGGTTAAGTAGGTACACACACACACACATCTGGTTATCCTTGTAGGGACTCTCCATAGGTGTAATGGTTTTTATTCTGTACAAACTGTATTTTCTATCGCCTTACACCAGCCCTACATCTAAACCTACCCATTACAGAAAACTTTCTGCATTTTTACAATCTCAAAAAAAACTAATTCTGTATGATTTATAAGCTTTTGTACCCATGGGGACCTCAATTTAGGTCCCCACGGTGACACAAGTCCCCATGAGTTGGTATGTATTCAGGTTTAAGTCCCCACCAGTGTAGAAAATCCTATACACACACACAAAAAAATAAATCACACCTAAGTTTGGTTAATACACATACACACACACACATGCATACATATAAAAAAGAATCAAAGGTCTTCATCTACGTCGCAGGCAGGCAACAGGGAAAAAAATCCTCTGGTGTGGCGGATCCAGCCTTGACAAGACAGAACTTTTATGTCACCACAGGCCAGTTCTTCCACCCTAACGTGGTAGTCTTGCAATCCTACACAAGATTCTCTTCCACTCTTCTTTTGCTGTTCTTTCCAACTGATTATGGTGGCCACAGAGAATCAATTTAGCTCAAATTAGGTTGAACTCTTTGTCCTGCCTCTATCATTCCATGCACAAGAAAATGGTCTATCACAGTAGCTCTGATTTCATTTGAAATGACTGTTCTTGGTCTTGCTCTTCCTCCACCTCCTATATGCACTCTTCTGTAGGCCTACCTCTCAAATTGATGAACGCACCCACGCCGTACACTTTGAACTGGCTTATATTTTGTACATTCACATATTTAGAAACAAGTGTGAACAGTTTTGAATTATTGTGTGTAAACAGTGACAACCGTGTTGCAGTTGTGCTTAACTTCTGCTTTCTTGTGTTTAGGGTTTTGCATCACAAGTTTTTCACAGCGCAAACTGCGTTTGAGTGAGAATGTGTTTAGAGTTTTTAAAAAAAGAGTGTATGAGATCTGCAAACAGTGTCTAAACTGCCTTAACTTGTTTAAGGTTTTGCAGTAGGAGTGATTTATTTGACAAACTGATTTAGGCTATTGAGAATTTGGTTCAGAGAATAGGGTGTAGAGAGTGTCTTAGCAAATGTGAAAAACTGTCATTATAGTGTGTGTAGTTTGACAAGCCTGAAAACTATTACTTTATCTTGTTGCCTGTCTGTATGTATTTACATAATTTTAATGGACACATTTCTAAATATTCCATTAAACCCGAGGAGAGCGTAAACTAAAATTCTCAGTTCCACGCGCATGTCCGGGAAACTCACGAATATTCACTGACAGTGTTGGGGGGGTACCGCATTACAAGTAACGCGAGTTACGTAATCAGATTACTTTTTTCAAGTAACTAGTAAAGTAACGCATTACTTTTTAATTTACAAGAGAATATCTGAGTTACTTTTTCAAATAAGTAACGCAAGTTACTTTTTTTTTTTCAATTTATTGATTGACAGCTCTCCTGTCCCCATGCTGAGAGAAATCAGATGTTACAGTAGTTCTAAAATAAATATGAATATGCATTAATTCATCTCACTCACGAAAAAAACCCCCCCACAGATTCAGTATTCCTCAAAATGAATAAAAATAATGCAACTCAGAATATGACGCAAACCTGCAATAATTAAATGTTAAACAACACAAATATCCTTTATGTATTTAATCCCATTCTATTAACCAATGTCTTTGCTTCTGACCTTCGATGATCCAGTTCAACCGTACTAATAAGCACAAATTACTCTAGACAAACATTTGTGTCTTTTTTTGTGTTGAAATTTCTTCTTCTGCATTCTACTGTACGGACGTAAATTTACTTTCCCTTCAGCCTGAGGCTTATTCATTTCACTTTTGGTGTGAAAAGGCTTTTATATTTCATCAAAACAAACAAGCAAGCCCTTTCCAGATTTAAAAAGTAACGTAAAAGTAACGTAACGCATTACTTTCCATAAAAAGTAACGCAAGTAGTTACTTTTTTATGGAGTAACGCAATATTGTAATGCATTACTTTTAAAAGTAACTTTCCCCAACACTGTTCACTGATGCCGAAAATCTCGTAGCACCTGCAAACATTCAGAAGGCGGGACCCGCTTTGAAACGGCAACATTAATTGGTTTATCTGCAGTTGAGTGACAATCCAACTTTATCCAATGAACAATGAAACGAGGCTAGTATTTTGCTGCCTGTCTTGACCGGTGGACTAGCACTAGCGTATGGCGGATGTTGTTGGGGATTCATTATATTATTGGTAAGAGAAGTCGTTTTCTTCCCGTTTAGATGTTTGGAGAACTGATTTAATATCAGCGAGTATCTATGTGCAGCATATGAAGAGTTCATGTGCTTAGTGTTGTTGTGTTTTCATGTGAACTGAACTGCTCTTTTAAATGAGCAGAAGACAGCTTGGCTTGAATAGAATAAAAGTCAACTTCCTTGAAACTTCACCGTCTGAAAACGTAATTGTATTAAATATGCATAGGCCTACTGTATATCTGTGTTGTGCATGCTTTTATTATGTGATAAACAACTAATTGTCAGATCTATATAATTAGCACGTTATTAACTGTTAATTCTATTAAATAACTATACATAAGTATGCATGTAGACATTAAAAATGTAAATAATATGTAAAAGACATGAACATTTGTCATTCTGTAATTTTACTTTTGGATAAATATTGTTTGGGTCAACATTTGACACTATTATCAATATTTTATGTTTTATTTGTATTTGAAGTACTAAGGTTTCCTACAGCTGTATGCAACAAATCATGTATTTGGCATGTGAGAAAAATGAATATATCGGTTTAAATATCGGTGATATAAAGATCATACAAATGTTTATAGACTTTGCCGTCTAATATTTAAAGGCACATGGGCCATCAGTGTCAAAAACGCTACATTTTAAATTGTAAATATCTATGTGAAAGGTGATACAAAATCATACAAGTGTTTATACACTTTGGAACAAAATATCTAACAAATATTAGGCAACAGACACATTGGCCCTCAGTATTAAAAAAGCTTTTGAGATTTTTAGATCAATTGCTGTAAACAAGAACATTTGCTTAAATTACTAACTTATATAATGCTTAACGGATCACAAGTTTAAATTCTTGAAATAAATGTAATCAATTAATTAGTAGTAGGAAATATCATGAGATGTCAATCTTTTCCAGGCACCTCTGGATGAAAGCCAGTCAAAAAGACCTTTAATTGTCAGTGAGTTGATTTTGAATGACAATGATGTCTCTTTCACCACAGCTCATTGTTACTGTCGTCTTTCCTGTGGTTCACATGTATCGTGCCTTCGTCTACGGCACGCTGAAGAAAGGCCAGCCCAATTGCAGGATGCTGGATGCTGCCAACGGCCGGGCCGAGTTCCTCGCTCACGCTCGAACCGTAGAGCGATACCCGCTCGTGATTGCCACCAAATATAATATCCCCTTCCTGCTGAATGTGCCCGGGACGGGTCAGCGTGTCCACGGTGAAATCTACAGTGTGGACCAGCAGATGCTGCACTTCCTGGACAGGTTTGAAGGCTGTCCAAAGATGTACCAGCGCACTGCAGTCCAGCTGGAGGTGCAGGACGGGGACGGTGAAGGGGACATCACACTGAAGCCTGGAAGCATTGTGGAGACATTTGTGTACAGCACGACTACATACCATCCCGAGTGGCTCCAAAACCCAACATATGAGAGTTATGATGCGAACGGTGATCATGGACTGGAATATGTATCTCGTGAGGACAGAAGCCCTAAGTAAATACTGTACTGGTATCGGTTAACAACAGGGTCCAGAATTTCACATTTTACCACACCTGCCAGTGTCACGTCACTTTCCATTAAGATGTTTTACAAAAAAACAACAAAAAAAAACAACTGTATCTTGCATTATTATTTTTTATCAGAAATATATTTCTGTTCTTATGACAATGAGATTTAGCTAATTTTTCCCTTGCATGTAAGTGACAAATGTATGGAATTTCTGCGTTTTTTTTATTTTTATTAAAGACAGGAGACAAATATTAGGAAATGCACTAGTTTTTATTTTAACTACTGTTTTGATTGATTTTATTTTTCTTTGATTAGTTTTTTTGCACAGCAGAAATAAAGCTGTGGCAAACAATTTTCTTTTTATTTATTAAGACAACAATTAGGAAATATACTGGTCTTTGATTGGCTTTGGTCGTCATGTCTTCATGTCTCTCAGGGAAACCCTGAGATTACGCTGAGATTTTTTAGTTTTGGCAAATAAATATGAGGAATATTTCATATCACAGGAAGAAAAAAAAATCTTGAGACATCCTAGATCAACTTCTGATGGTATATTATCTAACGTTAGATGTCAGATGTTTTCATTGTTTGACATTCTATGTCAGTTCATTCATGTGTGATCTACATTTACACTAGTATCTGATCATTTCATTTTATTCAGTTTCAGTTATTTTTTTTATTGGCACTCGGCAAGTGTTATCAGTGTGGTATATAAATATGTGATACCTTAAAAAGTACCAGGATCAAAGGACAAATTTATAAGGGAATTCATTCAAGGGACTGCAAAAGAGTCAACTGTAAAAGAATCTGGGAACAATCTATTATAATATGTAAAAAATTATGGACACTTAATCTTGAATAAATGTAGTGCACTAGCAAAACAAAACTAGTACTTATATCTAGAGATCAGGTGTATTTGTTCCTATGCTGTAGAAGTGTTTATTATGAGTTTTCTAAATTGCACTTTACAATAACATAATTCAGAATGTTTTCATTTTTATCATGTAAATGATGACAAATGCAGCACATCTATATATATATGGATTTATTCTGAACATATTCACGCACTGTCAAACATACATTTCTGCCAACATATAATCCATATTGTAATTTATATATATATTATATTCTATAATATATATACTATATCCTAATTAATATATATATGGTGCATAAGGAATAATGAAAATGCTTAAATAAAAGGGTAAGAGAAGAATTTTGGCACTCAAGCAGTTCGACAAAAGGCAGCTGGCTTCCTTCTTTTTTTTTCTTGTACCATGACAGAATAATGGCTAACTATGAGGGATTGTGTAGTAAATCCCTCACAAAACTAGTGTGGAGTGGTTCACAGTTAGTATCAAAACTTGTATAAAAATGAAATCCTACAAAAAAAAGGTTTGAGTGTGGTACAAATGCTTGAAGGCAGCATGTGCCGTAAAAACCGACTAAACATTACAAATCCATAGACGAGGTTTTATGGGGTGAGCTGCGACACGCACAGGTAATTACCCAAAAAAATAATAATAATAATTATTAAAAATTTGATTTTTTTTCCCCTTGCGACATTTTCATGACAAGCTCAAAAAACTACTGTAATACATTAGTGAAAATCAGTTGTCAGTTAGTTTAGTTTAACTAAAATCAATAAATTCTGCACATCAAGTAATACCATTATGGGGCAAATTGACAATGCATTAAAAAAAACTTATTTCAACAAGCATGTTTTTCTGAAAAAAAATAGAATAGTGTTTTAATGAAAATCAGATAAATTTTAATTTTGCACAAAAAGTAATACCATTATGTAAACTAACAATTGTACTATATATTCGTTTGTATTACACTAATAAAAAATTCAGGGCAAATTGTAAAGGGAAAAAAACCTAAACACTTAATTGCACAAAAAAAGGCCAATTGTCAATGCAAAAACAAAAAACTTAATTCTTAAAAAAAAAATCTTTTTTTTTTCTCTCCAAGCTATTTTAGAGTGAAATATGACCTGCACACTGT
Source organism: Sinocyclocheilus anophthalmus (assembly GCA_018155175.1). Taxonomy (NCBI): domain Eukaryota; kingdom Metazoa; phylum Chordata; class Actinopteri; order Cypriniformes; family Cyprinidae; genus Sinocyclocheilus; species Sinocyclocheilus anophthalmus. The sequence continues at coordinate 101,379 of JADLZN010008936.1, forward strand.
TTTTTTTTTTTTTCACTGAGATGTAGACAGAAAGCGTCAACCATTTAAAAACATCAGACCAGAAGTCAGTAATAAAAGGCTAGTGTTACTACATTTAAAAACAGTCCAGAGATGTTTCACTGACCAATTTTACAGGCATTAGGCCTCATTCATGAAACACCAACAAGAAATTCATGTGTAAATTGTTCGTAAAACTGTTCTCAGCTTAAACAGTCACATTCAATTCAGTATAACCAGTCTCACGTACACTAAAGCCTTCAATAAACCATTTATAGAACACTCTCATATACAAATCAATAAAACTTTCAAAAGAATAAATCATCGCATTCAACATAACCACTGCATTCAGTTCAATAAATCATTCCTGAAAGCATTCTTACAAATTTTACGAATGATTTACACAAATCAGTACTTGCATTTCATGAACGAGGACTGTTGTTTACTAACGAGGATTTTGTGTCTTTTACAAATTTAAAATGAACTGCAAAACTGGAAGTGTTTCTCTTTGACCTGATGTTGTGATCATGTGTATTTCCTGGCACTGAATCCATATTCTCGTTACAAAACTTTACATCTAAACCCATTCAAAGGCTTCTGAATTTTTCAATAAAGTGAAACAACGATATAGCACACGAAAAACTTCCATAAGACACATTTTAAAGTGTGTTGAGAGGACCTGATAGAGAACCTGACGTGTGTGTGTTCAGGCAGGCTGTCGAGGGTCTTTGGTCAGTAGACGTGTGGCTCTTTGCGGCTCAGTGAGCGGATGTGACTGGAGGAGCAGGTGGCGCTGCGGATAACCTCCATCCACCTACAACACAACATATCAACAAACATGGAGTACAATAATGCTTCCCACAATGCAATGCAACTGTACTTGAGATTAAATTCCTAGTGTTCTGTATAGACCACAAGCAATATCAACAGTTTTAACATCTCAACTCTTTGGACTGTCTTACATACATAGTTATTTCATATATATAACATATATGAAATAACCCCCATATAGCGTACAGGAATCACCTCGTAGCAGATCTATACAGTTGGAGCTGGGGAAGGTGGAGGGTTTCTGAAGCAAGTTGCAACTGCTACAGCAAGCACTAGCCAAATATCTGAATGTTGAGCAGCAGCTCATTGGCTACCGATACAGGAGAGAACAATCAGCTGTGCCATTTGATAATGATGCCATTATGTCAGATTGAGTTAGAACCTGTAATCGGACTGCGCCATCTAGAGTTCATTGCCGAACTCTGTAGCTAGATATATATATATATATAGAATATATAATATATATATATATATTATCTATGCCACTGTATCAGTCTCTGAAGGGAATTCTAGCACTTGAATGAATGAACTTAGCGATCGAGAGGAGAGGGCGAGAGCGAGAGAGAGAGACAGACAGGTGATGAAAGTTGCGCATGAATTACCTGCATCTGTGCACTCTCTCTACAAACAATGCAGGTGTGAGTTTAGTTACCTCCTCGTTGCTGCGAATATAATGTAGTGTTCAGTATTAAAAACTATTTTATTATAAAAGTCTCGGGCAGTGTTGACAATACGTTACTGTGCTCCTGAATGTTTCTGTGTTACGCGTGGCAATCTCCAATCTCTGTGTCGCGCGGTGATGTAGTGTGCGTACGTGCGTCATTAAATCAGCGCATTAATACAGAATAGTGATTAAACTGACTTGGAACTACCTGTGCATTAAACAATATTTTGTATTATGTTTCTGTAACAAAACATGTTATTCTTTGTTTTAGTTATTTTTAGTAGTACTTTTAACATGTTACTTGTAGTACTTGTAGCATGTTTCTGTAATAGAGTATTTTTACTATGGAAACATACTACAAAAATAGCTAAAAGTATAATATATATTACTGAAACAACTAAATATTTATATGCAGTTATTTAATATATTAATTTTGTTTATTTACTCATTTAACTTAACTATTTAACTATTATTATGAAAATGGTTATTTGTTGGACCTTCTGTATACTGTGTAGTATCACTAAGTACGGTAGTTTTCCATTCTGAACATTCAGTATTTTGGTTTATTTTGGTTGCCGTACCTCTCAAACGTGTACTCGCTCTCAGATCTGAAATAGTAGACGTGTGATTTGAAATGAAGCTTGAAGACGTAGTCTTTATGGATGTTCTCAGACTCTGAGGGAATAGTGATGGAGTATCCCAGCAGAGGAAGGCTGGCCAGAGGATATTCATCCTGCAAAGAGACCTTCACATTAAACACGGCCAAACTCCTGCCAATTTACTACATTTAGGCAGAGAATCGATTACAATTTGTGTGAAACATTAATAATATTTAATATTAATAAATAATGTAATGTTAATAGTATATTTATGAACATTTCTGACCTGGTGTGTTTTGTAGAAGAACAGACTGAAGTTGGTGAAGACCACCCATAACTTCTGCCAGCCGTTGCTGTTTTTGAACTTTCTCAGCAGATTCCCAGAGAGCTGATTCTGAAGAATAAAGACACAAACCATGAGCACAACCAAGAGAAAATGCTTCCCAAGATACAACAGGGTCAAAAACAACAGGCCTTTTAGTCACTTCTTATTTAACTTATATTTATGTAATAATTATATTACATTTGTTTGACAAGGTTTGTAGTACGAGAATATCGGCCCGCCTTGTAGTTATTTACTGTTTTTGATTAATTAACATTGTGGCTTGTTTTATTTGATTTATATAAAATGTCTCGTTCGCTGTATTTTGGTAACCTTTGTTTTGCCAAATTATATAAACATTCTCACTCCCCATCAATATAATCACTAAAATTAATATAATAAAAAAATAACTAAACAACTTTGAAATTAAAGTGAAAACAGAAAATATAAAAATCTAATTCAAAATATTAACAAAAACTATACTAGTACATCAATGATACTAAAATAACACATATATATTGTTATATTGAGTTAGTATTTAGTAATCAAATATATTTGATTGTCACATCACTGATGCCAGTCTCTCTTATATTGTGATTTAAATCATGCAAATCATAATTTTACAATTTAAAAAATTGTAGTTTGAATTTTCTAAAAGGGCTAGAGGTCATTAGGCCAGTTATTTGTTTTTTTATTTACCAAAGGCAATTTTATACTCAGTTTTTTTTTTGTACAGCTGTATATTTTGGACCCTGGGCACAACAAAGGTATGAGACTGGCAGCATAAAGTGTCATCATGTTCATTTAATTTGACTATTGATAAACTGCACATCTGAACAGAAATAGGGCCATTCATACAGGATGTGTTCTTGCGGATTGTCTGCACTCCTTTTAATTGTTAGTTCATGTACACATGCGTCAGACAGACATCTTCGGCCATGCAATTGCATCTTTCAGTTTATTCAGCATTTCATGGTATGATCGCTGCATTTTTTGTTGCAGTGTCTAGTTAAAAGAGTTCAACTCCATTCTAACTGTTTTAAATGCAGGAACTCTTCAACCAGCGTGTTAAAACACTGATATATAGCATCACATGTGTGCTGTTAGTGAACAACTGAAGATCATTCAAAGACATTCAACAACGTTCAAAGAGAGAAAGCACTGAACTTAACCACCATCACAACCCAGAGTACAGTCAGTGTTCAGAGGACACGACAAACCAACTGGCATTTGATAAAATGCACCCATATTAGTTATAATATGTGCACAGATGTAGAAAGTCCAGCTCAGTTACGAGCAGGTTGTTCAATTAAGGGCAGTAATATAAACGTCAAACAATTTTTCACCTGAACAAATCATTGACCGTGTGACATTTCTGCTGATAAACTGCAGGAATGTCAAATCCACTGTTGTCATTTGAAGCAGTGTTATTTTAACATTATTCATATATTATTGTAGTATATATTAATCCTTTTGAAATAGGTTTTAGCTTTATATGAGTAATTTTGTTATGTGCATTATTGTTATTAGTATTATTATTGGTAGTAGTAGTACTATTATTGTTATTATTTTTATTTAACTGTAAAATTAAAGTGAAATAAAATAACATGGCATATTATTATTATTAAAAATATAATGAAATATTGTTGCTACTTAATGCGCTTTTATTTTTATTAGATCTTTTAATATATGTATTTACTTTATTCCCCCCCCCCCCCCCCATACTTATTTCAGTTCGGGTTTTTAGTAATTGAAGTACTTCAACTTAAACATTTAATTAGTTGCTGCCACAGGCAACATTTTCTAATTGCATTTAAGTATTTTAAGTTCTTTTTAAATAAATTATTTGTAATTTAAAAAAATAAATACAAATAAAAAACTATAATAGTACATCAGTGATACTAAAATTTAATTTCTTATTTCAGTTTTAATAATTTAAATACTTAAACTTATTTTCAGTTAGTTGCCAAGGCAACATTTCAACATTTTAAGATTTTTTAAAGAATATTTGTTTTTGTTGTTTTATTCCAGCTTTATTTCAGTTAGCTTTTCTTGTACTTTAACATCGGCTAAACAAACAAATCAGTGTAAGTGAAATGGTACATTTTACAGCGTCCATGTTTTACCTCTCTATTCCTGCAGGTTTCACTAAAGCAGAGGCTTTGGACACGATACCAACACACCAGAGAGAGAGACACGGGCCCCTGGGCCCTGAGTGGGGCCGCAATGGGAGCCTCTGACAGACTGACTGGACTAGGGTCCTCTAACACAGTGCAGGACAGAGAAACACAGAGAGAGACATGAGAGACACACTGGGACACAGACAGAATCCGAATGAGGAGGAAGAAACGATACGGCCTGAAGATCTGAAGAGGAAACAACACGAGGAAGACGACAGCAGGAACCTGAATGTTCAAGACTCGTCTAATGAAGAACACAAAACCACTGCAAAAACACTTCTTAATGAGTTTAGAACTAGTCTTTCCATTAAAAACATCTATAAATCCTTAAAACAAGATACATCTATATATTCAAAACTTTGAGGTCAGTAATTTTGTAAAAACAATTTTTTTAAAAAAAAAAAAATAATAATATATATATAATCCTTTTGTTTTTATCAGCAAGGATGCAATTTAATTGACAGGAACGTGACAGTAAGACATTATATGTTAAAAAGCTGCATTTCAATAAATGCTTTTCTTCTGAACTTTCGATTCATCATCATTTTTTCATACAAATAGAAGCGCACAACTGTTTCTAACATTGAACTCCTCATTAGTATGTTTGAGCAGCAAATCAGATTTTGAAACATGATTTCTGAAGGATCATGTGACATGAGGACTGTAATGAAGCTGAAAATTCAGCTTTGCATCACAGGAATAAATTACATTTTAAAATGTATTTAAATAGAAAACAGTTATTTTAAATTGTAATAATATTTCAAAATATTAATAATTTTACTGGATATTTTTTATCAAATATATGTAGCTTATTTAATGCGCAAAATATAATAATCTACCGATCTCCCAAAATTTTAACAGTAAGTATATTATATTATACAGTAGTAGTAAAATATAAAATATAATAAAATACATATTTCTTTTAGAATCTAAATTGAACTTATGCAGTGCTGCTACTCAAAGAAAAATTGATACTGTATCAAGGATTTGTAGATATTTTAACTGGATAATTAGACAAACACTCATTAAGAGCAGGATTTTCTGCAGTGAATGAAAATTCTGTAATTATTATTCAGCTTCATGTGTTTGCACACTTGTACGTGATTATTTCATATTGAAGTTGAGTGAATCTGATAATGCTTTCAGCTACCAATGAAACTCACTGCTTCATTTAACATGCTTAATTTCAGATTTCAATCAGATTATGAATTCAGATATTCATGAATTCATTTTCATTTTATAAATTCAGATTTCATTTTCAGATCATGAAAATTTCGAATGGTGCACAAATTCCATGTGGGACCAATTACGAGTGACGCCTTGAAAACAGTCACAGTTCCCAGAGGAGAGAAAGAGAAAGAGAGGAAGGTTAAACACACACACAGAGACACACGACACAGAGACTGGAGCTCTGGAGCTCTGGAACAGGACGGCTGTGCTCCGGTACCTCTAACGCTACGCTAAAATCCACCATGGACACGCTGGTGTTGCGATGCCAGCACACGTGAACCGTGGTATTACCACGGTGAGGCGTCTGCCGCTCGAGAGACGTCCGTGAGGTGCTCAGGTCATCATCTGATTCCTGGTCAGCGCTAGATTCCTCAGGGGATTCTGGGAAATATGGGAAGAACAGCCATTTAACAAGAAAATAATGAAAGGTTGTGATATCGATAGGTTATATGTTTTTGTACCATACCATGGTAAATCCTATTTTTTCCTCCAGGTACTGCAGAGTACCATGTCAATATCAGGGATACATAAATATGCTAATCATGGCATATATCAAAGTACTATAGTATTACTGTGTGATTTCATCACTCTATTTTTGGATGGTGGCAGTACTATGGTACAGTGACGGTAATACCACGGTACTAAAATTCATTTACATGGTACTCCTAATTATCATGAATACCATAGTAATAACAAGTTACCATGTTCGATTAATATTATGTTATTTATTATTATTATGCGTATAGCATGTTTTTTTGGAAGTACCAACTACTACCAGTGTTGTATTACCTTTATACCATTGTATTACCAAATAACCAGTATACATTTTTGTTAGGTTATTTACTGTTTTTGTTTCAAATAACATTAATAAAGAAATAAAATGTTATACACATATATTCCAAAATAATTTAAACTAATAATAATAATAAAAATGTATATATGAAATCATAACATCAATAAATAAAGTAAATAAATAATGTATGCCACATATATGTAATAATAATAATAATAATAAATTAATAAGCAAACAAACATATTTCACAGAAAATGACAACATTCAATATAAAGCCGGTAGACATTGTCCTCTGAAGTCAGAAAGGTTTTCATAAGGTCAAATATGAGACACAATGACAGGCAATAAAAACTGTCAATACACTGAAATCAGGAGCGAGTTCATGCATCAGGTCACGAGAGCAAACGTCTCTTCACAATGACATCAAACTCCATGTCTAGACGGCAGGAACAATAGGATGAAAAAAAGCAGAAAAGATTTAGTTGACGTGAATAAAGCAGAAGAAAAGAGCATGTGTGTGTATCAGACTGACATGAAGAAGAGCTGCTGAAGGATTGCAGGACTGGAAACATGATGCTGAGATCCAGAGCACACACTGTTCACTACTGTCAACTACTGCTCTTATGTCACACTCAAAACGTATGGATGTCATTGCATTAGACAGCAAAACATCAAAGCACTACTCATCTGAAACATTTATCTCTATGTCATGAAGCTCTTTGTAAGCATTGGCCTGTGTCAGATCAGTAGTTAACATGCAGATAATGAAATGGGAAAACGGTCAGTGACTTACTGCTGTCAGTGAAACTGCTGGACAGGATCTCAGCCGAGGGGCCATTGCATTGGTCCGCCAGTTCAATGGCCATCTTGATGTCCTCCACCCACTTCTCCATCTCAGACGCTGAACTGTGGAGAGGACGAGGATGTTATTACTGCAGCTACTGCCAATTAAAGTGCTAAGACAGTGATACTGTTACGATTACCGCAGGGAAGGGACACAGCACAGATTAGGCACAGCACATAGTAGATTAATAAATATTTACTAAAATGCCGTCTAAAATAAATATTTAATAACAACAACAACAACAACAATTATTATTATTAGTATGATGTAGTAATAGTAATATTATGAAATTATTATACTATTATTTCATATTAATTAATACTACTACAACTACTACTAATTATTATTATTATTAAAAACGAAAAATAGTCTTATTATCTGATTATTATTATTAGTACAATTATTATTATTTTACATATAATACATAAAAATAATGTTCAAATTGTTACTATATTACTATTAGTAGTAATAGTAATAGAAATAATATATAATTAGAAGTAAATACATGAAATAAATATAACACAACAATAATAATAAATTAATAATAATAATTATTGTATTTAGTATTTGAATATTATTATTCATATATATAATACTAAAAATATACTGCTATTATTATTAGTATTAGTATTATTTTTAAAAAGGCTTGTAGTTACTTTTTGGCTTGAACTGTGGTCTGTACTATCAGAATTCAATGACGGGTCTATCCATTTTATTCAACTCATTTAAATATCCTGTAGCATTTCTCTGTGTGTTTTTTTTCTGTTGTATTCATTCAGTATAGATTTTCTCCAAACTCATTTCAGTCAATGTATTTGAAACAGCTTTAATGTAATGTCGCAATACAACTGCACTAGATCACAGAACAATAACATTGCATACCTCTTTATAATCTGCTGATACTGAATGTGATTTCCTTGGAACTGCATTTCACAATTTAAATAAGCATCATGATGCTCCCATGAATTTCTTGAGCACGACACACAATAAAAAGGCACATTTGGACATTGAACATGCATATCCGTTTTCCTCAGACAGACAACAAGGACATAAGACAGCATGGACACCGATAAGCATAAAGCCAGCCGTCCATGTAATAATTAACCAGTTAAACCCTGAACATGTTAGCTAGTGAATATGATAATTACCTGGCAGCCACGACGACGGACTGTCTCTGTCCAAACAGAGTGAAGGAATGTGGGACGCCCCACTCGTCCTCACTTTCACGGATCTAACAAATAGACCAACATGATAGATTAACCCATCAGTTAGAAACATGCTCACCATGTGGATGCATTTTACACAGAATAATAAATAATAATAATAATAATCCTGTACCAAGGTCTGAATATAAGCATTCATTATTTTTCAATTAAAACCTCATCAAGACAGCAATTTAACATCTGAATGTTGCGTGTTACATTTACATGCAATATGCAATTTTGGGAGAAGTGCTGGAGCTGCGGCCTGCAGAACAATGGCGCTCCTGTTTGTGTGATTGTGCAATTAGTAACTAGAGATGGAGGCAGCGGGAACGTGGCCAAAACAAACAGTCAGTGTGCGCTAAAATACAGGGAATGCTGTTGTATATTGAAAAGTACCGTCAATGAAAAGAGGTATATATGTACAGACCTGAAGGAACCATCACTGTTTAAGTCCAAGTCAAAAATGAATCAAATATTACGCACCGTCATGCCATACAGAGGAAGCTGGCCATGCACTTTGAACTGATTGGAGGCCGTCATCCCTCGACTCGTGTACATCAGAACATCATTGAACTGAAAACATATTCAAGATAAATTAATACATTAGTGTCCATTACTTTACCTCTCCTAAAAACATCAAGAAAGATGATTCACTTAAATTGGCATTCCAAGGCACTTTAAAGAAGAAGAAACTAAGCAAGGTTTCAAAAAACATAATATCATGGTACGTTTTTTTTTTTTTTTGATGAAATAAATACTTTGCTTTGGTAATAATAAAATTAAATAAAACCAACAATTAATAAATTAAAATAAAACACAGAATTAAAAAAAACAAAACAAATAATAATAAAATAAAAAACAAATCAAAACCAAATAAAATAAATAAGAAAATTATTAACGACAAATACATATAAAAAAACCCAAAAATAAAAACATTAAAAACCTAACGAAAATACTAAGAATTTAAAAAACAAAACAAAATAACAAAGTATGATCAAATAAAACATTATTGAATATAAATAAAAATAAAAAACAAAAGATAAAATGATCAAATAAATTAATAGAAAACATAAAATTAAAAACGATACAATAAAACTAAATTGCAAATATAGAAATTAAACAGAAATAATAATAAACTATCAAATAAAACAACAAATTTAAAAAACAACAACAACAACAACAAATAATATAAATCAAAGGATAATAAATTATGAAATAAAACATGAGCATAAAGTACTTTTCTACTATTCACAGTACATTTAGGTATCATAGCAATCAAACCACCACAGTACTTTTAATAAAGGATGCAACATGGGTCATAATTCTAACAAACCATCTAGCTGTATTATGTAGATGTAACTAGTATATGGAAGCAAGCAGCTCTCACCAAGAAGAACATTCTCTGCTGTAGACCTTTTCCAGAGAGTTTGCTGAGACAACCGAGTCTGATAAACTCCTGACAAAACAGACACAACCAGCTCAACGAGAGAGATCAGAGCATTCATAACTCGTTCATATTCAGGAACATGATGGCGTCATTTTTGATTTCATGAACTAACCCGTCCAGGGAATGCAAGATTGTCGATGCCAATGAGGTCTTTCTTGAGCTCTAGAAGCTTCTGGAAGTTCTCCATCTTAATGAGGGTGCCGTGAAGCTGCACAACAATCTCAGAAACATCAGCAAGCGCAGCTGGAACAGGCGAAAAGGATCTTTAGAACATTAAAGAACTGAGATTGAACTCTTGAGATTAAAACAGCTGTCCCATGTAGTACCTCGCGAGTCTCTGAAGTCGTCGTGTGTCGGTGGATAATGTTTGCAGAGTCGCTCGAGGATCTGTTTGTAGTGCAAGAGGCGGTGAAGCGGCCGCAAGAAGAAGATGTTGAGCGGCAGATAACAGACCTTCTGCAGCTCAAAGTCTCGACACAGACCCTCCAGCTTCCGGGATGAGCGACACATCCTCTCCAGCTCCAGCAACGCTTCCGAATGCTTCTGGAGATGAGCCGTCAGCAGCTGAGAAGCCAGAAAGTTCATTGAGTTGAGTTAATTTATCTGTGGTGGTGGCACCAAATAATAATAATACTATGGTACTTCAAAGAATACAACAGTGTTACCATCATACCATGGCCAAAAACACATCACCTGGATGTGTCATGATATTGGATGATGATACTCAAAGAATACCATGGCAAAAAATATACATAATTATCATTGTTGTTATTATTTTGAAGAGATGTTTTCAAACATTTGGATGGCAATTTTTATTTCCCATTTAATATCCAATTTTATATATCCATGTTACATCTCACAGCCAAGCTCTAGAGAACAACACGATATCCAAAACGCATATCTCACTGATATCAAAGTGGATCACAGAAAGATCTAGATGTTCTGACCTTCAAACCCTGGATATTCTTCAGCATTACATCTCCAATACGCTGGTAGTCTCCTTTGATGTGTGCATTGGATCTGCCTTCCCTGAGAACAATGACATAGAATGCATTTATATATTATATATATATATATAATATATATATAAATAGATTATAATATATATAGATATAACAGACCACACACACGCCACACACACAACACACCAAATCTATTATATATATACACATCTAAAATAAAAAAATTTTAAAATCTTTAAAAATGATTATTAAAGACATTTTATAATATTGTAAGTTTTTTTTTTTTTTAAAATATACAAAAAGTTATCAAAAAGTATTATAGAAATTCTTAAAAACTATCTGATTTTTATGTGGATTTTTGTCCCTTTTCACAGCACCAGTCCCCATTTACTTTCAATGCATGAGCATGCTGTAAATTCTACTAAAGTTTTAATTTTGGGTGAACTGAAGTTCTTATGTCATCCAATAGATGTCTCTGTTGCACATCGATCTACGCAGACTTACTGAGTACCTGAACATCAGTGAACTCAGTGTCATCTATCACGCTGTTGAGCCATTCCCTGCTCCTCACCGAGAGCCATCACACCAGCCACCACACACAAAAACCTCCATTTATCATCCCGTCCTTTAACACGGGTCCAAACCCGCTCCCCACAGAGCAGTATTAAACATTACAGCCGCGCTTGGAGAACATTAAGTCAGCAGAGCTCCAATAGTTACTGTCAGGACACGTTATGTGTATAGTCTGATACCACAGGTTTGTTCTGTGTGCCAAGACTTAACGCTTTTTTAAACATTTCTAGAGACTTATGCTCTAAAAGACATGATATGGCAGGTGTGGCTGATGGTACAATGTTAATTTGGATAATATGGAAATATATCTTTATTTCTAAAGAAATAAATATATAAAACATAGAAATAGATATAAATAGTAATAGAACAGAAAAATAGTTATGTAAATCGTATATTCAATAATAATATTCATAATATATATATATTAATTCTATATTATCTATATAATATATATTAAAATATTCAATTACGAATCACACTTTAATAAAAAAAAAAAAATTACACACACATTATGAATATCTATACTATATATATATATATATATAAGATATATATATATATATTATATATATATAATATATATTTAACTTATACAGGTCGGGGTATATTTGTTATGTAATATAGAATAAATACAATAAAAATTTGTTTCTAAATTTGTTTTTAAAAATATAAAATATATAAAACTATTATTTTATTTAAAATAAAATTGATAATCATTTTTAATACACCAATTTATATAATAAATATGTTTTGTATACTATATATAAAATACTCTAATAATATCATATTTATTTATTTTACAAATAATATTGATCCTGGTCAAGGTTGATAAATGCTGGTATATCTAGTGACTAGGAAAACTTAATTTCTTAATTTGTGAAGCCTGTTGACTAAACAAATCTTGCTAGTTAAACCAGTTATGCAACCTGGAGGAGGACACCAGAAAACAAGTATCGAATTACGCAATATTATGAACATAAAGGGTTTTGTTAGGACCAAAGTGTAGCAGAAAATGTTTAACTTATGAAAATAATGTAATTTCCACATTTTCTGTATGTAAAATATAATTTCCTATTTTTTTTTCTTAGATTTTTTGTTGGGTAATATACGGCCTAGGCATTTCAATCATGCGAGGTTAATTTCATGTCAGGTTACGACCAACTAGATCTGATTTGGCGTAATTATTGTTTGACAAGCAGATGAAAAGGCATCAAACAATGTATTAAAATACTGAATGACACATTGAGGTGTGTGTCTGTTATGGTTGGAGCAGTTTGTACACATTCCTGACACCAATATAACAAACACACTTAACTGAAATACACACCACTGAGCCAGTCGCTGCTCCACATCTTTCAGAAAGGTCTCGTCAAATTTGTACACCGGTTCAAAACTGGCAAATATGAGATTCCTCAAGGAATCCGGCATGGCTTCATCCTTCTCTACAGACTTCTGAAAGGACTGAAAACATACAGGAAAGGAAGAGAAACGTAAGAATAGAATATTTTCATAGCATTCATGTTCTGGATGAATTGTAGAAGAATGTAGCTCATCAAACTCTTATTCAAAATCAACTATCCATGATATGAGTCTTTAAACTGTCTACAGTAAATGGAGGAACACATCAACCCCCTGAAGCTTTTGTAGACGTTTTCCATCGTCACATCACTATAACAACACTATAAAACCATTTGACTTCTTCATATAGATCCAAACATGAGCAGATCAGCAGACAGTGCGATGATTATCTCAAACAGACTGTGTGACGTGATGACAGAAGAATCCATGAATAAAGACTCTTTGTCTCTTTATTCTCATGTTCTGGACACTGCAAAGCATCCACTGCGACTTCAGTCCTTGCAAAAAATATTCTACACCAAGAAACACCCTAGAAACCACCCAAAAATCCTTAACAACATGTTAGCTACCAACCAAAAACCTTAGCAACCACCTAGCAACATGTTAGCAACTATTTAGAACATCCAAAGAACTGCTTAACACCCTAGCAACCAATCAAAAAACCTTAGCAACCACCTAGCAACTATTCAGAACACCCTACAATCTGCTTAACATCCTAGCAACCAAACAAAAAAACCTTAGCAACCTCCTGGCAACATGTAAACAATTATCCAGAACACCCTAAGAAGTGCTTTTTAAAACCATAGCAACCAACCAAAAAAAACTCAGCATCCAGCCCAAAACATTAGCAACCACATGCTGGTGATTATCCAGAACACACTAACAACTGGAAAATCTTAGCAACCACCTAGCAACATTGTGGTAATTATCCACAACACCCTGATGCTTATTAAGTACACAGTATAAACCAACTTAAAAAAAATAATAAAAAAATATAAAAGAAAAACTCTGCAACCATGCTAACAATTATCCAGAACACCCTAGTAACTGCTTATTATAACCTTAGCAACCACCTAAAAACATACTGGGAATTATTCAGAACACTCAAACAACTGCTTATTAACCAGAGCTCTAACAACCAATCAGAAAAAAACTTTAGCAATCGTTTAGCAACCTATCAGCAATTATTCAGAAAACCCTAGCAACTGCTTTTAACTCCTGAGCAGCAACCTTAGCAGGCACCTAGCAACATTCCCCAGGCTACGCTAGCAGCTGCTTATTAACACTCTAACAAGCAAACAAAAAAAATAGCATTACTTAGTAGCATATTGGTGATTATTCAGAAAACCCTAGCAAATGCTTAATAACATCATAGCAACAACCTTAGCGACCACCTAGAAACATGCTAGTGCTGATTATTCAGAACACCATAGCAGCTGCTTATTAACACCCTAGCAACAACCTTAGCAACATGTTAGCAACTATTTAGAACATCCAAAGAACTGCTTAACACCCTAGCAACCAATCAAAAAACCTTAGCAACCACCTAGCAACTATTCAGAACACGTGCTGGGGATTATACAGAACACCCAAGAAACTGCTTATTAACCCTAGCAACGTGGGCGATTATCTAGAACAGTGTTTCCCAACCTTTTTTTAGTCGCGGCACCCTTTGGAAATTTTAACATTGTGGCACCCTACAAAATTAATTTTGTCACAATATTTGAATTTCTAACTTCGATATGATAATTTGAAAAGTATAGATATTCGGTACAACAGGCAAGAACTGCAGAACATAATGTCATTAGGGCTGGACAATAATTCAATATCAATATGTATCGCGATATAATTTTTTTCAATAACGGTGATATGATTTTTAAACACATTTCCGATATTTCGATATACATTACCAGTTTCCCATACATTGATTTATTTGTGGCGTTTGACTTCGTTGAATAAACATGAGCACTGCACGTTTCAAAATCATAACCGCGCGGGTGTTTTATATGCATGTATCTCTGAAGGGAACCAACTGTCTTCAGAAAACTTTCCATGGCATTTTAATTTTATCTGATAAAGTAGCGTTCATGAGCGGAGCTGCTTTGATTACAGCCATTACTGGAGAAACCCCTAGTTTTATCACGCTAAAAGTGCCTCCTGCTGGCAGAGAATCAGTTTTCATTTTAAATAAGCCCGTCTCCAGCAACATTTCCAGTTTTTGTTGTTCAATTTTTTTTGTTTTCTGCAGCGACTCGGTGCACTTTTCATACCCTTTTTTCTGGCTGAAGCACATTTGTTTCAATCTATAAGAATAATCAGCCTACACTACAGTCAAAGGTTTTTTAATGTTTCTTAAAGAAGTCTCTTCTGCCTTACCAAGCCTGCATTATTTGATCCAAAGTACAGCAAAAACAGTAAAATGTTGAAATATTTTTACTATTTAAAATTGCTTTCTATTTGAATAGATTTTAAAATGTAATTTATTCCTGTGATCATACATAGCTAAATTTTCAGCATCATTACTCCAGTCTTCAGTGTCACATGATTCTTCAGAAATCATTCTAATATGCTGATTGTGATTATCAATTTAAAACAGTTGAGTAACCAAAAATTTTCAGGATTCTTTGATGAAGAGAAATATCCAAATGATCAGCATTATCGGAAAAAAAGCTTTTGATAACATTATACTACAATTACATTCAGTTAATTTTTTATATTTTGGGGGGGAAAGCAAATTATAGAATTAAACTTTTATTTAGCAAGGATGCTTAAAATTTATCAAAAGTGATGATAAAGGCATTTATAATGTTACAAAAGATTTCTATTTCAGATAAATAGTGTTCATATCGATATCGGAATTATATCGTATCGACTGAAATTAAGAAATATATTGTGATATCAATTTTTGCCATATCGTCCAGCCCTAAATGTCATACAGATATTTTTAATATAAAAAAAAAATGTGTCCATCAATGGTGGCAAATCAGTAGGCTAATTTCTAATGAAAAAAAAACTATTTATATGACAGATTTTAATGTAGGATTTTATACACATGTAAACATTATTTAATTACAATTATAACTAGCTATATCACACATTTTTGCTCACTCAGTGTTTATTTTATTTTACAGTGGGGTAATTTTGATGCAGTAGCACGAGATAGCTTGATTTCAAACTTTGAATGCAATAAAAAATGACAAGTAAGCAGTCAGTAATAAAATAAGAATAAAGAAATTAATAATGATAGCACAAATAAAAAAATAATGACAGGCCTTCGAATTAAACACACTGATTTTTAGTTTTTCAGGTAGGTCTAACAAACAGTAGGGCTATTAAGAGATTTTTTATTTTATTTTTTTTACCAATTATCCAAATAATTTTTAGTCCTAGAAAGCTATTATTATCACAACACGTGAGCATAACATAGCGGTTAGCAGATCATGAATGAGAGGGCAGGTTGCCCATATATACCACACCATGTTACAGCACAGTAGGGCTATTGCAGACAGAAACAATACCGTACTACATCGATGTTTCCTGTCAGCTAAATTTTTGAGTGGACTTTGCTGTTCCGATGAACATGAACGGTATACGAGTGGAGCGACTGAGCGGAGCGCACGCATAGAGCGGGATAATACGCACAGCGTCACACCACGTGAAAGTAAATCCTGAGCGGTGAACTAATTTTCGGCAGCCGGATTTTCGGTGCATCTCTAATTATTGGCGACCTCAGAAATGGATATTATATAATAGATTTTAGCAATTTAAAAATATTAAAAAATATTTTTTACACGGCACCCCTGCTCTCGAACAGACGGCACCCCGGTTGGGAAACACTGATCTAGAATACCCTATAAACTTAAAACCCTAGCAACCAACCAAAAAAACCTAGTAACCACCTAGATATCCCTAACAACCATCTAGAAAAGGCCTAGCATCCCCCCAAATCCCCCTAACAACCCCCCACCCAATACCTAGACCAAAAAAAGTACTGTGTACTGGAACACCGTAGTGTTGTTGTGGCGCTCAGCTCAGTCACTAGCAGTACAGATGGCTGTGTGGAGATCTAGAAGATGTTTAAACTGTTAAACAGATGCAGCTGTAATAATGCGAGCAGGCGAATGGGTGGGTGTGGTGGTCTGGGATCCAAACAGCAGCCTCAGATCCAGAAGCCAAAAGGAAATATTTATGAGATGTGTAAATGTGTCACCCTGCTGCTTCTTTCCTTGTAAGACATCAAAGAGATGCGTTACAAAGCAGACATACAGACAGGAGGAGGCAAACAGCAGAAGAACAACGAATACACCTTATCTTAAAGGCTCAAGCTAACCTTTCATTTGTAAATGGATCAATTTACAATGTACGCTAAAACATCCTGATCATTGCATTATGTTTTGTGTAAATATTTCTCATTAACCTCCAGAAAATAGATATAAACATAAAAAAATGACGACAAACTTTCGGTCAAAAAATACTTCAAAATGGCATAAAAAAGATTTTGTCATGATGTATTACAGGCAATTGCCCAGCAACAATCCAGAACACCCTAGAAACTTTCTCAAACCCTAGCAACCAACCAATAGAAAAAAAAACACTCAGAACAATTTAATGCTCTAGTAACCACCCAAAGCACCCTAGCAATATCCTACGCAAAACCCCAAACATCTCTGCAACAGCCTAACAATGTCCTGACAATCATTAGAAAACATTAGCGACTGCCAAGCAACGCCCTAGAAACTACCCAGAGCACCCTAGCAATGTCCAAACACTTTCCTAGAAAACCTTAGCTACTGCCTAGCAACTATTAAGAACACTATGGCAGCTACAACTAACAACTACCTAAAACACCATAGCATCAGCTTATTTATGACCTTGCAACCAATCAGAAAACCTTATCAAAACTCAAAACACCTTATTTTTCTTGTAACTACCTACAGTAACCTAGCAACCTTCTAGGAAAGCTACAGCAACTCCCAGATCCTCCTAGCAAAAACCTACCTAATACTTCGAACTAGGGGTGGGCGACATGACCAAAATCTTTTATCAAGATATGAGTAATTTTATATCACGATAACTACATATATCACGATATAATTATTTTTTCTTTTAAAGGGGTAATAGGATGCCCATTTTCCACAAGTTGATATGATTCTTTAGATTCTTAATGAAAAGTCTATAACATTGTTTGGTTAAAATTTCTCAATTGTTGTGTAAAAAAACACCTTTTTTTACCCTGTCAAAAACAGCTATTTTCAGATTAAGCCGTTTTGTAGCATTTTCGTTTTGATTGATTGCCCGGTTGACGGGCAATCAATCGGGAGGCATGCACTGGTGATCAGATTTCTCAGGTGAATGAGGAGATTACATCCCCCACGCCCACTGTCGGTGCTGCCGTGGGATCTAGCGCTGGTTCTGAAAGCTCTCTCTACCCCCATTCGAGCCCTTGGCATCTGTTGTTATGAGGGAGCTCTCCCTAAAAACTGCTCTGCTTATTGCACTTGCTTCGGCTAAGCACATAGGAGATCTGCATGTGCTCTCAGTGAACAGTGATTGTATTTGCTTTGGGACTGGGGCCTGCAGTGTTAAGGCCCGTTCACACCAAGCACGATAACTATAAAGATAACGATAACGATATAGTTCTAAAAATCGTTCTCAATATTAAAGAATAGCATAGTTCACACCACAACTATAACGATAACGATACAGAGGAACGATATCGTTGTGATCACTTTCAAAACTATTTTTTTCCAGCTGAAGAACGATAAAAACATTAACAGCCATTCAGAATCCAACGGGCTGTAAACAAGCTCAAGAATTTAATGCGGCAGACGCGCGTGCGCTTAGAATAACAGACGATTTCGTTGGCTGGTGTGAACGCTAATATCGTTAACTTTATAGTTATCGTTCTTGGTGTGAACGGGGCTTACTGTCCGACCGAGACTGGTCTACGTGCCAAAATCTCCTTCTATCCCCATTAAAGCACAGGTCATTTCTTTGCCCGATCTATCTTCCGAGTCGTCGACCTTGTGTGACACTGAGGCTCAGAGCGCCGTTTGCTCTGTCAGGCCTTTAAGGATTTATATTGAACGCTAGGCCATCTTTCGACAGTCTGACCAGCTCTTCATGTGCTATGGTGGCTGTACTAAGGGACGAACAGTATCTAAGCAGAGGCTTTCTCACTGGATAGTGAACGCTATTCGTGCCAGCTTATGCGAGCCCGGGACATGAATACACACTCAACAACAGAACCCATACAACGAGGGCGAATGCCTCTTCATGGGCCTGGTCTAAAGGCACATCTATTCGAGATATATGCTTTGAAGCTGGCTGGTCCTCACAGAATATTTTCGCCAGGTTTTACAAGTTGGATGTGCCGTCCTTGGTGTCTCAAGTGTTTTTGGTAAGTCACTAACCTCACTTATTCTCCTAGTTTATTGCTATCTGCAATTGGGGCACAGTTTGTTACTGCATATAACTGTTGACACTGTGCCAGCCTATGTACATTTTTATATGTGTGCTTTTGTTACGTAAAATGCATGGAGCTTCCTTGCTACTGTTGTTGTGTCTGTCCTGTATTAGTGCAGCTCGTTTATTCTGGCCAGATATGCTAATTTAGTATACCTGAGCTAAGATGCTCATTGGTCTAGCTCCACCTATCAGCTACGGGCTTTCCTTGCAGCATCATTATTGGTTGGAAATTGCATATTCTACCCCATGCTTGGTGTGGTCTTAGCCCTTGGTTCGGCTCATCATTTCCGCTCATAGCGGGATTGTATATTGCTCACATAAAATTGGTATCGAAAAAAGTATCGTTCAGGAACCGGTATCGGTATCAATTTTTTTAACGATACCTAGGCCCTAGCTCTAACATCTACCAATGAACCTAGCAACCATCTAGCAAGGCTAACACCCAAAAATGTTTGCAACAGCCTAACAATGCACTAACAACTACCAGAAACCATTAGCAACCACCTAGCAACCAAAAACACCTTAGCAACTGCTTAGCAACACCCTAGCAACAACTCAAAACAACCTAGCAACAGCTTATTAATGCCCTAGCAACCACAAAACAATTAAGCAACTGCTTAGCAACACAGTACCTCAGCAACTGCATAACATCCTCAGGTGTTTGGGGGGAAAAAACTTGCAAACAGAAAACCATAGCAACTGCCTAGCAACAAGGTTCCAAACAAGGTTTAGAAAATACTGAGAAAGTTAGCGACCTATACTTGTCTCTGTACATGTAAGTATTTAAAAACTAATACAAAACGTCCCAGATAATCAATTAGACTTAGACTGAGGTTACTGTTACCCCTTTTCCACCAAGGCAGATTGAGTGCTGGTTCGGAGCCAGAGCCTAGTTTCAAATCGGTTCTTTGTCTTTCGACAGCCAAAGCACCAGCTCCGAACCAGGAAAAGTGGTTCGTAAGTAGCACCAAAACATTGCTGGTCTAGAAGCAAGAACCGCTTGCGTCAGGGGCTGGAGGCGGGGTTACTGTGACCAACAAGATGAACAGAAACTTTTGACCACCATTTTTGAGATAGCAGCTAAACACAAACACGTTGAATTCGCCGTGTTTGGATGCCGATGTAGATTCACAAAGCCATGAACATCAATATCAATGCAATGTCCACCATTGTTGACTGTGTTTAGGCTTGTTCGGGCTGCATCTAGCGCTGCACGTCGGTGTACCGCAGGAGTGATTGGAAAGCAGACCACTCTCTTTATGCTTTTGGATCGCTTTCTGGATCGCCGATGCATCTCGAACAAGCCTGTTGTGTTTGGCGCTGCAGCGCTAGCGTTACTGGGAAAGCGTTACTGGGAAAGATGAGATGTATTCAGTGACTTAAGACCTGGCTCTGTGGTGGCTCTCTAGCCCGTGGAAAGGCAAACCGGTTACCAGTTGAACCAACTCTGAACCTGCAATAGCACTGGCTCTGAACTAGCACCGGTTCATGCTGGTGGAAAAGGGGTATGTGAAGCTAATGCTGACACAAAAACAACAAACATCCTGAAAACACAACGGCTACATGAGATTGCTTGAGTATTTACAGTCTTACCACAGTAATGACCTCCAGATCCTTCAGATATGTCCTCTCTGTGGTCAGGAGCTCTTTGGCAATGAAGTACGCTTTATCAGTCGGGAACCTCTGTGAGCAGAAGAAAAAAAGAATTAAATTAAACTGAATTAAATTAAATTAAATTGAATTAAACTAATAAAAAATTATGAGGGCATAAATTAAATTAAATGAAAAATTCACAAAAGAATGACAGGAGATATTTCTATACTATTACAGATGCCATGAAATCAAAACAGGATTTTTGTGGCTTTTAATACATTTCAGCAAATATAAGCATTTAAAATCAATTAAATATATTTAAAATATAAGCATTTTTCTTTTCTGATAAAAAATTATGTATAAATATAAACATCAAGGGACATTTTAGTCCAAAAATGCTGTTAAATCACGTGCCAACAACTGATTGCAAGTAGCAAATCATTTGACAACACCTGACAAACCAAACTTGACCCTCGCGCACACACACACAGCGACATCTCAGTAAAGTAAAACTCTCACTGTTTATTGAGCCGCTCACTCCACCGCTACATAATCTGCCCTAAATAGAATGGAATTTGGGTTGAGTTTTTCCAGGTCTCCTATTCTAAGACGTCCACAGAGACACTTGACCAAAATGCAGTGGTACTTCTGATGATAAAACGCTTTTAAAGCAGCCTTTCCACTTCTCATTGTAACCTTAATTTGTCTAGAGTGCCTTGAATTCAAGCACAATGTAAATTAAAGAGGACCGTCGCCAAGGTCCCTTGAACCAAAAGCTTTGCATTTGTTCACAAACTACAATTAATGATGTTGAATTGGTTGACAAAAACCATTGGCAGCCTCCAAATGTAACCTTCTGCCACAACAGCCAATGAATTGAGAAACTGACTAGCCTTAAAGGGGTCATATGATGCTGCTAAAAAGAACATTTTGTGTATTTGGTGTAATGAAATGTGTTTATGCGGTTTAAGGTTCAAAAAACACATTATTTTCCACATACTGTACATTATTTTTTCTCCTTTATGCCCCGCCTTTCTGAAACGCGTCGATTTTTACAAAGCACATTGGTCTGAAATAGCGAGGTGTGCTCTGATTGGTCAGCTTTCCAGTGTGTTGTGATTGGCCGAATATCTCAAGCTTGTGACGGAAATGTTACGTCTCTTACCATTTTGTGATGCCTGCGGCAACCACATGTGAGGACTGGACTCTGCTTTGTCCACATCTTTGAGTGAACATTTGGGCGCGTATCAAATCTTCCCATGAGTCACCTAGACACTTTGGGGCGTGTTAGAACTAGCCGTTTTAGGTAGGTGTGGCTGACTCTTAACTTTTATAAAGAATATCTCTTTGGATTTGAGACTCAGTCTTTGTAACGTTACGATCTGCTTTATGTCACCAACACTCCAAAGAGACGTAAACATTTTAAACTTGCATCTATGCCCCTTTAAGTATTTATCCGCAATAAACTAATAAATACGTAGGATATTAATTATAATAAAACTAAGTGAAATAGGTAGTGTTATATGCGATTAGCATATTATTGCTTTAAATATTTTGTTCTTTTCGGACATTTCAGAGCACGTCTATTTTTTAATTTTGCTTTATTTTGTTTATTTATTTTTTAATTCATTCATTCCATGCCAAATCAACAGTAAAAACTGTGTACTACAAATTAAAACAATCACAATAGCAATAAAAATTCGAATAAATAAATAGATAAGAAATAATAAATCATTATATACTTTAATAAATAAATAATATAGTGACCCATCAACCAAGTGTTGTTTACTAACACGTGTGCTATTCTCGAACACTGTTCCCACCCCCTCCCCCCCTCCTCAAAAGACAAACCTTCCTCCGAACCTCGTCCTCGTCGTCTGTGCGGATGAAGCCAGCGTCGGTCAGTAAGGGGCTGGTGAGAGGAGAAGGCTGCCGTCCGTCTGGACTTTGGCCTAGGTTAAGACTCTGTTTCTGGCCGTTCACCATCACTTGGCCTGCAGACAGAGATTCGCTGTGCTGAGGGCTCCTGGAAACGGGACCTACAGGAGAACAGGCAGGTCATGCTAAAGCTTTGACGTAATGCGAATTGGGTTATCAAATGTCAATGGACTATTTTGACCTACTACATATAGTAAATGCAATCCAGGGTTCAACATGTGCATTTTGTAAAACTACCCTGTTGAAAAAAAGCAGCTAACTAGTTACCAGCAAGCATTTTAGATGCTGGTATCACCACTAGAAATCTTCACTAGCAAGACTTCTTGGTCAACAGCTTTAACAAAAATCTTTATTTTACTGGTATACAACATGGCTTACCAGTAAGACTAGCACCAACCAGCTTGAACTAGCTTGCAATTTCATGTCAGACTCACTCTTTTCTGCAGGGTAGTTTTGACATTTTATTTCGAGATCATCGCCAAGGGGTAAAGTTGCACGACACACTTTGTGTTTGGAAATGAACTACGGCTGACAGCACCACATCGGGATCCAGACATGAGTGAGTCACACCATCCAAGTCTGGGATTTCTGCCTGAGGACACTGCCGGGATATATAACACATTCCCTGGATGATGGGGAAATCTTCAGACCACTACATTCACTACACAAGTACATTCACATACTTGCCCGAAAACGTTTCGTGTTCCATGCCTTGGCATGAATGGGATGCAACATGCGAACCGGGACATTTCAAATGCACAGAGTGTCCACAGCGGAGCCATTATTGAGGAAGTTGGAAGAGCCGCAAATCTGGTGACAAAGGCCTTGTGAAGTCACGCACACATGCAAACATGCAGGACAAACAACTAAACGACTACAGCTACTCTACCACGAAACAAGACACACGACGGGGGGCGCTAACATCTATGGGCTTTGAGTAAACGTCTGGAGTCCCGCTTCACAAGTACCAAGTTTTATTGCTAATAATACACATTCATTTACAATGTTAAAGTGTTCCAGAATGAATAAGACCAAAGGTTTGGAGTAGTAAAAAAACAACAACAGACATCAATCGTACAGAACCTGTGAACAGGCATCGAGAAAATTAACAACCTTGAGACTTCCGAAAATCCATTTAAAAGTGCTACAGGGCTGCAACAGAGAGGAAGAGTTAAAAAACGTTTACTAAGGCTCATGGGCATGTACCTTCCATTGCTTACCTGGTTATTTAATCTAGTACAGTCTACGTCAGGCAGATTGTAAACACATTACAATTATGGTTAATCGTTTTGCATATGTGCCACAGTGATTGCCTTGTTAATTATGAGTATTTTAAAAAAAGTACAGTTACAATATATTACACAAATATATCTGGAACTTTTCGGATACCTCAGCAACGTACATTTTATGAAATAATCAGGAGATCACAGCTTGACAAGAGTGAATCATTCAATACTGCTACAGTATTCTCGTGATAAAACCTGCAGAGAAGTTAAATCACATTTTAGTGTTAATTCACAAAAACCTATGAACGCTACCTTGGCCACTGACAAATTACAGATCACTGGGAATGCTGGGTGGGTAGAATTATTTACAATCATATAAACAGTGGCATAAACTGACACTTTCCAATAAATAGTCAAATTTTATGTAACCGACCCAAAAACTGCAGTGGTCTTGCGAACACTTTCCAAATCCTTTCACTGACATAGGATTGCCATACAAAAGTTAAGAATATTTCTCAAAAGGAAAAAAGTTGGCTTTTGGAAAAGAAACAAATGCTTTAAAAGATTATATCACAAATGCATTTCCTAGTGAGTCAGAACGCAATAACACATATGCAAAAAACGAGAGCATGGAAGTGCGAAAATGTCTGGATAAAAGATTGAACATAAGTTTAAAGTACTTTTTAGGAAAGCCCTTTGAAACCTTCCTTATCTTTTTAGACTTCACATGCTAAGCCTCAAAACAAGTTTCTTACTCACAGTCTGTCCAAATCTCACCTACATCCATCTCCACTTCAAAATACTACTGCATTGTAAGGGTCCCATGTCAATGCAAAGTCTTTTACACATTTGAAAAGGACAGGGCAACAAAATGCTGAGACAAGGACAGGTTGACATGCTTCCAAGAGAGAGGGAAAAAAGACAAGTTGAGGCATTCCAGAGATACATGCTGCTAGAACAGTGATGACACTGGGCAGGAGAGATCTTAAAAGCAATGCAACCTGAGCACAGGTTAATATATTTACAAATCAAAAGTACATCAAGCATTGCAAACGCACTGCAAACAGATGACATTGATGAGGCGTGCCAGAGATACAGTGGTTTTAAGAAAGAAGAAATTAAGCAAAACAAAACAAAATAAGATTTTATAATGTTATATTTTTAAAAGGAGTGATGCATGCTGGGAAATGGGCAAGCAAACATGACAATGCCACCTGACTGGCACCCCATGTAGAAACACCAAAGATAAAGAACTTGGAACTTCAACCAGTTTGGGGGAAAAAAATATAACATAAATAACAAAGCTAGCATGAAGCCATCATGGTTGGGTGAAAATCTTTAACATGCATGATAAAATGCTAAACCATTTACTGTTGCTTATCTCATGTTATATCAACACAGTCTTTTATTTTATCTGATATACCGTCCAACACATCCTACCAGTATAATCTGTTTTTATGACAACACAAACTTATAGTTCAACTTTAGACAAAATGTATTCATCAGAATCTAGAAGAACTTTAAACTAGCTCTGACAAAACGTCAATGCCACACAGCAGAGACACCCTCAAAACTTTCATATCTTGAACATATTGCTATTGCATAAAGAAATTATCTCTGACATTAGATTCTGTAAGCTATGGCTATGGCTAACAGAAAGGTATTTACAGGTTGAGTAAAGGCATGACATCTTTCGGTATATTTTTGTAATTCTTTGTTTCTACAAGAATGACAAAGAAATATTCCGCAACGTTTGGCAATACTCAATGACTAATCAATTAGTTAGCAGTACTATGGGTAACCTTAATTTGCAATTGTAATTAGATGTCATTCTTTACATTTACAGACACGGCACTTTGCAGTAGGACCTTCAACTCCTCATCAATCTAAAGTTAATCTTCTAATAGCAATAGTTATGAATTGTGCATATTTGAAATAATCAAATATTTCCTCAGGCAGAACACATTCTTCTTTCTAAACCCTTCTAACCCTCCAGTTTGCAAAATAAAATAACCACATCGCTACCTTGCTAACTGTATGGGTAAGTCTTTTGCCATATACCACCAAGTGTAATTCTCCAACACTGCCCGTATCTGCCAAAACAGATAGTCACGCCTAGGGACACACCGATACCGATACTGGTATCGGGCCCGATACTGAGCTTCTGTACTCGTACTCGTTAAAATGCCCCGATACCAAACACCGATACCACACAGCATGTGATCAGTGCCATATTCAGACAAAGAAACACCGACAACAGATAGCAGAATGGAGTTATAAGAGATTAAGGATGTCTACGAAGTATATGTATGCAATGAATATAATGTTGAACTTTCAGTATTAACGCCTGTATAGCTGATGTGCGCGAGCTGATAAACAAAGCACGCTGAGTGGCTTGAGTGCGCGGTGGTGGCGGCGAGTGAATATACCTTTCTCACAGACATCACTGAAAAGTTTGTAGTTCGGTCGGATATATAAAAAACAAGTAAGTAAAACAATGAACAAGTTACTTAACGGTAGGGAGAGAGAGAGAGAGAGAGAAAGAGAGAGAGAGAGAGCGCACTTCTGTTGTGTGATCTTTGATGTTCACTCACTTAGCACACGCATCATTTGGATTAAAACTAAATCGTAAAAATAAGAGCATTTATAGGGCATTCACTATAAACGTCATTTATATTTAACCTTAGGCATACACGACTTTCTGGCGAAAGTTAATCTAGCAGCCTGTGTAATGCGTTAGTCTGTACTATTCTGCATCAGTACAAATATGTGCATGCTTTGCGCGTGTTTTGCTTGCTTGAGTGTTGCTGCATTATATGAGAGGCTTTTTGGAATATAAATCTCAGCACGTTTCAGATGAAAAAAAACACAACTTCTGTTTCTGAAAATATCCCAGTTAGGAAATTTATAACGAGTGGTTCCCTGCATTATTACAGCAAAGCGCGTGATTACAGAACTAAGCCGCTGCAATGGAGCAGCTCTAATGCTATTAAATTAAAGATGATGTACCATAGAGCAAAAAATTAACAGTGAAAGTAACAAAAACTTGTAAAATAATTTTTAATGGGCATAATTAAGTGTGAAAATTACCGAAGGATATACAGTCAAACCAAAAATTATTCAAAGACCAGATATAATTTTTTATATTTTTTTACTAGTGGGTGCAGGACACTATAGTTCATTTATGTAAGTGAGGATAGCAAAATAAAGTAAACTGTGACGAATTATACCCAAAATTTCTTCATACAGTGGACTACCAGTAAAACTTATACAAATTTGGGACCAAAAATTATTCAGACCGAGTCTGGGAATAAACTGAAGTTGAGGTTTGCATGAAGCTGGGTGACAGCATGCCCAGGAGACTACAGGCTGTCATTAAGGCTAAGGGTTGCCCGACTAAGTATTGATAGTTGTGTAAATACTGTCATACTAACAGCTGTCTAATTTTTTGGTTGATTGTAATCCATGAGGCTACATACCTTTCTATCAAAGTTATCTAACATTATCAAGCTGAATTTGTTCTGACACAGTTTAACTCTGAGTTCTTGTTATATTTTATTACCATTTTCTAAACTATAGCGAATAAACTGTGATAATGTGAGAAATGTTGAAGGTGTCTGAATAAATTTTGGTTTGACTAACATTATACATACTCTTTTGGTTTCTGTAACAAACATTTAAAAAATTTACAAATGCAATAAAATATTGGTATCGGTACTCTGTATTGGCAAGTACCAAAAATAAAAAGGTATTTTTGGGGTATCGGTGATACTGGAAAAGTGTATCGGTGCCTCCCCCTATAACGGCCCCATTGCGATTGGTTAATGCTATGTCAGATCATGCCATGTCCATTTGGTGCCACTGATGGCATAAAAACTACTCAACACACCTTAAAGTACCTTGACTGGGCCTTCAAGTGGCAAAATGGATGTATAGTCAACCAGTAACCAGGCACACTTCATCTTATCTAGCAGTTGAAGAATTGTGCCCCATCTTCATCCCTGATGGGATAACTGTAGCCATCTTCTCCCCTTTGACCCTCATCCTCCAGTTGGAGACTGCCAAATGAGAACTTGCTTTGGGGCATAGGGGAGGAATTGGCCACCCCAGGGTTTCCAAAGACTAGGGGCTGACTGTAAGAGTTGCTGCCTGCATCTGACTCGGTATCACTAGACTCCGTTCCACTACTAGTGGAACCATCAATCATATGGACTGGGCTATTGTGGTCATTAGCGCTGAGATGGCTTCCATACAGTCTCTGGACATTACTGGATCGAGCTTGGCTAGATGTTCCAAGCCCATTAGCAGCCACACGGCGTTCAAGGGCGGCCATACGTTCAGCTCTTGAGAGCACTGATCGGGGTTCATTAGCTGGGGTTGAACCTAACTGGCTCAAAATCATGGGATCGGTGTCGGAACGGTTACGCATGCCATTATGGAGTTTCTGCAAGTGTGGGGATCGACTGACAATTGGGGAGTAGCTCCCATAATGTTGAGGCTCACTCCCAGATCGACCATTGGTAAGGTAATGGTTACCGTCATCCTGACGGCGACGACTGCTATAGCAGATCTGCTCTGGATGATTCAGGGAGTTGGTTTTGTGAAAACTGCTCATCATCGGACTACAGTTTGCACTTCGGGAACCAACTAATGGACCAGAAGGTGACACCAGACCACGTCTATCCATACCTTGAAACAATTCATCCACCAAGGTACTACTCAGGGGTAAAGCACGTGGTGATCCATTACCACAAAACGACCCATTAGACAATTGACTACTGTTAAAGGTATCTGAACACTGACCCAACCAATGGCTGGTCAAAGAAGACTCCCTAAATCTAGACTTGCTTGCCCCTTGTCCATTGTGCTGACTATTTCCATAACCATTACTCTTGCCTGCTGTATGGCTGGTTGGCTCAACCTCATCATTGTCATGTGTGTGGGAGTGAGACCTAGTGACACGGCCTTTGACCACATCATATTCGCTATCTATGTCACTGCAGTCGATGTAAGGTATCGAGGAGCTGCTACCCTTAGCAGCATGCGATGCTAGACCTGTGCTCAGATGCTCGGCCTGCTGCTTGGATGGGGATGGCTTTAATCGAGTATCCGCCTCATCGGGGGTCCCATTTCGGCATCCATTGGTCTGTGATGTTAGACTCTCAGTGTAACGCTGGAGAGCTGGGTTTTCAACAGTCACTTGGGTGTGTCCAATAGGGGAGTCTGCATTCCTCTGCAAAATGTAGAATGCAAGAGATGGTGGAAGGTAGAGGATGAGATGCATATATTGACCACTCCTAACACAGGTAATTTAAAGTCAACAAGAAATCACATTTGCAAGCCATTTTACATTGATGTTCTGTCTCAGAACAGAAGTGGACCAAGTTACCAGAGATAAAGTTATTACATTTGTATTACATTTTTGAATCATCAGGAACACTGATGATTCATTCACAATAGGAACAGGAATGTGTATTAAGAAAGTAATTGGGGTTGATTTTGATGTTGATTTACATAATATGGGATTATTTTAATGCACTCCTACTGTGTTTGTACAATAAGATACATTACACTCACCTCTCCTTGACCCTCGGCACACAGCCTGGGTGGGGATGGAGAAAGACTGCTGTTGTACTGGATTTTACTGTGTTTTCTAAAGATGGAAGATTGGAAATTATTAGTAAGGAGTTTTTTTTCAAAGGGCATCTCCACACTAGGTTCAAAAGCGGACTTATTTCCACTCAGCTGCTTTATGGGTGTTGCCTGATTGGATTATTGTATGATAAGGAAAAGGCACTGACTACTGTTAATTGACTAGAATGATACTGCTAGAAAACAACACAACATTTTTTACATCCAGTGCTTAAAAACGATTTACAATATTTCTAGGTCAATTACAGTGTATTTTGGGTCATTTCTAGGCCATTTCTTGTTGGTTTCTAGGGTGCTTTGGGGTTTTTTTAGGGGGCATTGCTAGGTGGTTTCTAGTAGTGTTCGATCGATATATCGGCCGATATTTGGCATTTTTCAAATATCAGCATCAGCCAATAAGTTTTTCTGTTTGGCCGATGTGTTTGACTTTGACGGTGTACCAGAGTGACAGCGCTGAGAATGGCAATGCCTGAGCACACAGCTTCACATTCTCCCTCTTGTTTGCTGTTGTTGTTAACAGTTCTTTCTAATACAGATAGAAGTCTGTCTAATAATCAGATAGAACTGTTAAACAAAGGAATTAAAAGATTTTATTATAACGATTGCTTTTATATTAATAGTACTAGAAAGGCAAGCAGTATAATACTTTCCTGTTTACTGTGGCATTCAGCAAATACGTATTTATAATCATTTAAACAAACTTTGAATGTCTAATAAACATTTAATTTCACAAACCTTGCATCACTTAGTCGAACAATTCATGGAGAGATCTACTGTGAAGTGTAGAACTTGGTATCCTGCATGATCACGCAGATGGTATAGTCTGCGTGAAAGTTGGCCATGCGACTGAATCACCGACCAACCTTTGTTGACAACCAGACCTTTTAATCAACTATGTTTGATTAAACTTAAATAGGCGTCATGATGTCAAATTGCAATAAATATAGAGTGCTAGCACCTCTTCAAATTCAAGTTCGGACAAAACACTCCGGCAAATACGAAAAACAGCACTGATATTTGATCACTGCGGTTACAGGGAGATTGAGGTCCATCGTGCCGAGGAACCAACAGGGGGGACGGTTCTGACGTTTTGGTGTTTTCACACTGATACGGCTTTCACTAATGATGCAATGGAATGTCGGTCACCCCAATTACCTAATCCCACCCCTAAACCAACCGTCACTATGACGTGAGCCAATAAGGTAACATGGTCGAAAATGCCCCGATCTGGTAATGCCCAATTCATGTAACCTAGCAGAGACCTTTCTTATATTGGTTAACAAGGAGGAAACCGACAAAATTTGCCACTTTTCTGAAAAATCTACACCCAGAGCATGGCAGTAGGCGAAGAATGATGCATATTTATCCTAATTACTTTAATTCATTTTCAAATTATTTCAAATTTCTTGAATATTAAAATAATTTCTAGGGACTTCTTGGTAGTTTCTAGGGCATTAGTGGTTTTTAGGATGTGGCATATGACATATTTCACCATACTCCACCTCCATAGTGAAAATGCTTAATGGAGAATGGAATGCACTGTGGATAAATCATATCTGGATATTATTCAGATAAAACAATCATGAAGTGGTGTGTAAATGGGGCGTGATGTTTAAGAATGTAAATTTTGATTGATCTCAATAAAGGTTACTAGAAAATAGATAACTGTGCTCATACTTCAAATTTTCTTTCTCACTGGTGTGTTAAATGTTTTGGAGGGAAATGAAATGCAGCAGAAAGGTAGTGACATTTAGACAAAGGTCAACAAGAAAACTCACCTTTCAAATGGAACCTTTTTGAATTCAGTGTCCTTTACATAATCAATCACCTGCCTTTGTGTGCGGCCGCTGATGAGATAAAACAAGACAGATGACAGAGCGGTTTAGAAACAGAGAGAAGCACAAAATGTGTACATCAAAACATTAACCATCTGGCAAGAACTGAGACCTACTTGCACTGTGATTTTTCAGCAAATAAATACCTGCAGAATATATGCTGAGCCAGAGAAAGAAGTTACCAGGGTAAGATGTCTCTAACATGCACCTTAATGGTAACTTTCATTTCTGGTGATGGAGAAGAAGTTATTTTAAGACAACTGTATCTGCACAATTTGTTACCTGAACCTGAAGGAGGAACCCCTGGTAAACAAAACTGGTTTGGGCTTGGGTTTGGGTTCTTCAAACAGGCGGAAAAAGGCATGGTACTCAACACAAATCTTCCAAAACACCTTGCAGCAGTCCCTGCTTCCCATCATGAACTCCAGAGTATCCTGACAGCTACTCTGCTATGAGAAGAAACAGAAGATTTTGTCTTTTTAATGTTCCCATCGAAACACCTAAACTACATGGAAAATGGACAGAAAATGATTTAAGCGAGCACCAAAAGTTATTTGTGAAACCAGCCCTCTGGTAAAGACATAGCTTTAAGTAGAGACATTCGGATATTGTTATAAAACAATCAAATGAGAACTTACATTTAAGTCAGGTCGTAGTTTTATGAGAAAGCGCTTCCTTTTGAAGCTCAGCTTGCGGACTTTAGACCAGTTGAAAGCATTTATTTTGGTGTGTCCCTTTAGAAGTCAGCCATAGAAGTGCATTTAAGGACAATTTAAGGCAATAAAAACACAACATATTCCATATAAAAAAAGAGAACGCTTTGTTCTAGGATAAATCTCATACAGCCACAATGGATAAAACTCTAAATAGTTTGATGTATTATTTGGAAAGACACTTGAAACTTACCTGAAAGACCAGTACACCAGAATGCGCCACGGCGAGGCTGAGCTTCGTACCCTCGCGATCTTTTGCGGGATAAAGACGCACTCCGTACATCTCAAGTCTTCGTGCAATCTCCAAAAGCTGGTAGTCCGACTCAGCTGGTGTTTGCCCGCT
This sequence comes from Sinocyclocheilus anophthalmus, assembly GCA_018155175.1. Classification (NCBI taxonomy): domain Eukaryota; kingdom Metazoa; phylum Chordata; class Actinopteri; order Cypriniformes; family Cyprinidae; genus Sinocyclocheilus; species Sinocyclocheilus anophthalmus. The sequence continues at coordinate 134,153 of JADLZN010008936.1, forward strand.
GTGGAAGGGTTAAAATATACAAAATTAAGCCTTTTTGTACAAAACATCTGTTTGTGTGAAGACACTACAAGTTTGTAAGACTGATAAGTAATAAGCTTAATAATCACGACCTCAAAAGGAACATATCAGAATCAACATGCAAGAACAGAACTTTTATAATTGTTTGTAATTGCTGATGAAATCTGTACACTGATAAATATTACAGTTTCCTGGCACCTTCTAAATTAAAAATGGTCTGAACTTTAAATGTCAAAGCGATCTACAAATTGTACATGGCGACCAACTCCCTGAACACTATGTTTAATTAGCAAATCTCTAAACAGCTCTATTTTACTAAATAAGAAGCTCCTGGTATGGAAATAAACAGCCCACTGATCATTTATTGCTGAGGAAGTGATATAAGCTTTCAGCTGGACCATATTGCATATGAAATACAAGTATCCTTTAAACCAAATAACTGGTTTAATATTATTTTGAGTCATGATGTTACACTCACACGTGTTTCCGATGGTATTCAATGATCTTGTCCATCAGTGCATCCTGCTCGGGAATGTACTTGTTGTTGAGTAGATGTTGTTTGCACTGCACTTCATCAAAGTCTCCGATCTCAGCTGTAACCATAGAAACATGATCTATTACATGCATCTATTATATGAATATAATACTATGCAAGAGGAAAGTACATTTAAAGTACCTCTTTGTAATCATTAACATTTTCATAACTAATTTAATTACACATTTTGTTCTCAGTAACTGTAACAGATTACAGTTACATTTATTTTGTAATTAAATTACGTAACGCCGTTACATAACTGTTACTCGCCAACACGACTTAATTCACTGGATTATTCCAAAAGCAGTATACTTACCAGTATATATAATAACACCGTTAATGTTTAAATACAGTTAAAAAGCAAAACAAAATAATGAGATTACATTAATTTAATTACTTTTAATAATAAATATTTTAATATGAAAGCTTTATTTAAATAACTTTGGTTTGTACCACTGGTCAGTCTCTTGATTCTATTACTGATGCTACACTAGTCCTCAGCATCCTCAGCAGCGGTTTCCATAGCAACTAACCAGTCCGTGATGTAGTGATGTGGAAGCAAAGTGTGTTTGACATGATTTGAACATGGTTTTGCATGAGCGACAACATGAAGTATAATCCGATCCATCCACTCGATGACAGCACTGTCATTCAAATAATCCTACGGGATTTCTACTGAAGCATCAGCTTGACAATGACAAGTCTACAAGATTAATATACTTACGCATAGTGGTCGACCGATTGGTTTTTTGACAGCCGATGCCGACATCTTGGAAAGCAGGGTGGCCGATATAAAACAGATATAATTGTATTTATTTTAATTAACATTTAAGAAATTTAAAATCATTTGAAAATGGATTAAAAATAATTGTGTCATACACATACTTATACTTTAGATGACATAGTATTTTTCACAAATAAATAAATATAATTAAAAATGAAGTAAACACTGTAATCAACAGGGCACTCTGTATTCTGGGAAGTTTGTGTGAATCATTTTTTATTTTATTTTTTCAAATAAAGCCAAGGTAACACTAATTTTACATACAGCACGCAATGAAAATGACATGAATATGACAGTGGGCAACTGCATAAAGCGCAGTGTAATTTGAAATCACTAGTTTAAAGTTTGTCGATCGCACGTCTCCAGTGAAGCTGAACTCTCCTCCTGTCCGTATTCAATTCGCACGGATCGACCGTCATGCAGAGAACACGCGATCATGCAGGTCATATGCACACTTCACAAGATCTCAACTAAGTCTGCAAGGTTTGTGAAATTAAATGTTCATTAGTCATTTAAAGGTTTGTTTAAATTATATAAATGCATATTTGCTTAATGCTGACGACAAACGAGAAAGTATTGTTTGCCTTTCTATTACTAATAATATTGAAGCAATTGTTATAATACTTTTTTGTATACATTTTAATTAATTTGTTTAACAGTTCTATCTGATTATTAGATAGACTCATATCCATATTAGACAGAACTGAACGACGACAGCGAACAAGAGGGAGAATGTGAGCGGTGTGCACTCAGGCGCTGCGGCTGCAGTTCTCAGCGCCGTCAAAATAAAAGTCCTGCCTCGAACACATCGGCCAAACAGAAAAACTTATCGGCCGATACCGATATTTGAAAAATGTCAAATATCGGCCGATATATCGGCCTTGGCGATATATCGGTCGACCACTACTTACGAATACTGCTTTTGCGATGGAGACAGATCATAATTCTGTGTGTTCAACACTTTTATTGTCCTAAATACAATTATTGACCTTTTTTCAGATCCCTAATGCTTTTGATTGTGTTTGACTATGTGAATTGTGCCACAATCCTCAAACAGAATCCAATGAAAGTGCAAGACGACTATATTGAGCTAACAATGAAACTCCAACGCATCTATTATAGAATTTAATAATTGATTATCATCATTATAATAGTATGCAATGCATTATGCATTATTTATTATCCAAAATACAATTCCGGACCTATTTTCAGTTACATATCGGCCAAATCCAACTCTCTAATTACTTTAAAGGCAGATGCACAAATTGAACCATGCATCTTATTTCATAAAGAATCATAATCAAATTGAATCCATTGTCAGAGTGAATATTTATATTCCTAGTGCTGGTAAAATATCTTGAATGTCTTACATTGCACTATATGAGAGACCAGCAAGGCGGCACTGCTTTCATTACAGGTCAAACGTCCACAGGCCAGGTCATGCTTGATCTGCAAGGCGAAAAGATACCTGTCGACAGAGAGCGGGACATAATTAGACCAATTTAGAAGAGAGACTGAATCAGAATGACAGCCAGTAAATCAATATAAAGGTTTCAGTACAGTGACAGATGCTTATTGATAGAATTACAGGCAATTTAAGGTGTGCAACAATTACACAACTGATTTCAATAGTCTGACTTTAGCATATAGAGAAGCTAAAACATTATTTTACGTATTAGGTAAGTTTATTGGGTAAGTGTCAATTTTTAATTGGATTTAACTGTTTTTAATCCATATTTTCTGGTATTTTCATGAAAAGGGCTTGTGAAGGTTATCCTGACTTCAGTCTTGCTTTAATAGCATTTCATGATGCTAAATGCAGCCGTGAACTATAAAGAGACTTTCAAATTGAGTTTGGCAGCGTTTCTCTCTCAGTATGTCCATCTGTTATTGTGATGCTGCCAAACACAATAAAATCATTATTCAGTTGATTATATGATCAAACAGGACTCACAGCTTAACAACTGGGACATCGGTTTTGCTGTTGTCTCAAGTTACATAAAGCGAGATCTTAATCTGTTTGTTTTTGTTAATCTGATCATTTGTTTTGTGTGCTTAAAGTTCTATGCAAAAATAAAATCAAATGAGATGAAGCATCATCATATGTGAAGTATTTAATTCACTGGATTATCAAAGAACAGGCATTTCCACATGGTTATGCAAGATATTTTTAACTGAATTTCCAGCCAAAATAGTTATATAATGATTTAATCCATGACTGTGATATAAAATTACTCACACCATGAATTATGATTTTGGTGAAACCGCCCACTCTTCAGCCTGGCTAAACCTCTCTTCCTTCAAAACAGTGTTTTTGTTAACAAACTATTTAAAAATGGTTTCTTTAATTGAAATTAAGATGGAATAAAATATAAATATTAGACTTAAAAACAAGTTCAATTTGAAGTATTCAAAATACTAACTAATATAAAAAATGAAGCTAAATAGAACTATTAAAAAACTAATAAAAATGACAAAACACTAACAAAATTACAAAAACCGTCAAATTAAAATAAATTAAAACATGGTGAAAATATAAAAATAAGAATCCATTCAAAATTTTACTGAACACTATAATAGTATATAAATAATACCAATGTTATTTTAGTACCACCGAGATTCTATTAAAGATTTTATAATTTCCTTTTTCATTTAATTTTTTAAATCTTCATTCATTTTGAATTTTGTGGTGTTTATGTGTTTAATTGTATGCGTGTTTGTATAGTTTTTATTCTTTAATTCAGTTTTGGTTCCAGTTATTTTAGTACATCAAGTTAAGCTGAATGAAAATAAGAAATGTTAAGTTTTTTATATTTCAGTTAATGTTTGTTTTATTTTAATTAATGAACATGCTTTTTTAAGTTTCAGTTTTAACTTAAATTAACTACAGTAACCCTGGATAATCCTAAAATAACACTTCATAAACACTGTCAAACATTTAAAATTTAAAAACTTAAATTTTTAAACTACAAGTTCTTCGTTCTCTTCAGTTCATGCAGTGGGTTTTCTAGCCAATTTCCAAAATGTTCAAGTAAGATATCAGCTATGTTTACATAATCCATCAAAAAGATTTTTAGAGCTTGAAGTGTTTTGCAAAGGCAAAATGTCCTTGGACGAACGTTTCAGGTTTGGCGTTAATATAATATGCAGCCATCACAGGAAAATCAAAAACTCTTTCTCTACTGCCAACAGCTACTGACAGTCCGGCCAGAACAGCGTGTCGCTCTGAGAAAACACAGAGACTCCAGGAAACCTGGGAGACCCAAACACAGTCTTATTCGGCATCAGATTTTCTCTAACAGAACCTCGTTCTCTTGAATGATGCCTGACATTCTAAAGCCGACAGGGAAATGTGACACAAATCATTCTGCTGGTGAACGTGTTGTAAAATTCATTACGCTTGTCAGGCAATGGCGTGCCAACACAATCAGCCGCAGAACATTAACATGCAGTTTGCCGATAAATAAGTCATTTGTTAGGGACATTACAGCGCCTGAAAGCTGTTTCATGATTTACAGGCCACTTCATTCACTTTTCTACACAAGATGCATCATATTTATATTGAGTGATTGAGGCCACATTACAACCAAACTGAATGAATGTCTCCAACATTCATGTACTGAGCCTTTATTTATTGAAATGCAAACTGTAATATTTATTAATGACCTATAATGTGTATCTTTTTTTATAAGAGGACATGGACAAGAACAAAATAAAATACTATGAAAATATTACAGTATATCACAGTATGAGAAATGTTATGGTAGTGGTAATTTTTTGTTCAGATATTTTTGATGGAAATTCAATGGAAAAAAGCTTTATTGACTATAAATAAAAAAAATTATAACTCATGCATTATATCACAATGTGATTTTATGTTATTCTTAAACGTATATTACTTGTACATATAACGCCCACATACTCTACATGAATAATAAATACGTTTTATTTATAATTCACTTACAAATACTAATATAGAATTTAAAGAAAAAAGAAAAAAATTATTAACACTAAACGCAAATTAAAATACTTCCAATAAATGCTAAATCAAAATATTATTATTACGTAGTATATAAATATGCAAATATTACAATATAAAAAATATATTACTAGGTATAATAAGTATTCAATATAAATACTGCTAATTCATCAGACTACCTCTGTGTTAGACTATATTGAGTCATAACTTATTATTGCGGCGGCTTTGCTCTTGAAGAGTTTTTCATATTCTTAGCGTCCACAGCAAAACTCACTGAGGTTTGCAACCCACAAAGCCTAATGCAATTACCAGAATCTTTTTTAATGTGGAACAGATATAAAATTCCATTCAGGAAAGTGATACAGGTCAGTAAATGAGACTGGACAAGATTAAGCAACGATTAGCTGATGGATGACTTCCGTGGACAAGACGCTAAGTGATCATGTGCCTGTACAAGGAGGAGTTGGGGATGGAGGAGGGTAAGCTCATGTCTGTGCAACAGACTAAGGCAACTGTGAGTCTGGATGAACTTATAAATCTTATTTAATTGTAGTGGGAGGAGTTACAATCAGCTGAGCTGTCACGCCGTGGTCTGCCTGAACTACGTTTGAGCTTCATTCATAACTCAAACTAGATTATTAAAATAATTGTAATATTCTTTAATGGTATAAGCATGAGTTTGCAAGTGGTAGTTATGTAAAAGGCTTTAAATGAATAGCACAAATGGCACCTGGTCAGCTCTTCTAACAGCTGCGTGTGATCAGGAGGGAAGAACTTCACCACGAACCGCAGGATGGTGTTCTTGGGTCCTGCAGACGGAGAAACACGATGCTGTCAGATCGTCATGTTCACTAGATCGAATCAAATATCATTAACACAAGGATACGTACGTCTGATTTGTTTTAGAATCGGCTTCAGCAGATCCAACCACACCTGAGAAGAGAGTCCAACGAAACAAAACAACAGAAACACTTTAAATCATATTTCTTTAATGCAGCATATATACACAATATACAGTTTTATTAGTTACATTTACAATTGACATTTCTCTTAAAGTGTTTACTGAGCTTGTTGCGATGCATTCTGGGATGGCCTTATCCATGACACTTAGGGCCTGTTTACACCTGGTCATTTCATGTGTTTTCGCTGATCGGATATCTATCTGATTTGTTAAAACGTTTCCATTTACACTTGGCCAAATATAAATCCGATCTTCAATTCCCGTGCAATATTTAAATTTAACGGAGTTCATGTCAACAAAATCAAAAGATAAGCGCTGCATTTTATTAATTATCAGCTCATTTCAAGACCAAAGGAATAGAAGAGCATGTGACATCAGAACTGGAAAGATAGGTTAGTCACACTACTTTTAATGAAGATGATTGTGTGTTGAGCGTCTGCTTCTTACTATCAGTTTCATTCGCGGCAGTTTGCGAGTCGGCTTGCTGAAGAGATACTCAGCTACTCGTCCGCAGCAATGCGTGTTGCATTAGCGCAGTCTGACTAATGTCATATAGCCTATAACCCGCTCTCACACGTCATCAATGATAAACTGTCTTTAACTGAAAAATGAGTGTTTACTATTGTCATTTTGCATTATTGACACACTGTTTTCCTAATTAATGCTGTTCAGTTGCTTTGACACAATCTGTATTGTTAAAAGCGCTATATAAATAAAAGTGACTTGACTTGAAAGGTGACTTCTTATTTTAACATTTTGGGAGGAGTCAAATTTGCATATGCGGTTTCAACAACCAGATGCATTTACACTGGTCCAGTTTCGTCTGGAATGCGTCCCAGACCACCTCCTGAAGTGGTTTGAGCGATCGGATTTATATCCGTCTCGAATGCGTTCGGAGGGCATTTACACCTGGTCTTTTCACGATCGGATAGCTATACGATCAGAAAAAATGCATGAAGTGACCATGTGTAAACAGGCCCATAAATGCCTTAGATTTTGGTCGAAACGAGTAAATATTATACAACAGCATAATTTTGCTGCCAGCTGTTTGGAACATCCTACACATCTGTGTGTTTACAGGTTAATAACTTAATAATTTAATTTGTTTGCATAGATTATTTGAACCTTTACAAAACAGCCACTTATGGATTATTATTATTATTACTGACAACAACAACAGTAATAATAATAATAATAAAGCCTAAAAGACTACATTTCTGCAACACATCTCACTCAGCCATGAATGGTTATGTAAAAAGTTCAACTGCTTACACAATGTATACTATTATTATTATTATTAAAGTGAGCTATAGTGATCTTTTAAAGTAGGGTTTAAAACGGAGCCACAGTGTCTGTATTTCTAATGGGAACAAATAACGTTAGCACCTGAATACTGTCTCTAAAATTAGCGTATCTTCCACACTGACATCAGAATTAAAAATGAAGTGTTGCTCACTGTCATTTTACGCTGGTCCTGATACTCCAAACTGAAGTAATCACCCTCGATGAGGTTCAGGTGGGCACAAACCAGGTCAAACAGCACCTTCCCTGAAGCACGTTGCTGTAGAAACAGAAAATCACACATGAAGCTTGTTAGACATGAAACACATACAGTAACTCATCTGATGGTACAGGCACCTGCATAAATAGGCATTTATTTTAATGTTGAGGAATCATTTTTAAAGAAAGTCCCAATGAATAATCACTTGTAAAACAGGTTGCAAATGTCATTTCAATCTGACTTCAACATCAAGTTTCTCAGTTTCTATGTACGCTGCAGCAGGATCAAAGACTTCAGTGAATTGTGTCGGCAAACACCAAAGACAACAGCAACCAGAGAGTTTGTCATTCAAGCAAATCCACTGGCACACAGTCTCCTAATTGGCCATCAATTTTAACAAGATGCTTGTTGCTGTGACCCATGACCTCACTGTTAAAACCAGGCCAGACAACACAAACACTGCCATGTGCAGCAAAGCTGACTTTACAGTCCTCTCAGGCATGAAAACTCATGACACACTCCACACGTCCAGTCAAAAAGAATAAAGAAATGTGCTTTTCCGCTTTGCATTTGCAAAACATTCATTTGCAAAAGGATCCTAATGGGATTTTCTTTAATACAGGATTCACAGGGGGTACACTAGGGAAGTGTTCATACTCAAAGTATTAATACAACAAAAACATCAAAATAAATTTACAAAAGTGATTTTATGTCCATAGAAAGTACATTAAATGTAAGTAAAGGGTCTACTTTTAAGGTTTCAAATAAGTTTTTGGAGAAAAAAATGTCAATTTGGTTGAAATAATGTTACATTGTCATTCAGTGTAACACAATTATGTAAAAATTCAACATGCTTATTCTGACGTGTACATATTAAAATATATAAAAGAATAAGGGAGCATATTACATTTTATTGTGTTTTAATTTAGTAAAAAAATTCTGACTGACAAATGGGCCAAAAACTAGTATAGTGGCACTTTTAAAAATGTAAAATTACAACTAATTAGTATTTGGGGTGAAAGTAATTAGTCTTTTGATATGTCATAATGATTGATCCCTGATACATTTTAGTGGTCCTCTCTGTAATCCGGGAAAAGTATGATATTCATTTTTTTGCTCAAGAAAAACAAAATTGCAATTAAATTACAGAAAAGTTTTAATTTTGTTATAAATATTTTTTATATATGTATAGAATACATATCATATACAGGTGGGCAAAAAAGTATTTAGCAGCCACCAATTTTGCAGTCCCCACTTAAAAAATGAAGAGGCCTGTATTTTCATCATAGGTAACCTCAACTCTGAGAGCAAAATGAGAAAAAAAAATCCAAACACGCTTATAGGATTTTTAAAGAATTATTTGGTAAATTCCTCGGTAAAATAAGTCTTTGGTCACCTACAAACAATCAAGATTTCTGGCTCTCACAGACCTGTAACTTCTTCTTTAAGAGGCTCCTCTGTTCTCCACTGGTTACCTGTATTAATGGCTTCTGTTTGAACTTGTTATCAGTATAAAGACACCTGTCCACAACCTCAAACAGTCACAATCCAAACTCCACCATGGCCAAGACCAAATAGCTGTCAAAGGACACCAGAAACAAATTGTAGACCTGCACCAGGCTGGGAAGACTGAATCTGCAATAGGTAAGGAGCTTGGTGTGAAGAAATCAACTGTGGGAGCAATTATAGAAAATGGAAGACATACAAGACCAATGATAATCTCCCTCGATCTGGGGCTCCACGCAAGATCTCACCCCGTGGGGTCATAATGATCACAAGAACTGTGAGCAAAATCCCAGAACCACACGGGGGGACTAGTGAATGACCTGCAGAGAGCTGGGACCAAAAGTAACAAAGGCTACCATCAGTAACACACTGCGCTGCCAGGGACTCAAATCCTGCAGTTCCAGACGTGTCCCCCTGCTTAAGCCATTACATGTCCAGGCCCGTCTGAAGTTTTGCTAGAGAGCATTTGGATGATCCATAAGAGGATTGGGAGAATGTCATATGGGTCAGATGAAACCAAAATAGAACTTTTGGTAAAAACTCAACTTGTCGTGTTTGGAGGAGAAAGATTGCTGAGTTGCATCCAAAGAACACCAGACCTACTGGGAAGCATGGGGGTGGAAACATCATGCTTTGGGGCTGTTTTTCTGCAAGGGGACCAGGATGACTGATCCGTGTAAACGAAAGAATGAATTTGGCCATGTATCGTGAGATTTTGAGTGAAACCTCCTTCCATCAGCAAGGGCATTTGAAGATGAAACGTGGCTGGGTCTTTAAGCATGACAATGATCCCAAACACACCGCCCGGGCACTGAAGGAGTGGCTTCGTAAGAAGCATTACAAGGTCCTGGAGTGGCCTAGCCAGTCTCCAGATCTCATCCCCATAGAAAATCTTTGGAGGGAGTTGAAATTCCGTGTTGCCCAGCGACAGCCCCAAACATTACTGCTCTAGAGGAGATCTACATGGAGGAATGGGCAAAAATACTAGCAACAGTGTGTGAAAACCATGTGAAGACTTACAGAAAACGTTTGAACTCTGTCATTGCCAACAAAGGGTATATAACAAAGTATTGAGATGAATTTTTGTTATTGACCAAATACTTATTTTACAGAGGAATTTACCAATTAATTATTTAAAAATCCTACAGTGTGATTTTTCTGGATTTTTTCCCTCATTTTGTCTCTCATAGTTGAGTATACCTATGATGAAAATTACAGGCCTCTCTCCTCTTTTTAAGTGGGAGACCTTGCACATTGGTGGCTGACTAAAATACTTTTTTTCCCCACGGTATTTAAATTAACTCACTCACCCACCCACACACACACACCCACACACAAATAGTGATACAAAAATATTTTGTGCAAATTGATTGCCAATCTTTCAAGAATAAATAAATAATAACAAAAATAACAATAAAAACCTATTGCTTAATTAAAAAACTTTTTTTTTTTTAATTTGAGTGTTAATTGTTAAATAAATATTATCAATGAAGTATTGTTAATAACTAGTTTTGGTTTCCGTTTTAGCAATGAAAACCGTACTTTCAGTTGCTACGTTTCAGTAAAAATGTATTTCAGTGCATCGCAATAAAAAAATGACAAAAAAAAACTAATTTTTTTTAGAAAATAATTTTTAAAAAAAACTGCACTTTTTCATATTTGAAATCAATTGCACAGTGTAGACGTTTCCTTCACTTAGCAGAACACGTGAATAATTTCAGATCTGATTCTTCAATAACGAGCACAATGCAGGAAGCGGTAAACCACACCGAACCTGAGAAAACACACCACAGTTCTTTAATACTTATATAGATTTCATCATCTCATGCTCCTGCCAACCAAAACAGTTCGGGTCTGCCAGCTCACGTCCAGTAAAACACACTTTAAATATACATGGAGGGCGAGCCGAGGTTAATGCAAGCGGCGCTCCAGGTTTTGGGAGGCAGGCGTTCTTTTAATATATGGAGAAGTTCCATTAAGGAAGATAAATGAGCCGATATATCTGCGTGCTTCAAGCCGAGCGGAGCTGTGTGCGTGTTTACAGCAACGCCAGGCTTACCACTCCCCGTGAATAACAGTCTTTCAGGACGACATTGAAAGGGTGTTTAGACGTGATATTTAGTGCATGGTTATGCTGCAGGTTGCATGTGTGATAACAGATGATCACAGTGGTCAAAAACAGAACAAATCATATCAGAATGATCGTATTAGTAAGACTGGCACACATGAAAACCACTACAAATATCAATTAAAGAATCAAACGGTGGAAGCCAATTATTATTGCTCATAATCATTTAATTGTGAATATTCCGTTTTTACACATAATATGTATTATTACTTATTTAGATACATGCATTACATATTTAGATATTCTAAGCGGTCAAAACTACATTTCCGGTGGCAGCCCTTGAATTTGGATCTAATTTAATACATTTAAGTTGAGCATCTGCTATTGACCTCTGTTGCACATTCGCAAAGACCAGCAAAATTAATTTTGAATTACAGACAAAATAAAGAATCTATTGCAGACAAAGTTAAGCTAAACAACCAGTGTTGTTATTGTTAACTAAAATAAAAATTTTTCATTAACTGAAATAAAGCTGAAGTGAAATTAAATATACATATTTAGTTAAGAAAATGCAAATTAGAAATGTTGCCTTGGCAACTAACTGAAATAAAATAAGTTGAAGCTGAAGTTCAAAAAGTAGGGTCATGAAAAATGAAATGAAAAGTTAATAATAAAAACTGAAAATATAAAAACAGAAGCAACTTCAAAATATTTAGAAATATATAAATAGAAATATATAATTTTGTATATAAAATAAGTTTAGGGTCAGAATCCTAAACTGAAATAAAAATAAATTCAACTAAATTGAGATATGTTAAAAATGAATCAAACTGACAAACAGCACAACACAAAAAAAAAATCACTGATCAAATTAACATTAATGTGATTATAATGAAGCAAATTTATGAAGCTAATTAAAAAAATGAAAAAAGTCTCAAAAAAGTTACTACAAAATTGTAATACATTCTGAATATAAATATATAAAAATATAATTGTATATAAATACCTACTAAAATACCACAGTAAATGAATTGTGGTCAAGCGCTTAACTTTAATCTAAAGGAAAAAATGAGCTGCACCCGTGACCAGATAGTCAAACTGATAGTCAAAACGTTTGGTCAAGCAAGATTACACTAGTGTTAAAAAGAGAGCATGAAGTACAAAATTTCCCAACGGATCCATTTTACTTTAAGAATGTCATGCCACATATAGACATCATAATCAAACACACAAGTAACAAATTCCCAAAAGGACATGAAGGCAGCATTAAAACAAGTTGCCATGAACGTTTGATGTCCAGGAACGTTTTGACAGCTGAACTTAATCTTTCACTTTCATGGCAATAACCCCATAAAAGGCTACACAGCAGTTTAAGTGGCACATAAAATAAAAATAGAATTCAATTAATGCAAGAGAGGTTTGCTGAGGATATTTTTCCTCAGCATCTTGTTTTGCTCTTCCTGCAGCAGCTGAGATCTACAAACCCACCAGCTACCAGCTGTTTCACACGGTACAAGCAGAAGGGCCCCGGAGCCTCCGGGGGACCGGGAGAACCGCCAAATCCAACACTCTCCACCTGCTGCAAACACCGACCGCTGGCAGCGACACCAAGAGCTCACGCTCACCGCACCGCCGCTCCTGCAGCTGGAAACCGATGCGGGACGGGGACGGGTCACACAGCGGTCGATGGGTACCTGACCTCTAGCATAAACAGCTGATGTCACGCGAGCCAAGAGATCTCAGCTCATGATGTGTTTGCTTTGAAACACAAGCTCAGATGAGGACTGCCGCTGGGATAAAGACCAGAGCAGACATACATCCACTTTGTGCCAAACACAGAGAGAGAATGTGAAACTAAAGTACTTTCCTAAAACACGTTTCTGGTCTAATTGTGAATGATTCTAATGTTATTCTAAAGAAAAATATTCTTTCTTTCTCTAAAATGACTTTTCCATTCTAAAATATTGAATAATATTAATAAATAACTCTTTGAGCATCATTTTACAAACTCACTTTTAGGTCTGCATTATATGGATTTATGCTGTATATGATATTATGGCTGGTAATCATTCTATGTCAGATTTAAAGACTATAATTTTTTTTAATAAATGTAAAATAAAACACTAAAACAACTAAAAATATATAGTTTTAATCACAACATTGATCTATTACAACATTATAGCCTAATATTTGGTATGGAAAAAAATTATATTCTTTAAGATTTATTAAAGATCATTATATCGTTCCAAAGTGTGGACGCATTAAACTGATCAAAAGTGACAGTAAAGCCATTTATAGTGTTATGAAAGTTTTCGGTTTCAAATAAATGCTGTTCTTTTTATCTTTCTATTCATCAAATAATCACACAAAAAAAATCACAGTTTCAGCAAAAATATTGCGCAGCACAACTGTTTGATAATAATCAGAAATGAATGATTTCTGAAGGATCGTGTGACACTCAAGACAGGAGTAATGATGCTGGAAATTCAGCATTGCATTCCAGGAATAAATTATATGCATCCACACATTACTGGAGCAAAACAAGCTGTCAACCCAACTTCACGCAGACTTTAAACACAGTCAGTACACTTTAAAACCTTTGTGCCTAAAGCTGAAGAGTCATTCAGTGATATAACCTAAAGAAAACCAATGAATGCTAACGTTGCAGATGATAAATCCTAATTTAGACTCAGACAGCTGTGCAGTCAGGATGCGTCCTAATTCCTCTCTATTGTAAAATGTGGGAAAGAGCAGCCAGCCGTAAATAAATCCAGACATGCCTGCGACGTGAGACATTTGCCTGTGGTTAGCAAAAGTATGCTACAAGACGGTGAAGTTAACAAGAAAATGACATCAAGGATCTAAAGCAGAATGAAAACCTTTGTGCAGATCACTAACACAAAGTATCAGTGATACTAAAAGATACTCTCTCCTCGGCGAACACCACTAAAGAAGTGCAGTACTGGCTCCAGTCCAGCGTTTATCAGTGCAAGCAGAGGACAAAGAGGAAAACCAAGGTATTATGGGAAACTAGAAAAAACTGTATCATCCGAGACTCAACAGGCCCCAGCGGTGGATGTGGTACAGTAGCTGCGTCCCTCCCTTTCTGGGCTTCCACGTGTTGCTTTCATTGGATCCAGATGTTTCTATCCCACAGTCCAGAGCTGCATTAGAGCCTCACTGTTCTTTTGCTGCAATGCAATTAAACCTCAAAATGTTATCAGACTAAATGACAGATTCAGAAACGGAAATTCCTCCTCCGTTTCAACAGCTGCTCATTACTGGTGACCATCATCCAAAACACATCTGGCTCTAGAAAATACACTATTTATAGCTGCTGGACGCGTTTAGTGGCACCATTGCTTATATGATGCTTCTGCATCACACTGAATGTTGGAAATCAGAGTTTGAATCCAATCTCCTTCTCATTCTCTATTTACGCCAAGTTAATCTTTATTGACTACACAATGCTCTATTTCAAGCCATTTTGTAGTGTTTCAGTGAACAATTCCATTACCTATATAGTGCCCAATTTACCCATAATGCACTCTGACTTATAAAGAAATGTAAACAACACTATAGACTAGGGCTGCACGATAAATCGCATGCGATATTTAATGTGCATCTTGTCAGAAAAAACGGTTCTGTAATCAGCGGTAAATCTCCATCACCTGCGGGCTTTCACATTGAGCACCATTAACTACACAGAGCCGTTATTCACTGACGAGCTGTGCAAAAAATCGCGTGAATATGAACGTGGTTTTGCGCATCTCGTCAGTGAACAACGGCTCTGTGTAGTTTAAATGCGGCTCCATCTGAAAGCACGTGATGATGATTTACTGCTGATTACAGAACCGGTTTTACTGATAAGATGCGCGTTAAATATCCATGCGATTTATCGTGCAGCCCTAATATAGACCCCATTTGTGTTTGCAAACGTTATGACGTTTTTTGTGGCGGAGCCCTATCTGGTGCCCTGAAAATGACCCATTTTAAAGTCGCAGTCTATGGATGCCATATTAGATAAAAAAAAACAAAAAAAAAAAAAAAAAAATAATTTTTTGTTTTTTTGAGTTTTATATTTAAAAATGTGACTTTTTGCTCGCAATTCCGTAAGAAAAATCACCTTGTCATTCCTCTTTTCCCCTGTCTATAGTATCTACCTATAGTTTTTTATCATTTGTTATATAGTAAGTTTTAGTTAATTAGTTATTTTAGTTATTTTAAATTAAACTAATCAAAAATTATAATTTTTTTTTTTAAAGTTTGAATTCGATTTTATTTAGAATATTTTTGTTTTCACTTCATTTATTTTTTAAGTATGTCTACCAGTTTGATTCATTTTTACTTTATTGGTTTAGTTTGGGCAACTAGCTGAATTAATTTTAAGTTTTATAATTTTAGGTTATATTGAAGTTTTATAAGTTTTTATTTTATGTTATTTTTTTTTTAAGTTTTGTATTTTATTTCAGTTAAAATGTATTCCAAGCAACAATCTTTTTTTTAATGGCTTTAGTTTTGGTTTTAATTAACTATACTAACTCTGATACAGTCTAGAAATCAAAACAACAAAAAGGCCCAAAAAAAAAGACCAAATGTGTGCCGTCCAACAAAGAAAAATGCATACTGGAAACTCGCAGAAAATGTAAATTACGTCCTCCTCAAGAAACAAAATAAGGCTCCAAACGAACATAAAATGTAATCCAGCCATTAATCTTGGCAGCACAGAATTCCAGTCAGCGGGAGTCAGACACGCTCTCATTGAAATTCCAGTCAGCTTGAGCAGGAAAGATCCGACTACAGCAACAGCCAGACAATGGATCCAGATTCATTATGAGAACTTGTAGAAAGAGTGCGCAGATCCACACAGATTCACTCACATAAATATTTACCCTTAGAGACAGAAGGAGAGATCAGATTTAATTCATTTTAAGTCAAACCAATGAAGGATCTTCATAGTTCATTTCATTTGAAGTCCATCACACTGACCTGAGATGTCCAGAGGTCAACAAATACAAAGGTCAAGAGCAACAAACTACATGCCAAATCTTGCCTAAAATAAATAAATCGTATTCACTACACTTAGAATAAACCAGACTGACCCTTTTGGGCAGATATGCATGAAATGGTTAAAGATCAAAGCATTTAGCAGTGCATGCTCTATTGCACACATATAGTATACAGAATTTAAATACAACAGATCTGGAAACATGGTGTGCAATTCAAAATCCATGTATGCAATTAATATTTATTTATTTCTGTTTTTACCTACACACCTTTCTATCCACCCATCTACCTACCCAAATATCAACCCACTCATTCATCTCCTTACCCAATTTAACCCTAAATGAAATTAATTAACACAAAAAGTAACAATAATGTTTTAAATGAGAATTCAACATTATAAATGTAAAAAAAAATAAAATTTGAAATGAGCATGCACAATTAAATATCTAATATTAATTGGATGAAACTAAAACCCAACTACCGCAATTAAACTCTAATTTAAATATTTATAAATAATTATATCATGTTTATATATATAAATATATAGAGATATACCCCACAGTGTATGGGGACATTTTACTTTTAAAAGTAATGCATTACAATATTCCGTTACTCCATAAAAAAGTAACTAATTACGTTACTTCGTTATTTTATATGGAAAGTAACTTTTGCGTTACTTTTTAAATCTGGACAGTGCTTGCTTGTTTGTTTTTAAAATAAAAAAGTTATATTTTTTGGCAAATATAAAAGCCTTTTCACACAAAAGTGAACATGCTAAGCCTCAGGCTGAAGGCAAAATAAATTTACGTCCGTACAGTAGAATGAAGAAGAAATTTCAACACACTTCAGAAAAAAAAAAAGACACACAAATGTTTGTATAGAGTAATTTTTTACTGGCTCATCGAGGTCCGAAGCAAAGAAATGGTTAAAAGACGGGATTAATACATAAGGATATTTGTTATGTTTAACATTTAATTATTGCAGGTTTGCGACATATTCTGAGTACTGTTTTTATTAATTTTGAGGAATATTGAATCTGTTTTTTTTTTTGTGAGTGAGATGAATTACTGCATATTCATATTTATTTTAGAACTACTGTGACATCTTCGGATTTTCTCTCAGCATGGGGACAGGAGAGCTGTCAATCAATAAATTGTAAAAAAAAGTAACTTGCGTTACTTATTTTAAAAAATAACTCCGATATTCTCTTGTAAATTAAAAAATAATGCGTTACTTTACTAGTTACTTTTAAAAAAAGTAATCTGATTACGTAAATCGCGTTACTTGTAATGCATTTACCCCCACTCTTTATATATATCTATATATAATTAACATGGTGTAGGCTAGTTCAGCTGTACTGGGCAACGCTGGTAAAATAATGCTACCTTCAGTGACGCTATGCTCTGCTCATATGCTCTGATAATAATAGCTTTGTAGGACTATACATTATTTGGATAATTAGTCAAAAAAACAACAACAACTTATAGCTGATTGTGTTACATAGAATAAAAATAATATATTGATATTTAATATTAAGGTAACACTTTTCAATAAGGTTCCATTATTTAATGTTATTTAATGTATTACTATCATGAACGAACAATGAACAATACTTTTATTACAGTATTTATTCATCTTTCTTAATGTTAGTTGATTATAATACAGTTATTCACTGTTAGTTCATGTTAATTCAGAGTGCATTAACTGTTAACAAGCACAACTGTTGAGTTTAATAATACATTAGTAAATGTTGAAATTAACATGAACTAAGATTAGTAAATGCTGAAGAACTATTGTTCATTCTTAGTTCATTAACTAAAGTAGTTAACTAATGAACCTTATTGTAAAGTGTTACCAATATTAATATAAATTCTGTCAATTTTTATTGTGTTACTTTCAGTAAAAGTTTGGTTATTTTATTGGCTTGTATTTTTTTAATTCAGTGTCATTAAAATTTAGTTAAATTAAAAAAGTCTTACAAAATTACTTTATATTATTTAATAAAATAATAATTACACAGCATTTTCGGTTTTGGTTTTCGTCCAAGTGCATCCAGAATTTTCGGTTTCCGTTTCGGCCCAGAATTTTCATTTCGGTGCATCCCTAGATGTAAGACTACATGTTTTATTTAATTTAATTTAAAAGTAATTTACTTTCAAATGCCCCAATTGCTGAAGGGTCTGCACAACTTTTTAGTACAATTTCAAGTTGCATTGTTCAAAATACCTGTAGTAGCACAGCAGTGCATACCTTTTTACATTTAATTAAGGTGGACTAGATATTGACTGTAATACAAATAGTTGAGTTTGGCGGGTGCATACAACATTTATGACAGGTTTTCAATGGAAAGTGTTGGTCAGTTTGTCTGCTTGACAATCCCATTTTGCACTGCAAAGAGTGAGATAAACAAACTGAGAAATGTTTCTTTTTAGTTAAAAGAGATGTTTCAATTTTTCCTTTGGGAGACATATTGGAAGTTGGAAAAAGTATAATTGCATATATCGCAGATATCGCAATATTTTAAAATCACAATATATTGTATCGTGACACAAGTATCGTATCGTGAGGCCTTTGGTGATTCCCCACCCCTATTAAAACCACCCCTTGAACACCTTAGTAACATGCATAGTGACACCTGGCAACCACTCACAACACTTTACCAACCACATAGCTGCTGACAACTGATCTGGACACTTTAGCAACCATCCTGATCACCCTAGCAACTGCATCGTAATGGGCTAACTCAGAACACCTCAGCAGCCACATAGCAATACCTTGGCAACCACTCAGAACACCTTAGCAACTGCATAGCAACACCTGACAACCATTCAACAATCTAGCAACCACAAAGCTGATTAACAACTGCCCTGGACACCATAGCAACAACATAGCAACGGGCTAACAACTGCTCACACCACATTAGCAGCTGCATAGCAACACCCTGGAAACCAACCAAAGCATCTTTGAATGTAATACACAGTTAATCTGAATGTAAAAACAGAGGAAATGAGCATGCACAATTAAATATGCAATATTAATTGGATGAAATTGAAATCCATCATTCTATACTATTCAGCGAAAAATTATGATTGCATGTATAATTGCATTAAAATATTCAAATTAAAACTCATGCAAAGACTTGAAAACAATACATGTGCTGCCCTGCATTGGTTTGTACTGGACATTGATGAGTGTCATGATCTCCAACTGGAGTGCCCATGAGCTCCTCTAGAGGGCACTCAATTCTGTACCTTGCCATTCACTCAGGACTCCATTTCCCATAATCCTTTGCCCGGACTCATCAAGTGCATCACCTGTCTCTCATCTCATCTCATCATCAGTTCACAGCTGTCTCACATTAGTAGGCCTATAAGAATAGCACACACACTCTCTGTCATGGCTGGTGATTGAATGTTTAGCCCTTCCGTGTTTTCTAGTTTCCATTTTCCTAAGTTTTGCCTTTCTCGTGTTTTGTTCCTTGGACTGTTACCTTGTTTTTGATTGACTGCTGCCTGCCCTGATCATTGCCTGTCTTGTTGGATTACTCTTTTGTCTGTGCCTTGGATGGTATTGTTTGCTGGTATCTGACTCTGCCTGTCCTGACTACGCTCTTTTTAATAAAGCCTGCTATTGGATCCCCACTTCGTTGTCACGACGATTGATCGTTACAATGAGCTGCTGATATCTCATCCTGACAGAGCTGCATTCATCAGCTCTTCAAGTGCACCGTCACACAAACGCCGGCCTGTGGAGGAGGACAAGCCTTTCTAAAGCTTTTGGGCTCTGGCAGCATACAGCAGAGATGCCACGACAATCAGCCATTCATCCGCCGCTCAAAGAGCTCTTTTATTTCACCAGCACTCATATCTAACAGCATGCTGGAGAAAAACACTCAAGCTTGTGATCGCTGCCAAAACTGAGCAAACGTCACTGAAACAGGGAGCTTTCAACACAAGAATGTGTGATCATAATACACTGAAATAAATGCATCCATAAATACAACTGCATTTTTTTTTTTTACATTGGCCATGATATGCTATGATGCTCTGAGTGGTTGCTATGCAGTTTCTAAGATTTTCTGGATGGTTGCTTAAGTGTCCAGAACAGTTGATAATGTGGTTGTTAGTGTCATGTGCCAGGTTGTTAGTCTGCTGCTATGTGGTTGCGAGGGTGTTTGAGTCGTTGCCAGGTGTTGCTACTGTATTTGGCTGCTGAGGTGTTCAGCTTGGTTGTTAATCTGTTGCTATGTGGTCGCTAGGGTGTTGTTTGGTTGCTAGGATGTTGCTATGTGACTGCTAATGCAATCTGAGTGGTTGTTAGTCCATTGTCAATGTGGTTGCTATTTGTTTTGAGTGGTTGCAAGAACGCTGAAATGCAGTTGGCAAGTGGTTGCAAAGATGTTGCTATGTGGCCGCTAAAGTAATCTGATTGACCATTAGCCAGGCTGTTGTGAGGTTGCTAAGATGTTATTGGTGGTTGCTAGGGTGTTGCTATACTGCTGCTAAGGTATTATGAATGACTGTTAGCCAGGATGCTATGAAATTGCTAAGATGTTCTGAATGGTTGCTAAGGTGTTGCTATGTGGCCCCTGAAGTGCTCCGATATGGTTGCTATGTGTTCTGAGTGGTTGCTAGGGCATGTGGGTGGTTGCAAGACTTTTGAAATGCACTCACCAATGTGTTCTGAATTATTTTTATATTGAATTATATTGTCAGCCCAGGGTCGTCACATGTGGTTTGTCAAATCCGCCGGCCGCGCCGTTCTCAAGCCCGCCACCTCTGCTCACTCTAGCCCTCCAGCCGTTCCTCACTCTAGGCCGCCGTGTGTGACGCTGTGTTTCGTTGTGAAAGCGAAACTACTTTGTTTGGCCTTCCAAAAATGGACACGACTAGAAATCAGTGGTTAAGTTGTATTTACAACACTGTTCCAGAACACTTCAACCCAAATATTCAGATGTGTGCAGCACATTTTATGGGGGACTGTTTACTGATCCTGGTAGAGTAGAGTACAATGCCGGCTGTTCTGACTCACAGACTGGGAGTACGTTTTTTATTTTTAAAGAGTTTATATTTTTTATATTTAAAGCTAGTTTTTTGGGCAGTGTAGAGTAGGGCTTGTAGTTTGTCATTTCTCCTTTCTCCGATCAAAAATGCAGACATGGTTTTATGTTTACGCGGCACGGTGCAACGCAACGCATAAAAAGACAGTATTTATAATCCGTAATTATGTCCCCACTGTATGCAGCGAATGCCTCGTTTATAATGGGTTTTCATGTTTTTGAGTCATTGCTCCTGCCTGACAGGGCATCATCACAATATGGTGAGGGGCGTAACATTTCATAAGATGAATTTTGTTTGAATGGTAGCAACTCTACAGTTTCTTATTATTCTAAGTGAATTAATTGAAACAATGTAAGAGTTTGATGTGAAAGTTGACACATTTAATAAGGTTAGGGGGAAAAAATGACCATTTATAAACATAGCGGGAAATGACATCTGTCTTGTTATATACAGCGACCCATTTCTACCTCTTTGCAGTCACAGAGCACTTTATTTTGAGAGTTGTTTAAGTGAGAACATCTGTAACTTAGTCCAGATTGGGGAAGTGTAATGTTTAATCATTTCTGCATGAAAAATCTGTATATGTTGTCAATTATAGTTTTTAGAAAGAAAATCAGAATCTGCAAAAATCTGTATCAGCAGGTCACACTTACAAAAAAAATAAAAAATCAGAAATCAGAATCGGCCAAGAAAATTGCAATTAATGCATCTTTACTGAAAATATCCAGATATATTTTCTCAGCTCAAGCAGCGGCTCGCAATCAGTCCGACTGTGAAGCACAGTTTCGATATCAAAGTAACTAGGAATCCCCTAATATGATTTGACAAACCATTCAGTCTGTGGCTGTGTGTAAAGGGACAGGTGTGTATATGGATGAGCGGCGTATTATTAGATTTCAAGCCCAGGCGCTATTAAAAGCCACGGTCAGATCATTAAAATGCAGCGCACATCATCGAGTCTCTGAGGTTATGTTAATCATGTCAGGCACAAATGAAAACTAATGAAAAACACAGCAAGTCACGCTCTCAACTAAAGTAGAGATAGTGGATTAGACATGGAAAAGCCCCATGGGTAATAGCACATTATGGTCTCATCATTATCAAATAAGGAGGTATGAGAAACCAGCAAAGGAGAGCAGCTGGTCTCTTAAAATATGATGTCTTTCAATAGCAATTTCAGTCATATTTCAGAGTTATTTTAGTCTAGTTTCAGTTAAAGGGATAGCTTGCCCCCAAAATACTCAAAATTACATCCTTCAAACTTGTATGACTTTCTTCTGAGAAGCACAGAAGAAGATATTTTAGTAAATGTGATGCAAAAAAATGTTGGACCCCATTTATTATCATTGTACGGACAAAAAATGCTGATAAAGTCGGAAAAAAAGGTGATCATACAGGTTTTTCATGAATATCTACATGCCAAAAGTTGAGGTTATCATCGTCTTTGCTTTCTATTGGTTAAATTTTAAAATTAATTTTACTTGCAGCACAAATAATATTTCTCTGCCTAACTGTCCATTTATCGATTTATATTATATTGATAAAAATCTATATTTATATCAATTTATATTTTCGGTTTTGTTGTTTGTAAATAACGTAAGCATATTGTGTATTAGTTTTAGCCATTAAGCAACTTTTGGGGTTTAGATACCATCCCATTGTTTTCAACTTTTTACACCAATTTACACAATTCACACCACATTGTGTGTAGAATGAATCCAGGACTAATGTTCCAGTGTTGTTATTGTTAAATACGCTTGTTATCGTAAAATTGGTAACTGAAATAAGCAAATAAATAAATAAATAAATCAATACTGAATAATAATAAAAATAAATAAATATACAAATGAATAATTTTAAGAAAAAAATATTAAAAACTTAAAAAATAAAAAGCATTCAAGTTAGTAATAAAAATATGTAAATGATAGTAATATAATAATAATAAAGCTGAAATAGAATATAACATTAGAGCGAAAAAATTACACTTAAAAATTAAACTGGCAACTAACTAAAATAAATTTACTAAAATAATAAACAATAAAAAATAAAGCTATACAGAACATATAAAAAATAGTAATAATAAAACAACAAGACCCATAATAAAATTACAAAACTAAAATTAAAATAAAAGAGCTAAAAGATTTTTACAAAGCTAATTTCAAAATATTAATAAATGACTATGAAAATATATACAGCAGAGTTATAGAATACAACCACCCTCCCAATTAAAATCCTCAGATTTGTCTGCAACAAGATGCACAGTTTTTTGTTTTATCCAGCTGTGTTTACTTAGTGCAACTTATAACATTCAAGTGAAAGGTATAACATGCCTTGTCTGAAAAAATAAAATAACAGAATCACTGAGTTGGAAAAAGGATCACCCCCATCCTAAAAATGAACATCAGGTGTAGCGAATCACCTTCTCAATGGCACACAAAGCCATTTAAATTTTAAACCGTGATCAGCTGTGGACTGTGGTCATTTTGATTAGCTCAGCATTAAAAGAGCTTTCCTGGAGCATTTCAGCCCTTGGTAGTGCAACTGAACCAAACAATCAACTATGGGTGGCAAGGCACCGTCAAAAGATCTCTGGGATAAAGTTGTGGACATGCAGGAGATGGCTACAAAAAATTTTTTTAAGGCTTTATCAATGCCTAGAAGCACAGTGAAGTATATTATTAAGAAGTGGGAGGTATTTGGTACAACACAGACCCTCCCTGGATCAGGACGTCGCTCCAATCTGGATGAAAGAGCCAGGAGGAAACTGGTCAGAGAGGCGACCAAGAGGCCTACAGCAACTCTGAAGCAGCTGCAGGAATTTATGACAAAGAGTGGTCATTGTGTGCATGTGACAACATCACAAATTCTCCACAAATGTAGCTTGTATGGGAGGGTTGCAAGAAAAAAAACACTCCTCAAGAAAGGCCACATGCAGTCACGACTGAGCTTTGCCAAAACACACCTTGAAGATTCTGAGGCAGATGAGACTAAAATTGAATTATTTTGCCTCAACACCAAACGACAGAAATCCAATACAGCTCACCATCCAAATAACAGCATTCCTAGAGTAAAGCATGGGTGTGGTAATATCTCGTTATGGGGGTGTTTCTCTGCAGCAGGGACTGGAACACTTGTCAGGATAGAAGGAAAAATGGATGGGGCAAAATACCGTCAAATTATTGAGGAAAATCTGTTGCCTTCTGCCAGAAAGTTGTAAATGGGAAGAATTATGCTACCTTCCAACATGACAATGACCTAAAGCACACAGCAACACTGAACCCACAGTGGTTGAAGGAGAAAAAAGGTGAATGTCCTTGCATGGCCTAATCAGAGCCCAGCTTAAACCCATTAAAAATCTGTGGAATGACTTGAAGACTGCAGTCCACAAACACTCAACATCAAATTTAACTGAACTCGAGCAGTTCTGCAAAGAAGAGTGGAGGGCAAATATTGCAAAGTCTAAAGCAAAAGGTGGTTCAACAAAATACTGACACAAGGAGGTGATCCTTTTTCCAACTCAGTGATTCCATTTTGTTTTTGTTTTTTTGTCACGCTGCATTATTTCCATTCAAGTTTGGAACGTTTTCAGATATAATTATATTCAGCCTTACTAAATTAGATTGGTATGCAGTAATAGTAGTTCACTGCTGCATGAATACCCCAACAACAATTACAGGCGTAGAAAAGGAGCTTGCATAGCTAAACACACATATTAAACCAATAACCACCAATACTAAAATGCTGCAATGGAAATACAAGATCTTCCATATGCCAACGCATCCACAGTAATTCTTGCTCATATTGACACACCTGCACACACACATCTGTTCATTGGGGTGAATTGCAGGTCATTACTGAGTGCATTTCTAAACAAACATGAAGGTTTAATGAAAATAAACAAATCAAAGGTCAGTTTTGGTATGTTGATGATGCTTGAGATTACTTTCAACTGACCGCAAATCCCCTCTAAAGCAAAGATCGGTGGTGATTAAGTTTTAACCAACATTTCTTTCTTCTTCCTTCTTCTCCACCCACACTAAGAAGCATATTGGGCGAAGAGAGCTCTCCAGCGAATGCGATCAAGGGCCCGATCTTTGGCTTCGTCCCACGTGATGTTAAAGGGGTCATATTATGCTCTTTTACAATGTCTTGAATTTGTTTTGGGGGTGTAATAGAACATGCTCTAATGCTTGGTGGTTCGAAAAACGCATTATTTTTTACATAATTTACATTATTAAAACACCTCTCTCCCCAGCCTGGCACAAACGGCTCAATTAGTTCCAGCTTTGATGAAGGTCCACCTTCCGAAAAAACAAAATGTGATGTGATTGGTTAGCTATCCAAGTGCGTTGTGATTGGCCAAATACCTCAAGCGTGTTTCAGTACTGCCCGCCCCCCTTGCCAAAGCAGCAAGTTGTTAAAGGGGTCATATGAGGCGATTTCAAGTTTTCCTTTCTCGTTGGAGTATTACAAGCTCTTGGTGCATAAATAAGATCCCTAAAGTTGCAAAGACTAAAGTCTCAAAACAAAAGAGATCTTAACTTTATCAAAGTTAAGACTCTGCCACACCCCCTAAAACGGCTAGTTCTAACACCCCCACACATATCTAGGTCACTATGTGGGAATATTTGCATAATGCGCCCAAATGTGCATGCAAAGAAAGAAGGCGTGGTTTAAGTAACCGCAGTTAGTGTTGAAGCAGCCATGTCAGGGAGACGCTGTGAGTTTCTAGGCGAAAGCAAAAGCACTTATTTGGCCTTCCAGAAGTAGATGCAATTAGGAATCTTTAAGATCACTTACAACAGCCCCCCCCCACCCCTGAACAGCAATGATTTTATGGACGACCGTTTCGTGAACATATGAGAGGAGGTAATTCTGACTTTGCTATGACAAACTGGCGCTTCTGAATAAGCTACTGTTTTGTTATTAGTTCAAGTACTTGCTATTGACTGTTCAAATGCAAGTTTTGTGCTCATTGTGATGTGTGTGTGTGTGTGTGTATGTGTGAGGAGAGAGAGAGAGAGAGAGGAGGGATTTGTAGAAAACGAAGCGTTTGAGAGAGGCGGGGCTTAGAGGAACTACAATAATGTACAGTACTTGAAAAATAATGTGTTTTTTGAACATTAAAAGCATGTCAACATATTCGGGTTACACCAAATAATGATCTTTAAAAAAGCATCATATGACCCCTTTAAGGATGGCGTCAATCTAGCCACTATCAATTGAGCCGGGATTCAGACCCAAGAATATTGAACAAGAGGATCGCGCAGAACCTTTGCATGCACGTATATTGCAAGACATATTAGAGTGGTAACGTTATTGTTTAGTTTTTTTTTTGCTAAATCATGTTTTAGATAGGATGTCAACAACCGCTTTAAAATAACTGCATTTACTATGTACAGGTAAGTGCATATGTATTATTTTTTATTTAATTCTAAAATTATAACATGAATTGCAGTGAAACTGTAATACAGTTGAATTTATTTATACCATAGTCCAGTTTCCCAGGCGGCATATATATGCAAACTCATTCTCTGTTGGAGTGGTAGAGATCAAGGTTTCCCCCGTAACGGCTGTACACAAAGCAGCGCTCCGCTCAAAAAAACACTGCTTTATCAGACATTACATGCAAGATTAAATGAAAATGACATACAATTTTCTGAAGACATGCAGTCGGTTGCCTTCAGAAATAAGTCAGTCAAGTCACCTTTATTTATATAGCGCTTTTAACAATACAGATTGTGTCAAAGCAACTGAACAGCATTAATTAGGAAAATAGTGTGTAATAATGCAAAAGGACAATAGTAAACACAAAATTTCAGTTAAAGGCAGTTCATCAATGAATTCAGTGACGTCATCATCCAGCTCAGCTCAGTTTAAATAATATCTTTACAATCATGTCAACGATATCGCTGGAAATGAAGTTCCCCAACTAAGCAAGCAGAGGCGACAGCGGCAAGGAACCAAAAACTCCATCAGTGACAGAATGGAGAAAAAAAAACCTTTGGAGAAACCAGGCTCATTCGGGGGGCCAGTTCTCCTCTGACCAGACAACCAGCAGTACGGAAAAATCAATTTAAGATGTAATAAAACAGACGATGAACAATATTAACAGCAATTATTATATGATGCAATCAAACTTATAGCAACATGTGGTAGTTCTGTATGCTACAGACGATATAAAAACACCCGCACTTAATGTATGGGAAACACTGTAGTCTCATAATTGAAGTGTAAAGTCTGCAGATTACATCATTGTCCAGTACTGTACTTTCAGCAATTTATTATAAAAACGTTTTCATAACTGTAACACATATTTACATACATAATTATTCAGATGCATGTGTAATAACTTGTGAAAACTTGACGCTACAGCAGCACTTCGTCGTCGTCTTGTCTGATGCACACAACCAAGCGTTCTAACCACGACCTCACCCCTCCACACCCCCCCCAACCATTGGCGGGAATTATTTTAATGATATTCTAACGGACCGCTTTGTGATATCACAAAACCCGGAAAACAAAACGCTGTAGTCCAAACGAGCCATTCGTTGTAGTTCTTGAAAAGAGATTTTTTTTTTTTTTAAACGAAATATCTCCCTTTAGAGTGGACTTTTGAGATTTGTAAGTTTGAAAATATTTTTATGCCCAACATTACACCTACACACAGACTAAAATTAAAAAAGGTGAAAAGACATAATAGGGACCCCTTTAAGGGAACTGCGGTAATTGAAAAGGCAGGTCAGTCGGGGTGACCCCTGCATCCCGTCCTCCAGGTGGGACCATGAAGAGCCTTTTGGGATTGCGGCTGCTTTCCTCTGCATAAAATTTGTTTTATTTTTTGGGGGTCCGGCCCGCCACCACAGGCGGCGGTTGTGTAATCATAAGTATTGGCTTGGCATATGCTTCATCGAAGGACTTCCTAATTGGTAATGTGGTGGAGTATGAATGAGCAAAGTATTCTCTCAGGACAGCGCTTGATGGAAGATATGTGTGACATATAGCTGAGCATTCCCATTTATGCAGCATAAGTTGCATAGGAGGATGATCGATGCATATAAGCAGAGCGAGTTCAATGAGATCGAAGTATATACAGATTTTGCACATTTGTTTGAAGACCCTTGAGCTCTTGCCAAGCCGCCATTTGATTGTCTATCTGCCTCTCCATATCGTCCAAGTTTTAACCTATAGAACCCAAAATCCATGGTTACTAGCCATCCCAATATCCAAACATAGATGGAGGCAATGAGTTGGCGTGGAAAAATTAGACTGACCAAAACACGTGTTAGTGCATCATGGGATGTGACATGAGAGAAGAGGAGAAACAGAAACATTTGGAAATTCACAGCAGATTCCAAGATGTACCGGATATGCAAAGCAGACGGCATCCGCGGAAAAAGGAATTAAAGCTCATTTTCTGGTATAATCTGTAACTGATCTTCAATAAGTCGAGGAGCGCCTATCAAATCATATCTTTATTTTAACCCCAGAACTGGTCAAATCAATGAGTGAATCCGATGTTCAGGTAATTTTTAACACCATACCTAAAACAAAAAAAAAAAAAACAATATGATTGTACTTAGCATAAAGGAAATAATTTTTTTTTTTAGGCTATTAGTATTTGAATATTTGCAAAATAAATTATTTCATGACAAGTAAGAAATATGTTCCCTAATTTTTCTACAATTTATTTTACTGCAATCTCATAAAAATCCTCATTCTATTATCTATCACATCCGTAGCTTGAACATCTTTTGAGGCTAGTATTGCTGGTTTTGTTAAAAAAACTTTATTGTGGTAAAAGTTGCTAATAAAGATTTTCAAGCTACAGAAAAACAAACTATAAAAAAAATGATTTATGTTTAATTATAGGAGATTTTCCAATTAATATATACTGTAATTATATATATATATATATATTAATATAATAATATATTATATAGATAGATAAGATATTTGTTTATTTAAAAATTAAATAAATTAGTTTTAAATTAGAAGCTGTAAAAATATATATATATTTTTTATTTTATTTGTGCCAAACAAGTTTTGTTCAGGGCATTTTTCTTTTTTGTGGCTCATGAACAAGTTTTGCACAATTTGCAAACTACAACAATAACAGGAGATTTAATATTTTTAGACAGGTTACAATGCAAACAATATACAAAAAAAAAAAAAATGTATAATATAATAAAATTAACACTATATATATATATTAAGTGGGTACGGAAAGTATTCAGACCCCCTTAAATTTTTCACTCTTGTTATATTGCAGCCATTTGCTAAAATCATTTTAGTTAAATTTTTTTCCTCATTAATGTAAACACAACACCCCATATTGACAGAAAAACACAGAAATGTTGACATTTTTGCAGATTTATTAAAAAAGAAAAACTGATATTTCACATGGTCCTAAGTATTCAGACCTTGCTGTGACACTCATATATTTAACTCAGGTGCTGTCCATTTTTTCTGATCATCCTTGAGATGGTTCTACACCTTCATTTGAGACCAGCTGTGTTTGATTATACAGATTGGACTTGAATAGGAAAGCCACACACCTGTCTATATAAAACCTTACAGCTCACAGTGCATGTCAGAGCAAATGAGATCATGAGGTCAAAGGAACTGCCTGAAAAGCTCAGAGACAGAATTGTGTCAAGGCACAGATCTGGCCAAGGTTACAAAAAAAGTTTCTGCTGCACTTAAGGTTCCTAAGAGCACAGTGGCCTCCATAATCCTTAATGGAAGACGTTTGGGACGACCAGAACTCTTCCTAGAGCTGCCCGTCTGGCCAAACTGAGCTATCGGGAGAGAAGAACCTTGGTGAGAGAGGTAAAGAAGAACCCAAAGATCAATGTGGCTGAGCTCCAGAGATGCAGTCGGGAGATGGGAGAAAGTTGTAGAAGTCAACCATCACTGCAGCATCCACCAGTCGGGGCTTTATGGCAGAATGGCCCGACGGAGCCTTCCTCAGTGCAAGACACATGAAAGCCCGCATGGAGTGGTGCTAAAAAAACATCGGAAGGACTCCAAGATGGTGAGCAATAAGATTCTCTGGTCTGATGAGACCAAGATAGAGCTTTTTGGCCTTAATTATAAGCGGTATGTGTGGAGAAAACCAGGCACTGCTCATCACCTGTCCAATACAGTCCAAACAGTGACGCATGGTGGGTGGCAGCATCATGCTGTGGGGGTAATTTTCAGCTGCAGGGACAGGACGACAATCAAGGTTGCAATCGAGGGAAAGATGAATGAGGCCAAGTACAGGGATATCCTGGACGAAAACCTTCACCAGAGTGCTCAGGACCTCAGACTGGGGCGAAGGTTTACCTTCCAACAAGACAATGAAAGCACACAGCCTAAAAATAACGAAGGAGTGGCTTCACAACATTTCTGTGACTGTTCTTGAATGGCCCAGCAGAGCCCTGACTTAAACCCAATTGAGCATCTCTGGAGAGACCTAAAATGGCTGTCCACCAACATTTACCATACAACCTGACAGAACTGGAAAGGATCTGCAAGGAGGAATGGCAGAGGACCCCAAATCCGGTGTGAAAAACTTGTTGCATCTTTCCAAATAAGACTCATGGCTGTATTAGATCAAATGGGTGCTTCTACTAAATACTGAGCAAGGGTCTGAATACTTAGGACCATGTAATATTTAAGTTTTTCTTTTTTAATAAACCTGCAAAAATTTCAAAACTTCTGTGTTTTTCTGTCAATATGGTGAGCTGTGTGTACATTAATGAGGAAAAAAAAATTAACTTAAATGATTTAGCAAATGGCTGCAATATAACAAAGAGTGAAAAATTTTAAGGGGGTCTGAATACTTTCCGTACCCCACTGTATATATATAATATATATTAAATATACACATTTATTGCAAATAAATTCAAAAAAAATTTTCTCTCAATCTTGAGATACGTACTCAAAATAATATATTTACATATTTATTTATTTTCACAGATAAATAAACATTTTTAATGAAATACATTCCTATCAGACATTTATTATAAAAGCTCATTATAAAATCTTAACGCAAGAAGAGCGAAAATGGTGATAAGGAGCAAAAATCAAGACTTTCTGACTGTTTTTTATCCGTGACCTTTCAAAAGGTCCTTTAAAACCATTCAAATAATTGAAATAACCTTATACATTGTTAAAATAGGCATAACTGCTGTAAGATGCATGTAAACGTGCTCGATGTCTTTGTTTTGAATGTTATCTGATTTTCTGAGGAAGACTGTGACTCTTCACATTCTCTTTAATCTGAGGTCACGAGCTGTCGTAACATGCCATGATCTATCAGCACCAGCTGTAGTCGAGGTCATCACATCACTAAATACTACAGATTAAGGCTGAATACAATGCCTCTTTCTAGTTTCCTCAATCCCTGTGTGTAAATCAAATGGACGCGGTAATGCAACCTCATTTCCGACCCACAACTTAAAGGAATAGTTCAGCCAAAAATGAAAATTTTGTCATTAATTACTCACCCTCATGTCGTTCCAAACACGTAAGACCTTCGTTCATTTTCGGAACACAAATTAAGATATTTTTGATGAAATCTGAGAGCTTTCTGACCCTGCATAGACAGCAAGGGAACTACCATTTTCAAGGCCCAAAAAGATAGTAAGGATATAATTAAAATAGTCCATGTGACGTCAGTGGTTAAACGGTCATTTTCGCGATTCGCAATGAACGTTCGCAAAGAAAACAAAGTATTCTCGTAGCTTCATAAAATTATGATTCTTTATAAAATGAATGCTCTTCATCTTAAAAAGTTTAGGCACCTCTGATATAGAATATATTCTGCTTTGTTTGTTTATTTTGTTGTTTTGTCTATGCAAAAAAACACAAAGTATACAGTGGGGGAAAAAAGTATTTTGTCAGCCACCAATTGTGCAAGTTATCTCACTTAAAAAGATGAGAGAGGCCTGTAATTTTCATCATAGGTATACCTCAACTATGAGAGACAAAATGAGGAAAAAAAATCCAGAAAATCACATTGTAGGATTTTTAAAGAATTAATTGGTAAATTCTCGGTAAAATAAGTATTTGGTCACCTCCAAACAAGCAAGATTTCTGGCTCTCAAATACCTGTAACTTCTTCTTTAAGAGGCTACTCTGTCCTCCACTCATTACCTGTATTAATGGCATCTGTTTGAACTCATTATCAGTATAAAAGACATCTGTCCAAAACCTCAAACAGTCACACTCCAAACTCCACCATGGCCAAGAACAAAGAGCTGTCAAAGCACAACAAAAACAAAATTGTAGACCTGCACCAGGCGGGGAAGACTGAATCTGCAATAGGTAAGCAGCTTGTGCGAAGAAATCAACTGGTGGGAGCAATTATTAGAAAATGGAAAGACATACAAGACCACTGATAATCTAACTCGATCTGGGGCTCCACGCAAGATCACACCCCGTGGGGTCAAAATGATCACAAAAAATCCCAGAACCACACGGGGGACCTAGTGAATGACCTGCAGAGAGCTGGGACCAAAGTAACAAAGGCTACCATCAGTAACACACACTGCGCCGCCAGGGACTCAAATCCTGCAGTGCCAGACGTGTCCCCTGCTTAAGCCAGTACATGTCCAGGCCCGTCTGAAGTTTGCTAGAGAGCATTTGGATGATCCAGAAGAGGATTGGGAGAATGTCATATGGTCAGATGAAACCAAAATAGAACTTTTTGGTAAAAACTCAACTTGTCGTGTTTGGAGGAGAAAGAATGCTGAGTTACTTCCAAAGAACACCATACCTACTTTGAAGCATGGGGGTGGAAACATCATGTTTTTGGGGCTGTTTTTCTGCAAAGGGACCCGGACGACTGATCCGTGTAAACGAAAGAATGAATGGGGCCATGTACCGTGAGATTTTGAGTGAAAACCTCCTACCATCAGCAAGGGCATTGAAGATGAAACGTGGCTGGGTCTTTCAGCATGACAATGATCCCAAACACACCACCCGGGCAACGAAGGAATGGCTTCGTAAGAAGCATTTCAAGGTCCTGGAGTGGCCTAGCCAGTCTCCAGATCTCAACCCCATAGAAAATCTTTGGAGGGAGTTGAAAATCCGTGTTGCCCAGCGACAGCCCCAAAACATTATGCTCTAGAGGAGATCTGCATGGAGGAATGGGCCAAAAAAACAGCAACAGTGTGTGAAAACCTTGTGAAAAACGTTTGACCTCTGTCATTGCCAACAAAGGGTATATAACAAAGTATTGAGATGAAATTTTGTTATTGACCAAATACTTATTTTCCACCATAATTTGCAAATAAATTCTTTAAAAATCCTACAATGTGATTTTCTGGATTTTTTTTTTCTCATTTTGTCTCTCATAGTTGAGGTATACCTATGATGAAAATTACAGGCCTCTCTCATCTTTTTAAATTGGGAGAACTTGCACAATTGGTGTCTGACTAAATACTTTTTTCCCCGGTACTATACACTTTTTAGGACCACTGCGTGTGTACCAGGAACTCCACGCACTTGGACACCAAGGAAAGGTTACAGTGGTGGATGAAGGTCACTTGCGCCGTGTTCGGTCTTTCAGCGAGTATTAAATTTAGGTTTAACTCAAGTATGACTCCAAATTAGTGTCTACCATCTGGCTCCCTTTAGTATGACTAGATAGGTGAAAGGCAAATTGGTGTTTGTTTGCGCGTCTTTCTATTGTTCTGTATTTGATTATCTATTTATTGTTCATTAGGAATCTGTGTAATTAGGATGACTCACGGCGGCCGCCTGGGTGGGCTACCGATCACAACTCGCCGTCGAACCGTTCAGAGGTTTGTGGCTAATACTGTTTAATATGTTTTAAATAGTAGGTCTGTTTAGCCCCCTATAGTTACCCATGTAATACTCAAACATTAATCAGCGGTTCTTCTAGAATCCCTTGTCTAGACCCCGATAGTTAATATAGCTACGTACAACTTAATTAACACTCCAACAGCATTAATCAGCGGTTTTCTAGACCCTTAGTCTAGACCCCGATAGTTAGTATAATTACGTACAACTTATTAACTCTGAAATCATATACATGGTTAACGTAATTGAGTACAACTTAAACTAAGGTCCAGCGGTTAGTCAGGCTATGTACATAACCCTGGACGCAGTTTTGCAGAAAACATAAGCCTTCACTTATTCTACTTGAGAAAATAAGTTCAAGAAAAGTTAAGAATAAATCAAATATAACAATTTATCATCAGTCAGGTAAATATGTATTATGCCAATTACATAAACAATTCAAAGATATCAAATCAATACAAGACATCAAACTCTCAAAGACAAATCTAAGAGTAAGATGCACACCTGACTTTTAGAAAAATACATAGGTGAAGTGTTGGACACACGTACACACAGGCTTTCTGGTACAGAATCGCCGCCGACCCTTTTGCTGCATCCTTAAATACAATAACCAAGATAAAAACATTCCCCCAAGTGGAGCATGATTACAACAATTGGATCTGGGTGGCGGTTTACACCTCATGGGAAAACAGAAGGTAATTTGCATGGACTGACCCTCTACGGTAATCGAAGTATCTCTTAACTCTTAGGATCTGTATTATCTTTTAGTCTATTTTTGTAAGATTAAGACCATTGTACCATTCGCCCTGAGACTATTCAAATTATACCAAACATGACTGTAAATCTTATTTTCATTCATATAGAACATTATATTCTTGGCCATTCTGAGTGAATCCAGTGGAGGGAGCAGGTGAAAATGCACTGATGCATATGTGAGAGAGGCGTTTTCTGCACCACCCCTCTGTGGGGTGTCTTGAAGATGCCAGTGAATTGTCTGTTTCTCAGGAGATCAAAGTATCTGAGTTTCGTTTATCCTTACAGTGGTATTTAATAAATACTGTTGAATATTTATCATTTTTGATTTGTTGCTACATATATAATATCAGCTATTTTTACCAATTATAGTTATTTAATTAATAAATAACTATAAATACAGTAGACTATTTGATTCATTTTCATTAAATTACATTTCATGTATCATCTGGCTAAATCTAGCTAAAAAGGTAGTATTTTTGACATTTAGGTTTATAAAACTGTTTAAACGATAAAAGCATAATTAACAAATCCTAACAGTAATCACCAAAACTTAAAAAAAAAAAAATCTTTGCATTGTTGTCATTCCCATTTATCTGAGTCCTATCAACACAGAAATGGAAAGATACAGGATCTTGGTAGGGAGTAGCCGTTCACTTGGTTTTGGTTATGTGGTTCGTCCACTGCCAAAGTGAAGCTCTGAATCTGTGCCAAACTACACGGAAGAAACACTCCTCATATCCCAATTTGGCATTGATATTCCTGTATATATTTCAGTGCATTTGGATTGAAATGTTTGGGTAAGTCAAAATTAGGCTTACAGAAGACAATAACGGAGGCTCAAACAGAAAGAAATTAACCATTCAAAGCTGAAGATGGTGTTAAATGTGATTCACAGCACTGACAAAAACAAAAGCCGTCGACACATGAGGACAACTCCCCATAGCGAAGGGTCCAATATGATATCAGCGGTCAGAGGATAGCAGCTTCCTCCTCAAACAACAGCAGGAAACACAGTCAGACACAGACCCACTAAAGCTCAGCGTTAAACGCCAGCCAACAGGGATTCACAAGACTCTTTAAAAAAGACTTGAATCCAATCAATCAACTCTGAATCACAATATATAAGCACATTAGAAAATTTGATTTGGACCAAAAAGTATCTTTTAATGGAGAAATTAAACAGTCTCATCCAAGCATTATATATATATATATATATATATCTCTCTTTTAGTTTTTGTATATATATATATAATGTTGATAAGTAGAAAAATCTGCTAGAAAAATTACAACAAAAGTATAACAAAGATATTACTATATTTATATTTACAATTATTATATAAACTTTTTATATAGTTTTTAAAGTTAAAGGGGTCTTATGATGCTTTTTTAAAGATCATTATATTGTGTATTTGGTTTAACAGAATATGCTGACATGCTTTAACGTTCAAAAAACACATTCCGCATTTGAACAGTCAGTAGCAAATACTTAAGCTAATAACAAAGCAGTAGCTGATTCAGAAGCGCCAGATTGTCATAAAAAAGTCAGAATTACATCCTCTCCTAGGTTCACAAAACGGTCATCCATAAAATGCATCACTGTTCTGTTGTAATTAATCTTAAAGATTCCTAAATGCATCCACTTCCGGAAGGCCAAAAAAAGTGCTTTTGCTTTCACATAGAAACACACAGCGTCTCCCTGACATGGCTGATTCAACAATAACTGCGGTTACTGAAACCACGCCTTCTTTCTTTGGGTGCACATTTGGGCGGCATTACGCAAATATTTCCACATAGTGATGGTAGATATGTGGGGTATGTTAGAACGAGCCGTTTTAGGGGGGCATGGCAGAGTCTTTGATAAAGAATATCTCTTTGGATTTGAGACTTTAGTCTTTGCAACTTAACAGATCTTCTTTATTCTTGTAACACTCCAAAGAGAAAGGAAAACTTGAAATCGCATCATATGACCCCTTTAAAGTAGCCTATTATTTTAAAATGTTTCATTTATTTGTTGTCAATTATGTACTTTGTCCACTTGTTTATATATATTTTTATATATTTCTAAATAGTTTTAAAATATTTATATTTCAGTTTTAGCTTTAGATTGATTTCAGTTAGTAATTTTAGTACTTAAACTTATATAAACACGCACACATACACACATGTATACGAGTGTGTGTGTCATAAATAAAGGGGTTATAAATTAAGAAATCACATTTTCCTTGATCTTTACACATGTAAGAGATCTTTGTTCTATAATAACATCCTTTCAAGTTTCAGAACTCAAAAATGTCCTCGTTAGTCCAAAAACAGCTTTTACTGAAACCAAGTTTTAAAAAAAAAACGACTTGTTTCAGATTTTGTCACATTATGATGTCATAGTGCGGCAAAAGCCTCTGCAGAAAAAGATCAACGCCTACTTCTACATTATCACGACTTTGGCCCCGCCCATTGGAGCATTCGTGAGATGAGAAGGAGAGAGAAGCAACACAGGACAACTGGACTAAAAATAACATTACCTTCCAAAGGATCCTACTGTTAGGAAAGTGATTATTTATTTTCAAATATGTGGATTTCTCAGCAGAGTATTATTTGTTTGTTCAGAACATTTCACTGGGGATTCTTTGGTATATCAGTCGCAGTTTCTGCTTTAGACGCTGTTTACACTGCACAATGAATCTCTTATTTACATCGTGTTTGCACTGTTAGTTATGATGAAAGCATTCGTGACAGTGCAGAACTCGACTTGCGATGATGAGATCACTGCATTTATGCGCTCAACAGTCTTTCATCAGCTACAATGCTTATTTTATGCAATGGGAGTAGATCGAAATATAATGCAATAATAAACACTTTTTATAATTAGTTATCTCGACAGCTGTAAAAAGTTTTCGAGACAGCTCCACATGTAATCCTTATTTCATATGCGAAGGTGTTAGCCAACCATAGCAGTGGGCGTTTACACTGAAATCTCCCAGGAGACACACCCCTTCCAACAGAGCGTTCAAATCAGAGGCCAAATTAATCCTTTGCCAGGAGTTTGATTGACAGGTGATCTGACCAATCATAACGCTGAATCTATCATTTCGTTCGATAAATAACCCAGACAGGAGACTAGATTAACGTTGGTGGACCTGAACATGAAAAATGGTGTGTATTTACGTCTTTCCGCAGTTGAAACAAGATACTTTCTGATGTTCATTCATGTTTATTTCATGCTATAACAAGTAAAGAGGAAGAGATGATCAGTTTTCTGAGACGCTACAGTGATCTCTCACGACACATTAAAGGGCCACAAAATGGATACAAACAAAATTACAAAATTAGGAGGCCTGAGACTTACCAAAAGTAACCTGCTCTGTCTTGTATGTGGGCTCGTTGTCAGTTTCCTTTTTTATGCAATGTATTTTTCACTGCATGAGAATATGGTGTGGTGTGAGATAGGCTTGCCGCGATAGACGGTGTTGACGGTGATACCGGTGTTAAGCCGCAACACCGACCCCCACCGTCGTTTTGATTTTTTATAGTAATAAAAATAATTTAGTTCAGTAAAAGAACAGACACTACAATTAAAAACTGAATGCGGATTTTCAATGCAGTTGAACGACAGTTGCATCACACAGATCAGATTTAATTTCTCCAGTGAGGAGAGTGAGTCGAGCTGACTGACAAAAAGAGCGTAGGTGAGACGGACAAGACGATCGCGGATTATTTAGTTTCGAAACGAAATGCAAAAGCGCCTGTTTGGCAATATTTGGGATTTTGAAAAGCCTGTTGACTTCTGGAAGTTTTTTTAACATTCATGCTTATTTAATTGGTTCTACATTGTTTGCTGATTTTTACTTTAATTAAACTGTGTTTTTTTTTTTTTTTTTTTGGTAAATAATTATGTATTTGACATCAAGTGTATGCTGTGCCTCCAAGCTTTCTTACTCGTTTTGCTAATAAACGTTCAACGTTCTTATTTATTTGGTTATATATTACACATGTTTACTTGTTTCCAGTTTTGTACATTTAAACTTTATGTAAGTTATTTGTTATTTTATATTAGGCATAGCCTGCCCTATAGCATGGTGTATTTTTATTTGTTTTGTTAATAAAAGTTCTATGTTTTATATATACGCTAAAGTGAGTTTGACATTGTATTCTGCTGTTGCATTCAAGCAATTGACGCCTAACTGCCGCTAATTCTAAAGTGAAAGTAAAATGAGCACGGCGCTTTTAAGCTATTTAAAAGCGAAGGAAAGCGAGGAAAAGAGGGAAAATTTAAACGAACTAAAAACGAACAATTGCTTTACTCTGAATTGCCACTATTTGAAAGTGAAAGTAAAATGCGTATGCCGCTTTTGCAAGCTATTTAAAAGCAAAGGAAAGCGAGGAAAAGAGGGAACGCCCCCGTGGTGATACGTGGTATTTGTCACACGTCGATTAACCGGTGGGAAAATTTCCTCACCGTCATAACCCTAATGTGAGAGCGCGATGGCTTATCAGATTTAGTAATAATAACTAAGGGGGTTGGGTCTTTGCAAAGGGTTAATTCAGGGTAGAAAATGTCCTTTTATTTCTAAAGTATGACAACTTTTGATGTAAAACTCTTG
This sequence comes from Sinocyclocheilus anophthalmus, assembly GCA_018155175.1. Taxonomy (NCBI): domain Eukaryota; kingdom Metazoa; phylum Chordata; class Actinopteri; order Cypriniformes; family Cyprinidae; genus Sinocyclocheilus; species Sinocyclocheilus anophthalmus. Next base: position 173,742 of record JADLZN010008936.1, read on the forward strand.
CTAACATTAGAAGTGAAACTCAGGAAACGTGAATTTTTTTTTTTAAATGCAGTTCATGACCCCTTTAAGTGGTATAGAAATGTAAACATACATACACCTTACACAAACATATTTTTATAAAGGCCAGCCTTGAGGTGAATTTCTGTCTTGAGAGTCTCTCACATATTGTGGAATTCGCTCGGGTTCACATGCCAGCTGAGTGGTCTGTTAAGAATCTGTGCCGATCGGCGTATGAAGGGTCTGTCACTCATTAACACCCGGCCAAATACTTCCCAAACTAAACACTGGAGCGTGAAAGACGAGCTGAGAGCTGCACAAACCACCTATTCACAAACAGGATCTGCTGGCCAAACGTCTCACGCCTCAGCATATCTCACACGGGACGCAGCGCTATTCTAGAGGATCCATCAATTATTAAAGCAAAATATTGAAAATATTAAAGTTAAATATTAAAATGTAATCTTAAGATAGTTAATGCAAGGGTATATAAATAGCTACTACGGTTTTTTTTTTTGCACACAAAATACAAATTTTGATTTAATTAGTTTATTATCATTATTTTGTTTAAATACTACATATTATGCAGTAATAAACATTCAATAAACGTGCACTATACAGATGTCATAATATTGCTTTTATAATTCAGCATATTGCGTCCAGTTATCTGGAGCATATCTGTAAATGCCGTGTAAAAATGTCTTGACCTTGATAATGAGATGTTAAAATATGCCGTTACCATATTCTTTTGGCACACAGGAACGTCAAGTTGAGTGCAGTGCATTCTGGGACACATTATTTCACATAGAGTGTACATGTTTAACACATTTTGGCAAATGTAGCCGATCATCTGGGTATTTTAACACATACAGAAAATGTGCATATGGCACACATTATTCTGAACATAAGGAACCAGAAAACACTGGAGTACTGTATCCCAGAATGAAATGCATTCAATATTTCCATTATGACAAATGAACCAGAAGTAATATCAGTCGCAATCTGATGAAGGATCAAAACACACAAATTTTAATAATATGGTAACGGACAGCACTAGGATCAAAACATTTTTATATATACTGTATATTCTTTATAAAATAGTCTGCAGTGTACAGTATCAGAATCAGAATCAGAATGAGCTTTATTGCCAGGTATGTTTACACATACGAGGAATTTGTTTTCGTGACAGAAGCTTCCACAGTGTAACAGAATGACCGTGACAGAACAAAAAACACAGATCATTTTTTAATGTCCTTTTGTTATTATCATTTTTTTTATTGACAGAATAAAACAAAAATAATATTAAAATAATTAAAGAAAGGAAAAAAATTAAATAAACAAATTAATACATATGAAAAATTTTAAAAACTGAAATGAAATAAAAATAAAATAAGTAAAATAAATAAGATAACTGATTGATTGTGTGAAGCTGTGAAGCCAGTGAAACAGAAGAATCTCATTTGGCGTCTTCCTCCAGCGCTCCTGCCAAATCCTTCACATTTTTCTCAATGAATAACCATGTGATGAAAACTTTAGTGAGGGGTGAAGAAGGGTATGTCTTCCTGTCCCCTACATGGACTGCAGAACTCCCTGATTATGTAAAAGCTTCATTAACAGCTGCTGTGCTCCTTAAAAATGGATCTCAACCTCGACTCTAAATCTCATATATCAGCTCTCGTTTTTAGGAATAAATGTAAATAGGTTAAACTACTACTCCTAATGCGGTGCAGACACATGTGCCGGAGGTGCTGATGAAGTGAACTGGAGAGTCTGTCAGCCTGCAGAAGCTCCACTAGATGAAATGTCCTCTATTCCAGAGTCATCAATGACCTCAGATAGACATTCATAATTCATGGAGGTTCAGAATATTAATGCAACCATTTTTTATGTTCAGGATATATTGATTAGATTGACTTGATTATGTTCATGAAACATATACAGTGGGTACGGAAAGTATTCAGACCCCCTTAATTTTTTCACTCTTTGTTATAATGCAGCCATTTGCTAAAACCATTTAAGTTAATTTTTTTTCCTCATTTAATGTACACACAGCACCCCATATTGAAAGAAAAACACAGCATTGTTGACATTTTTGCAGATTTATTAAATTTTATACATTTATTATTGCTGTGACACTCATATATTTAACTCAGGTGCTGGCCATTTCTTGTCACAGCAAAGGGTCTGAATACTTAGGACCAGGTGATATTTCAGTTTTTCGTTTTTAAGAAATCTGCAAAAATGTCAACAATTTCTGTGTTTTTCTGTCAATATGGTGAGCTGTGTGTACATTAATGAGGAAAAAAAATGAACTGAAATTATTTTAGCAAATGGCTGCAATAAAACAAAGAGAGAAAAATTTAAGGGGGACTGAATACTTTACGTACCCACTGTATACACACATATACACAAAGCTCTCATCTATATACAACAAAATTAAGCATCAAAAAGTTGAATAAAATTTATTGTTGATAAATATATTTACGTTATATTTTAATTAGCTTTAGTTTTTATATTTTCAGTTTTCCTCTTATTAATTTTTATATTTTTATTTTAGTTGTGTATATTGATAACAAAAATAATATTAAAATGAAATACAATATAATATGAAATAAATAAACAAATACAACTGAAAAACACAAAGCAGCCATAAAAGTAGAAAGTGGCATTATTACAGTAGCACAAGACTGATTCCGGAGTTAAAGTCAAAACAGGCTACTGTGAATACGGCAGTATAAGCCAGCACCCGGCTTAACACCAAGCAATCTTTTCCAATTCCCCTCACAGAAGCTGACATATGGCAATGATTTCTGCTCATTAGCATACCTGACTTCAAAGCCGTGAACAGGTCCACCTGAGAGGACGAGAGCCCTCCGGGAACCCAAAGCTTGCTAAAACCACCCAGACAGCGTCTCGCAAACATGCGCCCGACACGTGAATATTAATAACCCTTCCTGCTGGGCCGAACGCACACAGATAGTCTCACACACCATATAAATCTGAGTTTCCCCCAATGGCAGCAACTGTCGGACAATCATCACACGACAGGAAAATCTCTGCAGTTTCCATAGGAACAGTTAAGATGGGCGGTTCTGACACAGAGCTGAAACCACTTCGCCTGATAAGACACGCAAACGCAAATAGCTTCTGTTTTCTGCAACATGTTTCTTTCATTCAGTCATAAAAACCTTTACTTCAGCTTTTACTTTCTCAATATATGTTCATTTTGTCCTTATTATGGACTTAATTTTACTTGGAAATGTATAATTCAGAAGTACAAATGATTCTATTCACAAACACGTGTTTAACGGGGATTCTATTTATATAATATCTATCTATAGGCTATCTAATGACCGGCAATCTTAACAAATACCTATACATTAAATTATATGTTTTATACCAAGAAAGACTGAGAGATAGATGATGCTCTCTTTTATCTTCTATCTAGTATATCATGACTTAATGTACAGAGAGCCTACATATGGGGGAACCAAAGCTTAAGATCTGAAAATAAATATAGATAAATACAAACTTGGTCAGAAAAAATTAACATATTGAGATGTTACTGTTTTTGTTAATGAACATAAATTTACATCTGCATCTTAACTCTAGCTACTATCAAATGTGCATTTCTAAAAGACAAAAAGTGATATAATTATTATTATCAGGCAACCCAAACCTGTTTCTTGATTTGAAAAATATCACTCATTAGAACATGCACAAACTAAGAAAAAAAAAATTATATTTAGATATTTATTTTGTTAAGGAACATTAATGGTCTGGTTTCTACAACTTTAACTTTGGAGCAAAAATCTGGCTTTAAACTTGAAAGAAATAAAAGATTTGAAATTTATTGTGATAATTATCAATATCGACTGATATGAAAAAAATTATCGTGATCATTCTTTTGGCCATATCACCCAGCCCTAGCTCAAACCATGGTCCTTGGTGGTTCATAAAATGTAAATCAGCAGCTTCTGTCACCTTGAGAGTCAAAAAAATTATATACAGGGAAGACAAAATTAATATCCGAGGCTCCTGACGATATACTGAGGTCTTACGAAGTGAAATAATCGCTCTGTGCAAGAAACTAAACATTATTTACAATAGCCTCAGGCAAAAGGTCCGTAATGATGTCTGGTTCACGAACTAATCATTCTTTTGAAATGGTTATTTTTTTAACTGAATGAACCAGTTCATCAAATTGGACAAAACAATCTGAAAAAAGGTTTAGTCGAGCAGCACAGATCTACATGTTAGTCAATCAAAACTCACTTTCGGACGTGCCTGACAGTCACTCCAACTCAAAATGAGCCAAAATACTGGCATATGTGCAGATGGCAGATGCTGGTTTTGCCAACTCATTCAGCGCTCCAGTTCCTCCAACAGTAACTGAGGAAACGGTTTCAACTTGGACCGAAGACCAATGAGCCGGTGATTTGTGCGTATGTGAAACGAGCACTTCAATAAAGGGTGAAATTAAAGTTTTTATGGTTTCTCATGGTTTATGTTAAAAGGGGAGTTGATTAAAGGGGTCATATGATGTTGCTAAAAAGAAAATTATTTTGTGTATTTGGTGTAATGAAATGTGTTTATGCAGTTTAAAGTTCAAAAAACACATTATTTTCCACATACTGTACATTATTGTTTCTCCTCTATGCCCCGCCTTTCTGAAACGCTTCGTTTTTTACAAAGCTCATTGTTCTGAAAAACGAGGTGTGCTCTGATTGGCCAGCTATACAGTGCATTGTGATTGGCTGAATACCTCAAGCGTGTGACGGAAATGTTACGCCCCTTACCATACTGTGTTTCCATGTGTCCCGGCGCGACGAGACAAAACCAATAAAACCCATTACAAACGAGGCATTTGTTGCATCCAGTGGGGACATAATTACTGATTATAATGACTTATACTGTCTTTTTACGCGTTGCGTTGCATCGCGCCGCGTAAACATAAAACCATGTCTGCATTTGTGATCGGAGAAATGACAAACAAGCGCTACTCTACACTGCTCGAAACTCGCGTTTGAATCGTCAGTGGCAAGTTCTTTAAATATAAAAAAACGTACTTACTCTGTGAGTCAGAAGTGCCAGACTGTCCTTGCAAAGTTGGAACTGCCCCACTTTATAGAAACCTTTGCCTTTGGGGAAGGCCAAAACAAAGAAGTTTCGCCTGTCACAACGAAACACAAAGGCGGGCGGGCTTGAGAACGGCGCGGTCGGCGGATTCGACGAAGGAGGGCTTGCGGCAATCACATGTGATGACCCCGGGCTGGACTATGCTTCGTCCACGGTGAAAGCCGATCCAGTAATCCACAGCGCGAAGTTGTTGTATTTACTCAGCAACCAGCACGGATCAGCTCCAAGCATGAAGAAGCGGATATCGTCCTCTTTTGGAAGACCAAACAAAGTAGTTCGCTTTCACAACAAAACACACAGCGTCTTCATGACATGGCGGCAGCAACAAATACTACAGTGAGAATAAAAGTTACGCCCTCTTTCTTTGCGTGAACATTTGGGCGGCGTTATGCAAATCTTCCCACACAGTGATGTAGACATGTGGGGGCGTGTTTAAACGAGGTGTTTTAGGAGGGCGTGGACAAGTCTTAACTTTTATAAAGAATATCTCTTTGGATTTGAGACTTTAGTCTTTGCAACTTTACAGATCTTCGGTATGCACCAAGAGCTTGACCACTCCAAAAAGAAATGAAAAATTGAAATCGCATCATATGACGCCTTTAAGACTAGTTTATTCACTTATATGCTTTGGACATGTAAAGAAACATCACATGTCGTAAATAATTATTGGGTGCTTTAATAATATAATTGCGTATACATTACGTCATTGCATGATTACATAAGCAAGTTAATAGACCAGTTCATTGAAACAAACTGTCCAAAAGAACCAGTACACACACACACACAAAAAAAAGAATTTCCTCATTGTCTGATAATGAGAATTTTGTGTCACCTGATGTGTTTGGTTTGACTCTTAGACTGACAGTAGCCATTGACTTGCATTTTATGAATCAAGAACCACGGTTTCAGCTAAAAATTTTATTTTCTGTTCTACTGAAGAAAAAAATGTTATCTACATCTCAGATGGCCTGAGTGACCAAATTAACAGGGGGCCCCCAATTTTTTTTTTGGGTGGACTATCCCTTTAAAAGATAATGCAAAAAAACTGCTGAAATCATCCCACAGTTTTGCATCGAGAGATTCGATACCAGAAGACTTTACATCCTATAAAGCTCCTATCGAGCACATGTTCAGAAATAAAGGACCTGAGGAACTGGTCTTGTCTGGTAGCAGCATTTAATAGTTTGGTTGATGTATCCTGTGGCGCTAAATCAAAGATGAAAGAAGTGAAGAGGAGTGGGAGCGAGAGTAAGTCATTCTGTGATGATTACTGCAGGAAAACACCAATTACCAGCATGTAGTTCAGCAGCAGGTCAGAATCACCACAGGATCACAAATCAACTGTCATTCAAATGCACTGCATTTGCTATAAAAGAATTAAACGTTGAGTGAAGCTGCGTGATGAGAGCTAATATTAAATATAAGCAAAAGGAAATTCTTAATAAAAGGTCACATAAACGCTGGCTTCAAATCCATGCATTGCTCTTCTCTAAAACTAATGTTTGCATATAAAACACATTTGATTCCGCTAATTATATGAATGATAAAAACAATTATACTATAAAATTCAAAATGAAAATAATTTAGCAAAGGCAACCATTATCCAAAATATCATAGTTCCTAACTGAAAAACGCGAAATATTTTATTAAAACGTATATTATAGCTAAGCAATGATATAGTTCACATTTTCCAATGATATAAACAATCAAGTATATACTGTAGGGGTGGGAATCGCAGGGTACCTCACGATATGATATGAATCACGATACATGGCTCACGATACGATAATATCGCGATAATCGATATATTGCTAGACAATTCTATAAGGATACATCACGATATCTGTCTACCTATGAAAGCAAAGTGCCTGTGTAAAGGTTAAGTGCAAGTTTTCTCTCTTTATTCAAGTCTAAACTGTTAGAAAACAGCAGTTCTGTAAATCAAATTTAACATGCTAAGGAAATTAATAATTTTATTCTTAGACTTATTAAAAGCTTACACTTTTCATTGTGTGTAAACCAACACATTTAACTGCTTAACAACTTTATATATAGCCTATATATAAACCTGGTACATTTCAAAATTTACCTGGAGTGCTTTCTCAACCTTTCCTCTCCTCTCATCATTAAAACGGAGCCCCGCACACATGACATGCAGGGGGGAAAAAAGCATTACGGCTCTGACAAGGTTTTGTTTCGTCGTCCATGCCATAGGTGCAGATTTATGTTTCTGCCGGTATAATGTGCATAATGTGCACTTGTAATATCTAAAGAGAGAGAGTGTCCAGTTTTGATCACATAAAACTGGACGCGCCGGTGGCGCTCTCTCTCACTCATATTAGGGAAATCCACCTGCGATCCGAGCGGAGAGGTTAGGCTACTCATGGACTGAATAAGCGCTCTGCAATAATAACATGATCGGTGCCTATGGTCCACGCTGATAGCTGTTCCGGGGCAGTTTTTTAGTTCTCATTTCCATAAACATATATTCAGTATATAGTACAGTAGAGCTAATACAGTGGCTGGAAATCTGTTTATCCTTCGGTTCCTCATGCTTTCCCATCTTCATAGAGAACGCGCTTTGGAAAGAAGGTGGAAATGGCGCAGCATTTTTTTTAGATGCTGGGAGCAGGGAAATCTATATAGATCGCTTTATTGTACTAATATATTGTAGTATTGTATTGTAGTAAAATATCGATATTTGGCACCAGATATCGATTCTCGTATCGCATAGAGAAGGACAAAGATATATCACCATATCTATATATTGTCCCACCCCTAATATACTGTATCTATCGTCTTATGTTAGGGTTATTATATAATATATATAATATTATATTACATACTAAAACCATAACAAACCCCCCATAAAAATATTTCAAATAAAGTATACAGACAGCTTAATCTAATTTTATTTCAGCTTTTTCTCATTTTCACTTAGTTTAACTTGATGTACTAAAATAACAAACTAAAACTGAAAAATGTATAAAAACATTATATAGAGAGCTGTGCGAAAATATGGTTTACATTTTGCGACGATATAAAAACTCATGCAGATGGGATTTAGTTTTATGCTAGTAACAATCTGTGAAAGACTGCATCATTTGGAAAGCATCATCTTTTTATGTAAAAACATATGTCCATCTGTTAAATCATTTGCTGCTATGCAATCCTGATTTTATGCACAAATTAAAACACAATTCATAACAGAACACAAGCACTTCTATTCAAATCACTAAAACAACCCTGACCCTTCATGAGGATTCATAAATACATGAGTGCGTTTTAAGCACAGCACATTCCATCCAGTGTCAACACCGGCCCGTTCTGCCGTGATCCCGTTAGCTGGAATAGCGGCGGATCGGAGGGGCAGGAAGCAGACGGGATTGTGGGATGTTGAGAGGATTAGCCGGCGGCAGCTGAGGCCTCGGGCTTCCCTTCGCTTCCAGAGATGATTAGCGCATTCATGACTGCATTATTCATCAAAGATCCACCCAAAAACCAGCTTTTCCATCATTAGCCGTATGCATTATGCTAGCTTTAGCGTAATGAGGTTGCAGGGTTTGGCATCGCTCAGCTTTTGTCAGTGGAAAAGGGAACATATTGCAGTTAAGCTGTGAATGTGTGCCAAAATACCATTACCTAGCTATTACGATGATACATGAGAGGCTAAAACTACTTAAGGGCAAACATTTCATAGTTTTTAAACAAACAGATGCAGCTTAGCGGTTAGCTAATACACACCAGCACTCATCCCATTCGTTACTCATCTCTCCTCTGGATAAACGCGACAAACGGCAAGCCAATAAGACCAACATTTCTGTACTATATAGAGAACAATACATAATATGAACATCTTCTGTATGCATTAAAAACACAACACTACATTTGCCAAATTTTGCAATATACAATCAGAACACCCTGAAACACTATTCAATACTTCTTCACTCAATATTTTACCCAACAAAAAATTTTTTTTTTAAAAATGCAAAATAGTCATATTTCTGAAATTATAACTGGGAGGAAATGAGGTCATGTGACAACTACTTAGTATGCGACATTATACAATATGCAATGAAGAACGCTCCAAAGACTCATATGCTATCTTTACAAAACAGTAGTCCAACAATGACTGTAGTAGTACACGGCTAAGTTGTATTTTTTTTTCTTTAGTCAACCCAAAAATTATTCAGACACCAGATATAATTTTTGATATTTTTTTACTAGTGGGTGCAGGACACTATAGTTCATTTATGTAACCGAGGATAGCAAAATAAAGCGAACTGTGATATATTATACCCAAAAACTCTTCATACACTGGACTATTAGTAAAACTGATTAAAAAAAAAAAAATACTAAATCTGGGACGAAAAATTATTCAGACACTTTGATCAGACCATGTTTTGCTAAAGTGTAATCTGACATAATCAAGATTAATTTGTAGTGACGCAGTTTAACTCTGAGTTCTTGTCATATTTTATTACCATTTTCTAAACTATAGTGAATAAACTGTGATAAAGTGTGAAATGTTGAAGGTGTCTGCATACATTTTGGTTTGACTGTATATTTCAAAAGAAAGTTCATATATTAAATAGTCAGTAGTATGTTTCTTTCAGTAGTATATTAAGAAACTAATACTATTATTCACTAAGGACATATTAAACAAAAAGTGAAAGTAAAGACCTTTACAATGTTACAAAATTTCCATTTCAAATAAATGCTCTGTTTTGAACTTTCTGTTCAACAAAGAAACAAACGCACAGTTTCCAGAAAAATATGAAGCAGCACAATCGTTTTCAACATTGATAATAATAAAAAAATGTTTCTTAAGCAACAAATCTGCATATTAGATTTCTGAAGGATCATGTGGCACTGAAGACTGGAGTAATGATGTTGAAATTTCAGCTTTGCATTACAGCAATAAATTACATTTTACAATATATTCAAATAGAAAGCAGCTTTTTTCAAAATATAACTGTTTTTACTGTATTTCTGAGCAAAACTTTTGAATGCCAGTGTATAATAATTAAACAATGAAAAATACTATAATTATTCATTTTATATTAACCTGCATTAATAAAAGCTTTGCTCATTGTCAGTTCATACATGAACTAATGTTAACCAATTAAAGCTGTTGTCATTTATAAACTATTCTATGTAAATTGTCGCAATAAATTGAAAAACAGCAATTTATGTAAGAACATTTTCAATGAACGATTTTCTCTACTTGTGTATGAGAAATGAATGAGCCCTTGCAATCTCCCCAATGAATTATACAATTGTTGACATATGCAGATACACACCATCTTGTTTGTCAAACATCTTTGCAAGAGGTTGAACTTCTATGATGAGTTTCTAACTTTTAATGAGCGATTCAACTATACAGCACTCGTTTTGGTAGATACATAATTCAAAATGCCAGCTAAGGTTAGGAATGAAGGATGAATGTGTGACAAACAGATGAGAGGTTATCCATCTGTCCTGTCACAGCTAGCGGCTTAACCGACACTAGCGAACCCTACGCTTGAGGAGCTATTTCCAGAGATCTTCAGGAGAGGATTTAGGAGGAAGTGGTGGCCATGTCACACACGGCATTTGGTCATGTCCCTCATCCATTTCCCCGCGGGGTCGACGCAGAGGACGCCAAACACGGTCTGCTCCCTCCTGAGGGAGTCACAGCGGGGGGCTAAGCAGGCTAATTCATGGCTAGCAAGTAGTCCTCCTCACACTCAAGTCCATTCACAGAGGCAAACGGGAACGTGACCCGCTGCTTATCCATGTACAATATAAGCAGGCTCAGTCATGGTTTTGGACAATACATTGTAAACCTTTTTTATTTTTTAAGTCATAAGTTTATAGGAGAACATTTTAGAAGAAAATACTATTCTAGTCTTTCTAGTTCAAAATTTAATGTTTAATTTAATGTGTTACTTGCTATTTCTTTGTAATTACGAATTTAACTACTAATTTCCGAGTGAAAATGGTTTATTCATTAAAATATTTAGTTATTTGTTTTTGGTAGAGTTGGAGTGTGGCTAGTCAAAAAATCACAATTGTAGTTTACTCCATACAATGCAATACAAAACTACAATGCACGTTTATATGCTAAAGCAGAGGTCCCCAAACACCGGGTCGCGACCCACTACCGGGCCGTGGAAGAATTGCTACCGGGTCGCAAGAACGTTCTGGGAAAAATGTGTATAGATATGACACTTTATTTATGTTAATGATTGTTCTAATTATTCAGCATTTTCGTTGTATTCGATTGAAATGGAGTGGAAATTTGACAATTTCATGTTAAATAAATAAATGAAAGATTGCTCTGATCCGTCACATATTAGGAGTTAAATGGATCGCAGTTGATCCGTAATACGTACGGATGAGACCCTACCATTCGGCACGCACGTGATTCGCAGATTAATTTGCCAATTTACACGTACAAGCAATTTTAAACCACAAGAAGAAGGCATTGGCCTTCACGGCATTGTCATTCTCTGTGCTTTAAATATTTTTTTCTTGCTTATCCGAAAAAAGTCCCCCCACACCCCATCCCCGTCCAGCTGGTCTGCGAGAATATTTTCCAAACGTAACCGGTCCATGGTGTAAAAAAGGATGGAGACCCCTGTGCTAAATTATTTAATTAATTTCAAATTTTCTTTAATATTTTTTCACCAAAACCAACATGGAATAAAAATTAATTTCAATGGATAAAAAAATAAATCCCATTTCGCCAATTTTCTCAGGCCAATATCCTGTTTCACTTGGTTTTTTTTTTTTTCTTTTATTCATCAAGGATGAATTTAAACATTTTTGAATAAATACCATAAGCCAGCACCATTATTGCTCAACGCAGATCTCTAATTGGCCAAAAAATTGCTTTCATAATTAGCTGTGCGTGGTTGATCTATTTCATTACATGACCTAACTCCTGCTTAATTCTCTTACATAATTTTGTTTAATTATTAGTATATTCATTATTGTATTAACACACATAAACCGCCAACATTTCTTTTCGATCTGTGCAAATTCAGAATTTAGTGTTTGCTCACTTACAATAGATTACTAAAATGTCCCGTCAAATGTTAAAAGATAATTTATTGTGCAAATACTAGGTGATGCTTTCCAGACTTCTAGCTGTCCTTTTGGAAACTCCCTCAGTGGTGTGAAACAGATTGCTTCTGTAGTAATGGCATCTGTCAGCAGTGCTACCCGATCATCTGTGTGTGTGGTAGTGGTGATGTTGACGAGGAGTCCACTGACACAGAAAACCACTGTAGTAGCAGCATCTCACGTCTGAATAATTCACATGGGCAAAGAACATCTGATGTTGCACGGTCACAGTGACGGTCACATCCTGATGGACAGGAACATTTACTGGCTGCACTGAATCACACAGGCTTTGAGTGTCAGTACACACACACAAAATATCTATGATACCATAGAAACAGAAAATCATTCCCAGATGCATTGCATTTGATCGTTTTCTAGCTAAAGTCAGACTTTTGTTGCATAGTAACTGAATCAGAATCATAGTAATTGTTTCACAAGTAGGGGTTGCTAACAAGGTTTTTTTTTTTTTTTTTTTGGCTACAAAGTTTCTTTCTGCTCACCAATGCTGCATCTATTTGATAAAAAATACAGTAAAAACAGTCATATTGTGAAATTTTATTACAATTTTAAATAGCTCTATTGTTGGATTATTTAAATTATTTATTTTCCTGTGATTCGAATTTTCAGCATCATTACTCCAGGCTTCAGTGTCACATGAACCTTCAGAAATCATTCTAATAGCTGATTTGCTGCTCAAGAAACATTGTTCTTAGTAATGTCGAAAACATTTTGGTCCTACTAAAATATTTGCATAGAACCTGAGGAAACTGGTTTGATTCATATAAAGTTCAAAAGAACAGCATTTATTGAAATAGAAATCTTTTGTAACATTATAAATGTTTTTTACTGTCACTTTTGAACAATTTAATTCTTGTTGAATATAAGTATTAATGGTTACACTTTACTTGAAGGGGTGTGCAGAAGACTGACATGACAACTTCATAATCATGACATGACACATGACATGACACCTTCATAATCATGACACCTACATAATCATGACATGACACATGTCATGAATATTAAGGTTTTTTATGCATGTTTATGACAAACTGTCATTAAGTGTCATTCGCTCATTTATGTAATTTTTAATGCAAAGATGACATTGCTTGAGATGTCTTTGTTATGGGCTATGGTTAGGGGTAAGGGTAGGGTAGGTTAGGTTAGGTTAGGTCAAATATTCATATTTGTATTAAAAGTCCATAACCTGAGCTAATGCCACTTATGACAGTTGGCATAAACATTCATAAAACCTCCTTCATATTCATGACATGTGTCATTTCATGATTATGAAGGTGTCATGTCAGTATTATGCTCACCCCTTCAAGTAAAGTGTTACCGTATTAATTACTTTTTTTAAGTCAGAGCTATATACTTTTATTCAGCGGTATGTATATGTATATGTGTGTATGTGTATATGTGTATATGTGTATATATATATATATTTTGTGTGTGTGTATATATATATATATTATATATATTATATTATATATAGATATGCCAAGCTCTTGGTCATCATCCTAGTGCCCCGCTCCAGCACACAGGATATCCTGTCTGATGGGATCTCAATAAGGAAATCCCAATAGTCTTGGCACAAATTCCTGTTTCCAAGTTCACATACAGATCAAAGAATTCACATGTTGTCATCATGTTTCGCTCATACAACATTATATTATATTTTTATTAATCTCCTTCACAATCCTTTAACATTTTATAGGATTTTGTAAGACTTTTTAAAATAAATATAGTGGTTTTTATTCAGCATCATTGAACAAGGGATAAAATGTCAAAACAGCAGAGATTAAAGCGCAAAAAAGGGTCTTGATCGTGCATGCCATCATTTGAATTTACTTTCATAGATAATTATTTATATAATTCTGCATTTAGAATATTTTCAGCCATCCGGTTGTGGAACAGCTCTCATTTAATTCTCTATTTTTGGGTTTGTCAGCAATTACAAGCCCACAGTACGGCAGCTGCTTATTGTCTAAATTGGCTTAATGAGGATGTGCAACGAAACTGCCAGCTGATTCAGAGACATAAACATTCAGTCTGCTTGGAAAGCTAGTTTTGAGTTGGTTTAAAGTGAACCTGCTCTGTTTTGGTTAGTGTTCATTAGTTGCTACAGTTGCACATGGGCTATGTGTAGTTTCATTGGGTATGTATACACTCTGCTTTGTTGAAAAAGAGAGAAAATGCCAAGTATTCGTATAATGGAGGGTGTGTCGTGATGTTTGGGGATGTTATTGGACTCGGAGTCTGTGGTTTCCTTCTCTTTGCAAGACTGTCATTTAGAAATGGAGAAAAAAAAAAAGTAGTATGGCGGTCTATATTTTTAAACATTTTAAGACAAACACATTGGCATCAGATATTTTGTAAATGCATGGAAAATGATGGAAGAATCTCACGAACATGTGCACATCATTTAACCCCAAAATATTCAAGATTAAAAAATATATATATAATTAATAATAATAATTATACTTTGCACAAAGAAAATGAAGCATTATATGTTTTTGCATTGTGACTTTATTTTATTGAGAATTAAGCACTTTATCCACAAATTCTCATTATTGTAATGCATAAAACATTATTCTATTATATGTAGACCCAAATTACTAAAAAAATAAAGCTATTATTAAGAATGTAAAGTTTTATTGTAAATATTAATTTTGGCAGTATTTAGTATATTTAATGTGATTTTATTTGGGGCCCCCCTTCCCCCCCCTAATTTTATGATTTTAATGAAAAATAAACATTGCACAATAGGAAGATAGTTTTGTTACTGTATTACAGTAATGTAAGTTCAATTTGTAATGCTCTTAATTATCATGCAAATATAGGAATAACACTTCTGATATGTGTGTGTGTGTGTGTGTGTATACCTTCATTCTTTTATTTGAAAAAAAAAAAAAAAAAAAAAGAGAGGTTCTCTCATGTGTGATAACAGATCTAACATTTCCAAGCAGTTTTTCCCACAAGTAAGGAGGATTTCTGTTTGCTGCTCTATATAAGCAGCAGTTTTGCGTGAAGATTCCCAGTGCAGACTGACCCTTACAGATTGTGAGGAACCAACAGGATGAGCCGCAGCCCTTAGAGGAAATGCAGCCGCCAAACAAAACGGACATGGCCTCAAATTAGTTCTTGGCTATTTGCATATCCAGACTGTCGCGCTATCTGAACATGTTGTAGCGCCAACATTATTTACCTCCACCAAGCGTAGCTGATGTTTTACGTCACTGCCTTTCAATTTGAATTTTGAGAGCGAACGTCCTTTCAGAAGCTCTGAAGCTTCACTTCGGTTTGGCTCTTTTGTCAAGGTTTATTTCTTATTCAGATAATGTATTTATTTATTTAAATAACCACAGTTGTCATAAGTACAGATGAGAGAATTTGTTGTGTGTGTGTGTGTGTGTGGTGTGTGTGTGTGGCGTCGCGCGCGTTTTTGCTACATGAGGACAAAAATTTGGTATGACATGTATTACAAGGAGAAGGTGACTTATGAGGACACTACCCCATGTCCCCATTTTTCAAAACGCTTATAAATCATACAAGAGTGAGTTTTTTTGAGAAAGTACAAATGCTAAGTTTCCTGTAAGGGGTAGGGTTAGGTGTAGGGCAATAGAACATTCAGTTTGTACAGTATAAAAACCATTACGCCGACGGACAGTCCCCACAATTTACAAAAACAAATGTACGTGTGTGTGTGTCTTCAGATGCAAAAATCTCCATCTGAGATTTTTTTGTTTTAAATTAGCTTTTTTTTTTCAGGCTCCTATGTTTAGGTTCAGTGATTTCACGTTAATGGCAAAGAAACTGTTAAGTTATTGAATGCCTTAGTTTAGAGGAGGAGTACAATGCTGTTTCATGCAGTCAGAGTTGTTTACACTGAGTTGGATTCTCATGCTAAGCATGGACAAAGTTTCAAAAAACAATTTGGACGTATGGAGTATTTCTGTGCCAAAAATCTTACTTCTTTGTTTGTACAAGTTTCTGAGAGTTTTTTTTCGATAGTGGCTCTTCATGACGTAAACGAGGGTGGAACTCCTTATATGGGCATTTCTCCCGGAAGAGCGCGCACGCATCAACCAGAGCGAGAGCGAGAGCGCACCCATCAACGCGCTTCATCCGTCGGCAGCGCTGCACGGGACTTGCTCGGGAATGTCTCCAAAGAAGTGTGTTTTTGGTTGTAAGGGAAAGATAACTTTGTTCAGCTTCCTAAAGAACCCAGCGTTATGTAAACAGTGGATACAGTTTGTTTTTCCGGAGCAGCAACGGAGTTTCACAAGTGTGTTTGTTGACGAACGTTATAAACAAGGCCCAGTTCGACACTGAATTTGCACATCGTTTGATACTGAAAGATGGAGCGGTCCCAGCAATAAAAGATCATGATTCAGAACTGCAGACGGTAAGTGAAACGGCATCAAATGTCTGTTTTGTTGGCAGTCGGAGCTCAAGTGCTCGTCAATCTTTAGCTCCGCCCACGGCGCGCCTCCAGGAGCTCAGCTTTTTCCGGAGAGAATCGTAAAGCTGTATCTTTCTTTTATAAATATGATCAAACTAAAGACTTTTTGGAGATATGAAGGATGCAGTACTACTCTATAGGTCCTCAAAATTAACATGAGATTGGATGAAACTGTGCGTGTTATGCCCCCTTTAAAAAATGTCCAATGTTATTTAGGAGCCTGATAAAAATGCTCATGTAAAAGAAAAATCTCAAATGGACTTAGGGGTTATATAGATCACAAAGATTGATCCAAACCTAGCATATCTACTCAAGATAAGTGTAAAATCACACAGCAGAAGCTCTGGGTCCCCACAGGAAATCACCCTTTGCAATCCCAGCATGCTCCTGTCATTGAGACTAAAGCAGTTCAGCCAACAACATCCTCACAACTAGGGATGGGTATCGTTAAGGTTTTAACGGTATTACTACTCTTACCGATACTGCTTATCGATCCGGTATAGTCTGAATGTAAATAAATTTTAATGAATGATTAAAACATGCATTGTAAAGCCCATTGGGCAGGCATTTTTACGTTTTTATACATAAGATACAGTCGAACATTACAAAGAACAAAGTAAAACCCATCTGACAATACAAAAAACAATATACACTTACATGAATAAACGTGCCTGGTCATTGTTCCCATGAAGTTCTACTAAATGTAAATGAACACTGCATAGTTTTCATTGTATGTATTGATAGATTAATGCTTATTAAAGCTATAACGTTATACAGATTAAGAGCAGATTTGCATTTTGAAGGCCCAAGCGCCAGTCTGTCACTTTAAGACAATATATTGACACACATCAGATTTTCTCCCAACTGTTCTCCTCCACTTAAGACATAAACTGTGTTTAAGTAAATACTCTCCAAGCCGGCCATTTGGACATATTTTTGTGTGTATTTGATCGTTTGGACATGCGCCCGAAGCTCAAAGTGTCATTTGTTTGTGCGTTTTGGAGCGTGCACATATTTCAGCCTGAGAAACAGCGTCTCTTGTGCGGATTGTGCCTTCAACGTTTTATTATCAAACATGTCCCGCAATTTAGCAACAGTAAAGACGGCATCTTACAACAATCACCGATTGAGCTGATTCTGACGTTAAGTTTGGGTTTTAGGGAGGAACGAATGCGCACCGCTGTGAAGGGAAAGAAGTTGCGCAATACAGCTAGTTTTTAATAGCTTTACCTCATGTCTTCTTTTGTATAATACTTAGAAGCCAAAATCAAAATAAAAAAATTAAATTAGCTTAATAAAACCGCCACAGGCCTAAAGTGTAAGCAGATGTTTGAATGTTTAGTTCTCTCTTCTATCATAATTAAACAGGGCTTTCATATTGCGCGTGCTGAAGCTCCTCCGCGTGAACGCGATCTCGCTTCTGAATTGCGAATAGCAAAAAAGCATCATAGACAAATGTTTGAAAAACAGCTGGCGACTCTGGTGAGATAGAATTTGCAAGATAATGTATATATAGCAATAATAAATGTATGTGTGTTTTATTAAATTTTCCAGTACTGATAGCAGAACCGTTAACATCAGAGCTTATCGATACTCCGGTCTTTCATAATTTAGCCCCGGGACCGATTAAATACCGGGTTTCGGTACCCATCCCTACTCATAACACAGATCAAACATCAAAACCATCAAGCCATCTGATCTTAAATGATTGCAGGAGCTTAAACTGCATGTTGTACATCATTAGACTGATAAGAGAAGCGCTTCACCTCAATAACAAATTCAATAATTCAATAACAAAACCACTATTGCTCCCCAAAGATGTCAAATACGCACTGCACTTTCACAGAAACACAACAACAGAGAAATAACAGAAATAGCAAATGTACAAAGTGCATGTTATTCTAGATAAAACAAATGCTTGCTTTTGTATATTTTCATCAAAATGGCATCACCCACAGTATAATTAATGTTAATTAAGAGTCATTTACACTAAAAAATTTAATCATGGCATAGTTTAAATATTTGCATTTGATTTTTAATAATAATATTTTCAAAATGAATGTAAGCAAATCATAAACTGTGCAACATAAATTGTACAAATTACATACATAAATCCAGTTTGTTTCAGTCTCATTTTTTAACTAATTGAATCTTGCTTGCTTCACAGCTAGCAATATTTTAACAATTTTAAGTATTAACATTTGTTAAAATATTGCTACTGTGAAGCAAGCAAGATTCATTAGTTAAAAAATGAGACTGACACAAACTGTAATTTATTGATGATAAATACATTAAACATTTATTGGTGCATTGTAAAAACAATGATTTTATTAATACATAAATCAAATTTTACTTGACTCCTTTCATTTATGTATGACTAACAAAAAGAGTTATTATTGTTAACTAAATTAAAAAAGAAAATATAAAAAAATAATCTCATGTTATTTCAGCTAGTTCTCACAGAAATTACTTTAACTTGAAGTCTAAAATAAACAAAAACTGCAATAAAAATATGCACATTTGAATATAAAATGACAAAAACTATAAACATTTAAATGAAATATAAAATAACAAAAACACAACAAAATTACTAAAACTTCAAAATGTAAAACATAAAAATAAAAACAATATGTAAATGACACTAATAAAACTGCTAACAAATATGCATTATATTAAGATTATTAGTCTGTTAAATAAATAAATCATAAATTTAGGCCCAAATATTGCTGGAATAACCGATTGCTAGAACAATCAAGTTATAGGCAAAAATTAATTCCATTCAGTAATTTTCATGGGTTATTTATTTGTTTTATTATTATTATTACTATTATTATTTTGTAACAAAGGTCATCACTATTTTATTTAGAGGGTTATGTTTGTTTTTATTCAGTATCCATTTTAAAAAGGATAAATCAGTTAATTAATCGGTTATCGGGCAGTGCGGTCCAGCATTGAAAAAATCCAGTCGACCTGTAGTTGTGATCACTGTTTTCATGTTGAATTAATACTTTAATTGAATCTCCTTAAAAAACAACCTCAATGTTCGTGAAACACGAAACCCTCCATCACCAATTCTACAAAGCCACAAGCTTACGATACATATTTATGATTCTATACCTCTGGCCTTTGGGAGACAGATAAAGTCTTTTATCCACTTTATTATGAATTCTTGCCCAAAGAGGATCTGCGCTGCAGCAGGTGATGCTGTCAGATTCACTTTAGAGATCTGGAGGAGAGCGCAGTGGCTTTTCAATGGCTCCGTAGGAAAGCAGATGGTCCAGGAGACTTCTGGGAAAAAGAAGAAAAGAGCCGCATTCTTCCCTCGGACCGGCTATGAATACAAACCACTCGAATAGGCTTTTCAACGGCTGATGGTGTAGATATCAATGTATCTATCGAGCGGAACGGCAGGAATATTCACATATTATTCACATTTCATTGAACTATAATTCTGCATTTTATGAAGAAAAGATTCTGTGAGTGGTTGCTATGCAGTTGCTAGGGCATTATTGATGTCTTAGACCAGGGGTGTCCAAACTCGGTCCTGGAGGGCCGGTGTCCTGCAGAGTTTAGCTCCAACTTGCCTCTACACACCTGCTGGGAAGTTTATAGTATGCCTAGTAAGAGCTTGATTAGCTGGTTCAGGTGTGTTTAATTGGGGTTGGAACTAAACTCTTCAGGACACCGGCCCTCCAGGACCAGGTTTGGGCACCCCTGTCTTAGAGGATCAGGGAGGTTACTATGTGGTTGCTAAGGTGTTCTGGATGGGGAATTTTTGTAGGTCCTAAGTCTATAGAAATGGTCGGGTCCCACCTTCATGTGCATGTGATTGTTTACACACCACATGAAAAATGCATCCATTCACTTAGACAACAGTATGTTTTATGTAAAAAAAAAAAAAAAGTATGAACATTGTGAGAATTTAAGTAGCTGTGAAGCAAGCCAAGATTCAAGTAGTTAATTAGAGGGAAAACAAAACTGGATTATTGATTATACCATACATAAAACCAGGTTATTGGCATTTAAAACAAATTATTGTATTAATACTGATAACATAAATCTAATTTTACTTGCGTTTTATTATGTGGACTACCAAAAAGAGTTATTATGCTAAATAATTAAAAAATAAAATCTAAACAATTAAAAAAGTATTTTTTTAAATAAATACAAAATACACTTGGCATTAACATGCGACCTGAATCCGGATGTTGTCCACATACACATTAAAGTATGGTTGGGGTACACGAAAACCAGTACACAATATGGGCACGGATGTACTAGAACCGAATCCGAACGCAGATTTCTGTGCCTCATTTCGGTGCCACTTAAATGCCTGAGTGATCGATTTAAATATTTGTCCTCTGGTTCTCCGAAACGGACATAAGAAGCATCATCGCTGGCACCGCACGTGAAAAATAATTTTCAGACTGATTAAATGCACGTGAACTCAAGTCGGAAAAGTCTAATAGTACAAATCCAACACATCTTTGTAGTAAAGAGAGTGCCCATGTTGTTTTCACATTCAGACTTAAAAGCACAACTCAGGAAATGAGACCATCCGAGGAGCATGTGAATGCAGCAATTACACTTGCTCTGATAGCAGCAGGCAGCCTTCCGTTAACTAAGCTAAACATAATTAAATTAAAATGCCTAAAGCTAAACCTCCCTGTTATTCACATTTCTAAACCTGTTGTCCAACAAAAAGAGAACATTATAACCTTTTTACACCACAACACCAGTCAAATGCTTCCTTATGTGATCTGATGTGGCTTCTTGTCACAAAATGAGGCACAAAACATGTTCCATATGCTACTTTAAAAAGAATACATCGATTAGCAATAGATTATAAATTAGGGTGACCATACGACCTCTTTTCCCGGACATGTCCTCTTTTTGGACCAAAAAAAAATTGTGTCCGGCCGGGATTTCTAAATCGCCCAAAATGTCCGGGATTCGGCTGTTTTCTTAATCTCACTCCCGATGAATCTCTGACCATTGCCGCCTGCTCCAGCGATTTTTCGGGTCCACTCTTTAAACATTCTAATAGTATTAATTTTCCGCATCAGGGGAGAGCAGCTTCAGGAAAGGTGAAGGATGCGGTGTTTTTAAATATTTTTGAATGAGCGTTTGCGCGGTTTACTTTCACTTTCGATTTCGCGATCACACATACTCTGTGTAAAGGCAGCACATCTTACCAGATCAGATATTTGTCAATGAACTCAGGATCTGTTGAGCAGCAAATACTCCAGCATGGTCTTGTCAGCCTTCTCTCCTTATTCTCGACCTGTGATCAGTCAAAGCTGACTCCGGTAACTCTTGTTGGATGCAGGGTTGCCAAGCATTTTTTTCACAGAATTGGGCTACTTTGAACCCCACCCCCCGTTGCCATGAGGTTGATTTCCCAGTGGGTAACGGTTTGCCAATCTTGAATAAAATTACATTTGACCATTCATGAAAAAATGCTGTATGAACCATTGGCATTTATACCTATAGATAAAACTTTCATGGAATTCTCATTAACTGTTCCCTCCTGGCTGTGAAGGACCTGCCCAGATCAATCCAAGCAGTGAGTCCTTAATATTGTCAAGAACGGCTGAAAACACATCTCTTTCATCTTCATTTGACCCTCTAAACAGGGTGCCCAACCTGCTCCTGGAGATCGCTGTCTGCAAAGTTAGCTACAAACTTAATCAAAGACCCCTGCCTTAATGTATAAGTGATCTCTGAGACCTATTAGTTGCTTCGCGTTTTCTCTCTTTTTTCGCGCCTCTTTTTGTGTTTGATAGGGTTGGAGCTGAACTTTGCAGGACAGAGGCCCTCCAGGAGCAGGGTTGGGCACCCCTGCTCTAAACTCTAGCACTCTCTATTCTAATGCTACTTCTAATTTTATCTGCTTGTTTTTTTTAATTAAAAAACTTGACCTTCTAACCATTGCACTATCTATTCTATTCTATTTATAATGACACTCCATAATTTTTTGTTAGGGGATGTCTTTTTTTTTTTTTTAAGTATCGGTTCAGGCACCGTTTAGGAACCGGTACTGTTTTAAAAGTATTGATTTGGCACCGATATCGAAAAAGACCCAAACGATACCCAACCCTATTGAAAAGACAAGTGTAAACGCGCTTCTGATCGGAATGTTATCCGATCAGCGTGTCCTGGTCCAGAGGTAGTCGAGGACGCATTGTGATCGGATCTCAGTGTAATGTAAACGCAATCCAGCCATCGTGTCTGCATTTGCAGGTCGACATCACGCAAAACGCCGCTCCCTCTCTCCTGATCTGTCGGAAGAACAGAGCGCTAGTGAGACTGGTACATTTATTTTGATTTGTAAAATGCCCCGTGACTAAAAATAGTTTTCAAAAGAAAACCCACCACTTGAGGTCGACTTTGCACCGCAAAATTATTTAAATATTGTGCGGGAAATACAGATCCGATTGAGATTATACAGATTGAGAAGTCAGCTGATGTTGCCAAGTGTAAACGCGCCGTGTCCTGATTGACTGATGATCCGATCTGCTTGATCAGATCACGGTGATCGCATGTTATTGCCAAGTGTAAACCCAGCCTTAGTCTATCACTAATTCAGCTCCAAAATATAATATAATACAATTCTGACTGAATTACAGGCTACAATATGCAATCCTTAAAAATGAATTAAGCAATCGGCTGATTTGAATAACCAGCTAAAAGCATTAAGCCAAGTAAACCAAACAAAACCAAAAAAACTGTAAAAGCCCTGCACACTGAAATCAAACGAAATGAAACTATGGGTGATCCGTTTCTCCACAAATCATGTGTCACGTCTGGATAGAGACTGATTGTGGATCACCTCAGGAAACCAAAAATCAATTTAAGCGAGACTGACAGTGTTTACTGGCCCACCTCAAGGCATTTCTCAATACCAACGCCCACAGAACAGGAGCTCAGCACTTTTATAGGCCTTATCTTGATATTAAAACACTGTCAGGAGTCTGACTGTCAACAAACGGCCCTCAGGGCATCATGGAGAGCAGGGTGTGCCTCCAACCGCCTGTATACATTTCACAAACCAAAGACACAGAGTCAGGTAACAGAAGGAGCCTCTATCCATTTGTCCGCTGCTTTTCCTTCAGCTCGGGTTATATTTACCTGCTGAGCGGCCGGTAGATGCAAACAGGCAGGGATTTGGAGGAATTTCTTTTTCTTTTTCACTTACCCAACATGCCTGAGGAGCTTATGGCTCCCTTGGTGGCGATAAATGAGAGCATTTTCTCATTAGTGAACAAGACCGAGCTTTTCAACATCATTAGCATTCCCCAGGGAGCTTAAGTGACGAAACAGGAGGGCAAGTGAACACAAAAGAGACTAAACTTGAGGTGGAAAGCAGCAGACGCTTTAGTATGTACTTGCTGGCCTGCTGAGGTACACAGCGAGATCAAAACACTTATGAAATGCAGGGTTTTCCACACAATTAAAGCTGAGCTGTGATCAAAATGGAAAATTAGCCTACTGTTTTAGCAAAAAATAATATGATTTAGTATGCATTATGCAATGATAAGCAAATTCAAACAATAGTATGCAACACTGTTGTTACATGACCTCAGTGTCCACTGCTAATGCAAATGAAAGAAAAATCAAATGCAAAGCAATAAAACAAAATGCAACGCAATAAAAATGAATTGCAATAAAATCCAATAAAACAAAATACAATGCAATCTAATAAAATGCAATTCAATGCATCAAAATGCAATGAAATGAAAAGCTATTCAATGCAATAAAACAAAATTAAATAAACATTAGAAAGCAAACAGTGCCTTACCGAGACCTCAAAGACTTCCTGAGTATCATCCAGCATCTGGACCCGGATGGAGACCTGTCTGCCGGGGGGCATGGTGGGAGGCCGCTGGCCGGGCTCCAGCGTGCTGATGCCCATGCTCTCGGGGGCCCCCAGCCTCTGGCCCGCCACCGAGGGCCGCTCCTCTGGCTCCACCATACTGCTCAAACCCACCTGACAACAGAAACCATTTAAATGTTTATATAAGGGCCAAATGTTTTGCAAACACTTAATTGATATGGAATAATCCACCCCTAAACACAGACTCCATGTATAACTACAGTACTTTTCTATTAAGCTGGTCTAGAGATTGCACTAAACACTAACATAGTTTTCCTTTTTTGCAGCTGGAATTGTAATCTCGTGCTGCCCTGGAAAATGCCAAGGAGCACGGAATGATTTATGATTCCTGAAATGTGTATTTCTGCAGTAAACAACTTGTGCTGCTATAAGCAGTTTCTCACACAAGTCTTGATTTTAACTCTTGTTCTGCCTGACTGCTAGTTATCCCAACAAACACAACTGTTAGTTATGACCAGCTCAAAACAACCACCATCATTGGGGAAAAAAAGTCAACTATACAAATGAACCTGGCGGCAACAGGTAAGGTAAATGTGTGTTTCCCAGACATACTTGTGATTTTAATCTCATCTGAATCTGTTTTTCCTCATTCAACCTTGCTGAAAAAGAATTTCTCTGCTTTGAGAAATCCAAATCTGTACAGATGCAATGTAATAACATAGAACAACATGAAATTCAAAGCAATGCAACAAAATGCAGTTCAATGCAATGTAGTAAACTTAAACAACATGATGCATTTCAATGAAATAAAATGCAATGCAATTCAATGTAATAAACTGTCATGCAATTCAAAGCAATTCCATGAAATAAAATTAGATGTAATTCAATGCAACAAAACTATGGATGCACCGAATGTTCGGCAACCGAAATTATTCGGCCGAAAATAGCAAAAAAATCTCTTTCGGTGTTCGGCCGAATAAGCGAAAAGGCCGAATAATGTGTACTGAACAATGACAAACGTGATCAAATAGAGGCATGCACTAATGCAGCAAACATGATGTCGGCAGTGTGAAAGTATTTAAAACTATCAGAGAAAGACGCAGAAATCATTACAAGCACGAAGCACCGACAGCGAGAGACTGTTTAGTGCTGCATCACATCTCCGATGAGAAGAAGAGGTGGCTGATGCTGGTGGTTAGGCTACTGTATGATGATTGAAATCGTGAAATGGCCTCAAACGATTAGTAAATAAACTGCAGAATGTTATTGTGATGAGTGGGGCGGAGCCGAGAGCCGTGGGAGCAAGGTCGGTGGAGTAAATGATAATGAGCGACACCTGCGCCACTCGCTTTATAATTTACTCCATCGGCCTCACTCTGCTCCCACGGCTCTCGGCCCCGCCCCACTTGCACGTTATGTTTTCTAATGCACGCATGAATTGTATGTATTCTGACAGCGCTGCACGAGCTTGTGGTGCCAGGTTTTAAAGTCCAAAGCACGAGGAAAATCTGCTCTCGTCAGTTGCTCAGTAACATTTTTGTGATTATTTTAAAGGCATGTGACAATGCAATACGTGACAAATATCTTCCCAAATTCGTAATGAGAATCATTTATAAATCTGCATGCTGTTGTCAACAAAAAGCAAACATCTTCCCAAATTCGTAATGAGAATCATTTATAAATCTGCATGCTGTTGTCAACAAAAAGCAGCACTGAGATCTTCCTGCGTGTATCTGTCAAAATAAAAGCAGAGAAAAAGTCCATTAACATTCATAAATGATTGTATTGTAATTTTACTGTTGTTCTGTAAAAAAAATAAAAAGACAATAATAATGATAATAATAATTACCCTACAACAGCTCTGTTAATGCATTTATTATAACATTCACACATACTGTCGTGTTCAAATTGGGATCTGTAATATTTCTAATGTTTTAAAAGATTCTCTTCTGCTCAGCAAGACTGCCTTTATTTGTACAGTAAATAAATACATGCCTGATTCAAGTCTCAAAAATATTATTTTACTAACTTATTAATTTTATTAATAAGTTAAAAAATTTATTTTAGTAACTTATTAATTTTAAGCTAAATTGTGCTTTTTGGTATAATGTCTGCTAGAATGTAAAAAAAAATGTTCAGTGTTAAGTAAATATTTTTAAATGGTTGTTTTGTAATTTATTTTTTTATTTGAAAAGCAGGACAAAACAGTAAAAAGCATATTTTGGCTATTTAATTTATGCAATGGTGAAAAAAAATGGCCAAAATAGGCCTACTTGGGGGGGGAATGCGAAATACTGTGTTTGGTGTTCGGTATTCAGTGTTTCATTTTGTTCGGCTTCCGCCAATAATTTTCATTTCGGTTTTTTGAATCCCCAAATAAAATTAAATTCTGTGCAATTGTATAAATGTTTTATAAATATGTGATTGCACTACTACAATTTCACAAAATATTTTAACTGCTTCTTACACTTATATTTTCACTAAATATGAAGGATGCACTAATGAAAAATGTCTTACTTCCCTCAGAATGCAATCGTAGGTCAAATATTTTGCATAATATGGACATATAAAATAGACACAGATTCCAGTGGGAACATCCCATAAGAAACACATGGATTAATTCATTGTGATGTGAATTGAGATGAGTCCTCTGCACAATGTGATTTTGCTGCAGCCTGGAATTGAACTGCTGTTTTTGTCTGGTCAGAGGAGAACTGGCCCCCCGACTGAGCCTGGTTTCGCCCAAGGTTTTTTCTCCATTCTGTCACCGATGGAGTTTTGGTTCCTTGCCGCTGTCGCCTCAGGCTTGCTTAGTTGGGGAAACTTCATTTCCAGCGATATCGTTGACATGATTGCAAATGATTGCAAAGATACTATTTAAACGAACGGCTGGTGTGACATCACTGAATTGAATGATGAAAAATGAATGTTTACTATTGTCATTTTGCATTATTGACACACTATTTTCCTAATTAATGCTGTTCAGTTGCTTTGACACAATCTGTATTGTTAAAAGCGCTATATAAATAAAGGTGACTTGATGGCTGCATTCATACCCATCAAATCTCCTGAACTCGACAAGGTCTTTGATACTATAGTGATGGCTTAAAGTCAAACAATAGGCCCACCATCTCTCACCACTGAGTTTATGGGTTTAGGAAATCATTAGGAAGGGTTTAAAGGCATTAAATCCAGGGATTTCTAACCCTAAAGAAGCAGATCGCACACTGTACCTCCAAGATGATTTATAAGTACCTCCAAGATGGATTATAAGCTTGTGAGGTTGAAAAAGAGACCACCACTTTAACCTTTAACTTTTGAAGCACATTATGAAACAGAAACATTCATTAAAGATGGGAAACCTCCAACTAAGATCCTAAAAACACCTTTTACTCTACTGGAGCGGTCCTGTCAGAGCAGGTCATATGGGTTTTCGAAAAATATATTTTTTGCAATTTGTAAAGTAGCTATCCTTAAATGAAAACAATCTGCAAAGTTGTTAATCAAAAAAAGTGCATGATAAATAAAGATATTGTCCCTCAAAAGAGAAAGTCGATTCTGAATCGCCTTAACGAGTCGTCATATTTTCGAATCTTTTGCCTGTTACCGGTATAAGTCACTGGGTAACACATTTGCATAATCCCCGCAAAATACGAACAGAGTCTGACCTGCCCACAAACACTTCCGCTAGTTAGTGTGTTTACATCATGTTGAGAAGACTCTGTGTTCAAGGATACCACAGAAATACAATTCGAACCTTTTGTTGTGTGCAACCCTCTACATTGCGAGTAAATCACTCGCATATGCGACTAAATCTTACTCTGGGCGACTAAATAATATCTAACATTAGCCATTGGCTAATAAATTCTTAGATTTTACACACCAGTATGTGTGTGAGAGGCGTTCAACACAGATTTTCACTTGATAAATACACTGACTGAGCGCTTGAGAGTTTCGCTCTCCATCAAGCGATCTGTATTTGGATGCGCTCAATGGATCATGTCATGTACTCAATGGATGCGCAGTATGAAGCACGCAGCGCACCTGTATTTGACGTAACGTTACCATAAACTAGTGTGAAGGCGCACGACTCGCCGTCGCTTTACTGATAGCGCTGTGTTTCTCACACATGCAAAGGGAGAGAGTGAGAGTCTTGTATACCACGCTGAATCGACGCGCTACATGTAAACCATATTCTTTGTTGTATTTTCCTGTCAAAATAACAGAGTTCATTTAGAATTATTCAGCTTTAAAGAACAAGCAGAAGATATGGCGGTTTCTCGGCAGTGGGCGGAGCTAATGCGCGAACAGCTCTAGTTGGCTGGCGCTCATCTATTACCCTCCCTGTTTTGATTTCAGCAAATCAGTTCAAGCGAACACTGACACCGTGATTAATATTCATGAACCCAGCAGATAATAGTAGTAGTAGTAGGCTTTTTTAATAATAATTACTATTACCTATGATCAACAATATCTTAAACACCACCACCAGTCCTAAGTTCAGTTAAAATGACAAATATGCATTCATTCATGGTTACCAAGTTTTAGTTCTAATCACTAGTTCAATCATTAAATAGTGCTTAATTATCATAATATAATGCTTGATTGGCTGAAGTTAAGAGTGCACATTCAGTTATTTAAGAAGCTGTCCCATTTTACAAAGATAAGCTGATTAGGTGGAATTATGTGTGGGTGTTGTGTGTGTGTGTGTGTGTGTGTGTGTGTGGTGAGTACCTACTTAACCATATTTTGGGGAAAAATTTGTACCCAAAAGTGAGCAAAACCTGACAAAATCGGATGTCCTCATTTGTAAAACTGTTATAAAAATAAAGTTTTTTTTAACTTTTGAAATTGTAAAAAGGGTTAGGGGTAGGAGTGGGTTTAGGTTAAAAAGTGTATAACTATCTGTATATAAAAACAATCGAAGTCTATGTAATGTCCCAATTTAGATAGCTAAGTAAACCCGAGTGTGTGTGTGTGTGTGTGTGTGTGTGTGTGTGTGTGTGTGTGTGTGTAAAATAGTATATCCGTCTGGCGAGTAAATAAAAATAATTTACTAGCCAATGGCGATTATATTGCCAAGGTGTTCGTAGAGGGTTGGTGTGCATGTCATTTTATCAAAGACTGCTTCTCTAATCTTGGCTTTTATCTTCGTTGGCTTCTAATATTCTTTATTTGGACTAACAAGCTCTCCGAACCACAACCTGTAAGTACGATTGTACATATAACATATCATTCTCAATTGAGTGCTGAAAATATCAAGTTTTTGTGCTAATATGTGATGTATACCTAGTGCAGCTTTAGGTTTCCAGGTAAAGCACGATATGACTTACTGAAGTAGTTCTGATAATTCGCTGTGAACCCACCATTTCCTAAAAATGTGTTGATTAATGTAGACTGATGTTGTTCTATTTACTTCGTTTAATAATAAAGAATGTAGTGTAGCACACAGACTTTACAATCATTGTGAAATTGCTGTTTATTTTGCTGCACCGGCAGTTATAGAGTTAATGCGGGAGAGACAAGCGAGTTAGTTAGGCTGCTGCGCCTGTGATACAGCTGTTCTGCGGTCTGATTAAAAGTTAAGACAGAGCGTCTTTTGTCTGTCGTTCTTCAAACATTACAGTAGACATATTTTGGTTTACAAACTGTATTGTTTCATCAGTTAGTCACGTTTGCACTCGGCTAACGTACCCGCCATTATTGTTTTAAGTGTTCACAGTTTAGAAGCTAAACATTAGCTGTGGGCACGATTCGCTTGCATAAGTGTTTTTGTATTTTATATAATTATTATAAGAATGGATTGGAGCACTATATTATTGTTTTATGTAAAGGTGCTTTGTCAATGGTAGCACTCGCTAACTGGCTCAAGGGCTCCTCTCTGTGCCAATCACAACAGGCTTGGCCAGCTGACCAATCAGAGCAGAGTAGGCTTATGGAAGGGAGGGGTTTGCTCGGAACGAATTGTTTCGAAATCATTGGCAAATTACTCTAATATTAAATGTATATTCTGAGAAAATTACATGTTTTCGACATAGATGCCGTAAACCGTTGTGGGGATCATTTTAGGAGGACACTTTGTAAAATTGCATAATAGGACCCCTTTAAAGGGGTCCTATGATGCTTTTTTAAAGATCATTATTTTGTGTATTTGGTGTAACCAACCCTCTACATTGCGAGTAAATCACTTGCATATGCGACTAAATCTTCACTCTGGTGACTAAATTATGTCTAATATTAGCCAATTGAAAATAAATTCTCAGATTTTACTCGCCAGTGTGAGTTGGAGGCTAAGTATAAGTTTAGCTCGGATATATTTTCACTCGCCGAACACACTCTCTATGAGCGCAGCAGAGGTTCTCTCTCAGCCAAGCGATCTGTGCTGTTTTTTCCGTCATTCTGAAGGATGTGCAACGCACAACAAATACCTTAAACTCCCAAGTGTGAAGGCGCAGACCGCTGTCGATTTGTTTCTTCACACACACAGTGAGAGAGAGAGAGAGAGAGAGAATTGATGCGCTACATGTAAACGATATACTTTGTATTTTGCTGTAAAAATAACAGAGTTCCTTTGGAATTCTTCAGCTTTTAAGAAACTAATAGGCGGAACTACTGCGCAAACGGCTATCTCATTGGCTGGTGCTCACCTATTATCATCCCAGTTTTGATTTCAGCAAATCAGTTCGAGCTGGCGACCACACAACAACCTGATTAATAGTAATGAATCATAGATCATTAATCTGGTGCGTTTTATATGTTCTTATTAGGAGAATTCGTATCATTATGTATCTAATCAGTATTTTTTGTTAGGTTTCCCCAATTAAATTTTTTTTTTTTACAGAAACACTGATTGACCAAAAAAGCACCACCACCAGTCCAGTTAAAATGTTCTGTTAAAATGACTAATATGCATTCATACGTTTATCAAGTTTTAATTCTTATTACTAAAGTTCTATCATTAAATAATTTTGATTATCATATTATAATGCTTGACTGTGTTAAGAGTGTATTTTCAGATATTTATAAAACTGTGCCATTTCACAAACAAATATATACAGTGGAAAGTATTCCGACCCCCTTAAATTTGTCACTCTTTGTTATATTGCACCCATTTGCTAAAATAATTTAAGTTAATTGTTTTCCTCATTAATGTACACATAGCACCGCATAGAAAAACACAGAATTGTTGACATTTGCAGATTTATTAAAAAAGAAAAAACTGAAATATCACATGGTCCTAAGTATTAAGACCCTTTGCTCAGTATTTAGTAGAAGCACCTTTTGATCTAATACAGCCATGAGAATCTTTTTGGGAAAGATGCAACAAATTTTTCACACCTGGATTTGAGCATCCTCTGCCATTCCTTCTTGCAGATCCTCCAGTTCTGTCAGGTTGGATGGTAAACGTTGGTGGACAAGCCATTTTTAGGTCTCTCCAGAGATACTCAATTGGGTTTAAGTCAGGGCTCTGGCTGGGCCATCAAGAACAGTCACAGAGTTGTTGTGAAGCCAATCCTTCGTTATTTTAGCTGTGTGCTTAGGGTCATTGTCTTGTGGGAAGGTAAACCTTCGGCCCAGTCTGAGGTCCTGAGCACTCTGGAAAAGTTTTCGTCCAGGATATACCTGTACTTGGCCGCATTCATCTTTCCTTCGATTGCAACCAGTCGTCCTGTCCCTGCAGCTGAAAAACCCCCCACAGCATGATGCTGCCACCACAATGCTTCACTGTTGGGACTGTATTGGAAAGGTGATGAGCAGTGCCTGGTTTTCTCCCACATACCGCTTAGACTTAAGGCCAAAAAGTTCTATCTGGTCTCATCAGACCAGAGAATCTTATTTCTCACAATCTTGGAGTCCTTCAGGTGTTTTTTTGCAAACTCCATGCAGGCTTTCATGTGTATTGCACTGAAAAGAGGCTTCCGTTGGGCCACTCTGCCATAAAACCCAGGCTGG
Organism: Sinocyclocheilus anophthalmus; assembly: GCA_018155175.1. Lineage (NCBI taxonomy): Eukaryota > Metazoa > Chordata > Actinopteri > Cypriniformes > Cyprinidae > Sinocyclocheilus > Sinocyclocheilus anophthalmus. The sequence continues at coordinate 206,243 of JADLZN010008936.1, forward strand.
TGGAGGGCTGCAGTGATGGTTGAATTTCTACAACTTTCTCCCATCTCCCGACTGCATCTCTGGAGATCAGCCACAGTGATCTTTGGGTTCTTTTTTACCTCTCTCACCAAGGTTCTTCTCCTCCGATAGCTCAGTTTGGCCAGCTCTAGGAAGGGTTCTGGTAGTCCCAAACATCTTCCATTTAAGGATTATGGAGGCCACTGTGCTCTTAGAACCTTAAGTGCAGCAGAACAGAAATTTTTTTGTAACCTTGGCCAGATCTGTGCCTTGCCACAATTCTGTCTCTGAGCTAGCTCTTCAGGCAGTTCCTTTGACCTCATGATTCTCGTTTGCTCTGACATGCACTGTGAGCTGTAGGTCTTATATAGACAGGTGTGTGGCTTTCAAAATCAAGTCCAATCAGTATAATCAAACACAGCTGGACTCAAATGAAGTGTAGAACCATCTCAAGGATGATCAGAAGAAACGGACAGCACCCGAGTTAAATATATGAGTGTCACAGCAAAGGGGCTGAATACTGAGGACCATGTGATATTTCAGTTTTTCTTTAATAAATCTGCAAAAATGTCAACACTTCTGTGTTTTTCTGTCAATATGGTGGGCTGTGTGTACATTAATGATGGAAAAAAAATTTACTTAAATGATTTAGCAAATGGCTGCAATATAACAAAAAGTGAAAAATTTAAAGGGGTCTGAATACTTTCCAGAGTACCATGTATATGGGTATGTGATGTGTGTGTGTGTGTGTGGTGTGTGTATGTGTGTGTGTGTGTATATGTATATGTGTGTGTATGTGTGTATATGTGTGTGTATTATGTGGGTGTGTGTGTGTGTATATGTGTGTGGTGTGTGTGTGTGTGTATATGGGGTGTATGTGTGATATTGTGTGTATATGTGTGTGGTTGTGTGTGTGTGTAGTGTTCCCCCTAGGTTTACGGTTTTGGGGGGGGAGGGTAGATTCCGTTTTTTTTGTGTTTTTTTCTGGACTTCTTTTTAATGGTTAAATTACATTTTATTAATCAAAAAGCATGTCTAATTAATTAAAATCATGAAACTTAAACAATTTAACATCAATTTATTAAAAATTCAACAAAAATTAAATGTTTAGGGCCCTATGAAATGTTTTATTCGTCCAACCTTATGTTTTATTGTAACCAAATTATGTTTTAGCATGTCTAATTATTTGAAAGCATAAAACAAGTTTCATTTATTCTTACAATAGCCTTATGAATTTTTTGCTCAGAAATTCTGTGTTGTGTATTTACATTTTGTTTAAAGGCATAAAACATTAATTTAATCTATCTTTTAAGTAATGAAAATTAAACATTTAATTTTTTGGAAAATAAAGGTCATTTAATATTACAATTAAAACATTGAAGAAATATTGAATGCTTATTCCTTAAAAATAAGGTTTTAATAATTTTAGTAGTAGTAGTAGCAACCTGTTACGTACAGTACATTCTACTCAACAATAGTAATACATTTCTGCCAATGCCCTCAAGTTAAACAGAACTTTTATTTTGACGGGTTGCCGTGAATACCTTTACATTTCTGTGTGTGTATGATATGAAGATAGTTTTACTGAAATGAAACGGTCAAATGCTGATGAAGTGACTCTCAGAGCAGTTCTGGAGATGTTGTTCATGTATTTATGTCCTCATGAGTACTACACAAAACCGCGCATCTGCACCATTAATTAACACATAGACATGCAGAATTAATATTTAAATATGAATGGAAGTGGGCCTTACTGTGAGTGTGTGTGTGTGTGTGCGGTGTGTTGTAAGCGTGAGCGCGCATCGGGGCGTAACTCCGCTGTGCGTGATACAGAGAGCGCGACCATAATTAGAGACTGAAATGACATGCCGTCGTGTAAATAAGATAAATAACATAAGGCTATTTAGTTTGCTTAATAAAAAAACAAGGTATAGACATGTTCTATAAGAAAGGTAACTTTAAATGACTTCTGTTGTGATCTGGCGCTATAGAGAAAATATAATAAGATAAAATTCATGACCTTCAAGGGTGGGCGAGGGGGCTGGGCGTTGGGGAGGGAGGGCGCCCCTAAAATAATGGTAGGGGAAAACTGATGTGTATGTGTGTGCTGTGTGTGTGTGTGTGTGTATGTATGTATATAGTATGTGTGTGGGGTGATGTATATTTTATATATATATATATTATATATATATATATATTTACATGCTGGCGGAGGAAACAACAAAGTATAGCAATGGCAGATTACAAGTGCCAAGGGTTCGAGAGGGCTGGTAACAGATTGTTGACATGCTGTAGATGTTCAAAAACACATATTTTTCAAATGACTGTACATTTATTGTAGGCCTCTAGCCCCGGCCTCTCTCAACAGCTTTTTTCTACAAAGTCCCTCCTTCCGACAAGGCAGTCTGCTCTGATTGGCCAGCTGAACCAGTGCATTGTGATTGGCCGAACACTGCAAGCAGTCGTCGGAAATATAACGCCCCTTACCATAACCGCAAGCTTCATCTTTCAAAATAAATATAAAAACAGTAAATAATGTCATTAGTTTAACCATCAGTTCAAGCCAGAAAGGGGAACAGAATCGCGTGACAGACACAGTGATGAAGCTGATGTGTTTGCAGTACACAAGCCACGGTTAAGCCAGCTGACTCCACTGTGATGTGACCCCATCTCTCTCTCTCTCTCTCTCGCTCGCGTGCACACACACACACGATGCGCAAAACACCAACACTGCATTTGAATAGTCAATAGCAAATACTTAAACTAATAACAAAAACAGTAGCTGATTCAGAAGTGCCAGTTTGTCATAGCAAAGTCAGAATTACCTACTCTCGAGGTTCACGAACGAAACGGTCGTCCATAAAATGCATTGCTGTTATGTTGTAAGTGATCTTAAAGATTCCTAAAGGCATCTACTTCCGGAAGACCAAATAAAGTGCTTCTGCTTTCGCCTAGAAACACACACAGCGTCTCCCTGACATGGCTGCTTCAATACTACTGCTGTTCCTGAAACCACGCCGGCTTTCTTTGCATGCACATTTGGGCGCATTATGCAAATTTTTCCACATAGTGAGGTAGATATGTGGGGGCGTGTTAGAACGAGCGTTTTAGGAGGTGTGGCTGACTCTTAACTTTTATAAAAAAAATATCTCTTTGGATTTGAGAATTTAGTCTTTGCAACTTCAGGGATCTTATCTATGCACAATCCGCTTGTAACACTCCAAAGAGAAAGGAAAAACTGAAAAATCGCATCATATGACCCCTTTTTAAGTTGTATCTGAGACAAAAAGGAGTATAAAACATGAGCATAAATGAGAACATAATAAAATAGTGAAAAGATTATGATAGACAAATGTATAAGAGACAGAGTAATTGGCTAACTTTAGATGTGAGGGGTTTGTGTCCATGTATGCTTGACCAATATTAAGAGGATAGCTCTACAAAAACTAAAATAAGTTTTTTTTAAGTAAAAACTTTATAATTAAAAGACTGTCCTCACACACACACCCACACACACACATTACAATATAAACTTTATATAAAAATTGCAAAAAAAAAAAAAATTTGATAATATATTTTGTTTATATTTAAAAAATATTTTTAAATATAAAATTGTACATGATAACAATATTACAACGAAAATGTTTCATTTTTTCCAATTTGCAAATTTTCTTAAATATGAATTGATTAACTGAACAAATAATCAGCAGATTAATCAGCAACTAAAATAGCTGTTCTTGTTCATGCCCCCAGTCTATATCACTCCGCCTGTCCGTTTTCACTCCTTTTGACTTCTGTTTTCATTGGCAAAGCACAAAGTAAGCAAGCAGCTGGCCATATTGTGTCTAAAATGTCAGTTACTTGATATAACCATCTTGTTTACTGAACTATTGTACAAAAACAATATCACTGTGTATTCAGTGCAACAAGCCTTATGCTTGGGTGATAAATATCATGTTTCTGCCAGCCTGTTCTCTAGAAATCAACCACTGTAAAACCCCTCAAACACAAGATTAAAACACATGCAGCTGCATGGAATGAGTTACTATGAGAATCACAGATACAAAATGGGTACAGATACACATATACATATTTTACATACCTTTAACCCACTGGGGAAAATCAACCCATGGCAACAGTTTAAAAGCAGCCCAATATTCGTGGAAAACAACAACAACCCTGTATCCAACACCAGCTGCAGAAGTCAGAAATGACTAGTCACGGGTCGAGAGTAAGGAGAGATAACTGACAAGATGTTGGAGGATTTGCTCCTCAACACATCCCGAGCTCATTGAAAAATATATTTTATCGTAATATGTGCTCCCTTTACACAGTGTGCGCACGATCGCGAAATTGAAAGTGAACTGCGAGCGCTCATTCACATATTGATAGCGGTGCCCTGATGCGCGAAAATTATATACAGTATTAGAAAGTTTGCGGGAGCGGACACAAAAATTGCGGGAGCGGATGGGAGCATGCGGTAATGGTCAGAAATTCAGCGAGAGCGGGATCAACAAGCCCTGCGCTATCATGCAGCGTCAGTCAGTGAGCGCCGTAACAGATGAAGTCAAATCTTGCGGGATTCCATAAATAAACTACTCTGAACCCCACTATTCGGACAAATATACATAATGAAAATACGATACAAAATGTAATACCTTGGAAAATGGCATTTAAGACATTTAAGAATTTTCTCTAAATTGATTTATCAACTTTTAATATTTTTAAAACCCCGCGGACACCCTGTTTTCATGGAGACAAACAGGAACCTACAGTACAGTACAATCATAACAAACATGTACAGAGGTGTTTCCCGGTGTCTACTCAACACAAACACTGTCACAAGGATTTACATACTGGAAACAAACATGAGATGTGTAAAACGACACTAAAGCACAAAGCAAAGGACTGTGATTTAATTCTGCACACAGAACGTACAAATGAAATTAAGATTAGTTAAGCTAAAAATACCAGATACATTGAAAAAAAAAAAGATATAGGATTTACTCAGAAATTGCAAGTAAATTTCACAAATAATTACAAAGAAACGGCAAGTAACATTGAAATAAACATGAAATTTTGAAGTAGAAAAACTAAAATAATCTTTGTAGTACAGCAAAATGCAATGCAATGCAATAAAGTAAAATAAAACAAAATGCAATGCAGTAAAATGGAATGCAATGCAATAAAAAAACCAATGTAGAAAGCAAACAGAGCATGCAATAAAATAATAAAATAAAAGTCTAAAAAATAATTGTATTTACTCAGGAAAAAAAAAAAGAACATTTCACAAATAACTACAAAGAAACCATACAAAACATATGAAGAGTTCAGATGCAAAAGCCTCTAAGTACGTGTGACGTTTTTCTTTAAAATTAGCATTTCTTTCTGGCTACTATACATAGGTTTCTATATGTAAGTACTGGTACTTCTGAATGGGTTGAGGCTGGGATTTAGCGCATTTGAAGTGAAAGTACTTGAAGAATATATACTATGTGTGGAGAGCATTCACTCAGTATCATTATCTCATTTTTGACCAAGATGGCTTTTAGAGGCTTTTGCATTGGAACTCTTCATATAATTAAGTAGAAAAACTGAAACAGTATCAAATATGCTCCAGTAATCATTGTCATATTTATATTGTTTTTGTTTGTTTGTTTTTTGCAGTGTAACTAAGCCACTATATACATTTTTTTTTGACAAAGACTGTATGGCGATGCACAGACTGAACTTACTAATAATCAGTGGTTTGATGACTTCACTAACACTAAACAGGAGCAATGATAAACAAACACATTCCAACACTGATTCTTAGATCCAGATGCTGAACTCTCTTCTGATTCCCTAAGAATCACATTCCTCACCGGAACTCAGATGTGTGATAGAGAGACAAGTCTCAACAGGTTAAAAAGCATGAGGGGATTTCCACATATACACAGTCAGAAAACCCCTCCAACTCAACCTTCACTAACCACCACCATCCCAAAGACCACACATTATTGATCCCGTTGAGTTTGGGAGTCTATCCTGTGGCATTATGATAACAGTAGATCCAGTGGATGTGATGTTAATGGGGTTAGAGCTAATCAATAGAGCTTAGCAAACATTTACAAAGCTTTGTTCATCAAGGGAACGCAAGATGTTCACTGTAAGAAACACAAGACTTGAGCTTTCCTGCAATGGAAGATGCCGATTTTGATATTGATTGATTTCTGCTGTTTGACATTTTGTGTGACGAAGAGGACAGTGATAAAAGAACAGCCATTCTTGTCTCAGCAGGTAAATGTCCCTGTTAAAAAAAAATCCAGTTTCCAATTTTGTCAAATAAATCTATTTTAAAGGTTGACATTGTCAACATTATAAATACGTAAATTTATAGTTCATTTAGTAGGAACCACTTATATTATTAAAATTATTAAGCAGGAGCTTAAAATGTCAGGCTTTGTCAGGTCCAACTAACTGATCGCAGATGATGCTTCTGAATAACTTGTGGGGTTTTTTGTCAAAGTATTCTTATTTCAGTTTTGATGACAAACATTTATTACTAAGGTTTAACATATTTAACTCTTTAGTGTTTTTTTTATTACATTTCATTGTAACAGTTCCGTTTTGTTTCAAGTCACTATTAGAGTGAATAAGGTTTTCAATAAGTATTGTGTACTGAATTCTCCGTTTGGTCTACACAAGTTAAAGTAACTGAGTATAATTATAATTTTAATAATTGTAATTAAGTTAAACTAATACAACATACACTATTCTTGAAAGTTCCAAAGCTTAGCAGTCTTTTTGAAAGTTTTTGAGTTTCCAACTTATTTTTTTTTACTTATTTTTTTTTAGCGTAATGACATCAACTCAACTCCCCCAAAAAAATTAGATACAGACACCAAGACAAATAAATACATCTACCCCCAAAATAATCACCCAAAACAAAGAAAATTTTAAAAACACTATCAAAATTGAGGGAAAAGTTGTGCTACATGGAAGAGAAGCTTCTGGAGAGGACTAAAGAGACTTTAAACCTAAGGAAAAGACTGAGAAGGCTTGAGAAGAGGGAGAGAAAGCTGGGACTTCTGAACATGGAAGGCAGAAGCAGTCCAACAAAAATCTAGAAAGAGAGGTCACCAGAGAATATTACCCAACAACCAGAGAAGATTAATGTGCAGAATTGTTAGCCACTTCTTTCACCAAGATGAAGTTTCGACTGTAATAAATGGCACATAGGGAATTGGTAGTGTCAAAATGTTCTGTATCAGTCACAAACAAGGTGACCCATCGTTAACTTCGACACCAACGTGACGCCTAGCTTCTGTATGCACAGCATCAAATGCTCGACAACCGCTCTTTACTCCACCTTCTACCGTCCACCCTTTTTCCGCTTTGTACTTACAAAGTGAGCAGCTCAGGTGGATAACGGATGACGTCGGCATTGCTCATGTGTCTTTCCGCACTCTTGATGCACAATAGCTGCACCGACGTGCCGGTTGCACTCTGCCAGCTCAGTTTTCCTTCATCCCTTTTTCCCCTGGACGATGTACTACCAAACCATCACCTCAACTTCCACCATTTCTCTATCAACGTCTGCTCCTTATTTTTTCGTAACCTTACTTCGACTTCCCCAGTCTCACCTCCCCACTAAGGAGACTTCAGAGATTTATTAGCATACATTGTAATAGACAGTATTATCATTCATCGTAGTCGAGTCCTCGTACAGCCCCCACCTTTCTATATGAGCTCATCCCTCACTTCAGCATGTTGATTTTACCGTTTCCCCCCCAATGCCCCGACGTTCTATGGTTTTGTTAGAATCACACACTCGTTTATTACCCCGCGCACCCCCAACTTTAGCCTCTTCCCTTTCGCTTCCTGCCTGAACCACACCCATACCCTCACGTTTTCTGTGGACTGTATTGTTTTCTAACACCCGAGCATCCTGTTGATCCTACTAGATGGTCATGCCAGTATTCCCGTCTCTACCGCATTTTCGTCATTCAAGTCCTTCACCCCTTCGACACCCTCTCTCATTTTATCGCCCTCTTCAGCACAGTCGCCAGCACTTTTTTTTTTTTTTCCCGATGATTCTTCCTTTGACGTACACACTCCGCTACCCTTTTTTTCTGGTTTTTCGCCCCAGCCCCAGATTCTCTAACCCCCATGTGTCCTCATTTGTAGTGTGCCATCGTACTTACCCGTTTTTTTTTGCACCACCCCGATGTTGATTGTATTGGCTTGTCTTTACAAAACGCCCATCAAGATCGCGGTCCTCCCCTCCCCACATGTTCTTTCGTCGGTCCCCTTCTTGTCTAGCCACTTCCCCCCTATCCCAAGAGACCCCTGGTACCCCAGAGACCACCCTTTGCCCCAATCCCTTTACGTTTCTTTTCTCTGTCTTTTTATCGGGGTTTTACTCGCGCGTTGTACTTTTACCAAGACTTAGTCTTTTTTTCTGGCCCATTCCTTTCTGTGCCAACTGACTTGTTCTCTTCGGTCGACATAACACCCTTGACTTGTGCGTTTTCCTGCTATTTTCCCTTTCCATTTTCACATCACCACCCAATCCGCTATTTTGACCGTCCATTCGCACCTCATTATAGAAGCAAACCTTACACTGATGTTAGTCTTCTACTACAATATTGCAGACTACCTTCCTTTTTCCACGGCCCAGCTATTCTATCTGATTCATATAAGAACAGACCACGAAAGTTGATAAGCGACAGCCCGTTCATTCAGTTTTTTTGCACTGTATTGAGTGGTGCGTTGTTTGAGGGTACACGTTTACTTGCGTTTCTTCGTTACTACATCTTGCACCCATTTTTGTGTGTACCCCCACCCCCCCTTAAACCCCATGGTTCCAAACAATTCGCACTACGACTTTTCAATTCCGAACCAAAGATTTACCTCTATATCCAGACCTCGCCTTCCATTATCCCTATAATTCCACACCCTACCCGGCCTCACTTTTTCCCCGAAGCCACGTCACTCGTGCATCCGTTTCTGCGACTTCAGCATCGATCCCTCAAGCATCTTAGCTTCATACTATGGTACTTCATTCCAATGAAGTCCTTCACGGGTGACTGACGCTCTGTCGACGAGCTGAACTGCGATTATAGCGGCTACGACACCGCATATACACTCAGAAGTATGGGCGCCCGTTCAGATCCCTCTGCACTTTTGTTCTGTGATTGTCATGATCCCTTGTGTGGCTTGAGAATTTCTGCGGTTTACTGTTGAGTGTACCACTCCCCTTACTTCCCTCTTTCATTTCTGCTCTGCTATAGCAAAATCTTTGAAATTTTTGTCTCACCTTTCGTGAATGATCTTCGTTTTGAGAATCAGCTCCTCTGGGACCTTTAATTCCCTTCGGCTGGCAGTTTCATTATCCACCCAAAACCCACTCGTCCAGGACAGAGTCTTCAGAGGTGGTCAACCATAATTTACTGCGCGTTGTCAACGAACACAGTGAAACGTTTCAGTACATGTGTTCCTTTGTCGTGTTAGACCCATACACCCAATTCACAGAGCATCACATGTTGGATACATGGAATGCCAGCTTCCCCCACCCACATTGCTTTTTCTTTTCTCTTTTTCCCTATTCTTTTTCCGCTGCCGCCTTTTCCCCGCTGTGTTTCCCCGTAATTGTGTGCAGTTTCCTCCCTTCTTCTACTGCGTATTACTCTAGCGCTCTCCTTCCCCTGCCATTTTTTCCTCAGTTTTATCCGATTCCTTTACTTTTTCCCTTCTCCTATAGGCACTTCACATCCCCCTTCATCTTTCTCCTTCAGGCACTACCCCCCATTCCTATTATTTACACTTCACACGGCAGTGGGGGTTGTTCTTCAGTGATGTCAAGACACCTTCATGCAGATTGAACGCAGGCCGCCCAGTACAGTGAGGTAGTTTGAGTTTACTAGAAGCTCGCAGACGTGTTCCTTGTGTTATAATTTTCTCCTGCCTTCACCACCTGTTGTCACTACCTCTTCAATCCCTCTTCGGTAAAATATTATATCCACTCTGAAATTTGTATTATTTGTCTTTTTTTCTAAAGAAATTTGTGCTGCCTCCACTTTACATTAAAATCAATCGCCCCTTTCAGCCCCCACTATTAAAACTCCCCATTCTTATCTTTGACCCCAGTACCCCCACAGAAACCCTTCGATGACACAATCATGCTTTCCACGTTCATTATCTTTAATCTCCCTAGCGCTATATTTAGTTCACCCATTTTTAACAGGCCCTTTGCAGAAATCATAAAGGAAAAAAAAAAAAAAAAAAAAAAAAAAAAAAAAAAAAAAAAGCTTAAAGAACATCTACTGTTGTTGGGTGAGTTAGTTAAAGCTGGCATTTTTAACCATGCACTGATCTGGTTTATGGTTTGAAACGCACATGACAAAAACTGCACTGTTTACTGGTTCAACAGGTTGACCAACCTTCTTTTGCAGGCATATTCAACAAGACTTTCTCACACTCCAGCTTCTGCTAATATCATCTCAGAGGAGCTTCATTTATGTTTTCTCAGAACTCAGAAATCTTCCCCCAAAAAGAGATCTGACAAACATAAAGGCAAAGGATCACGTTCCCATAACCGCGTGTAGATCAGATCAGCGTCTAATCTCATTTCAGCCGCACAGAGCTGTTCAATCAGTGAAACACAATATAAAGAAAGTAGGGCTGGACAGTAATTCAATATCAATATGTATCGCGATATAATTTTTTTCAATAACGGTGATATGATTTTTAAACACATTTCCGATATTTCGATATTACCAGTTTCCCATACATTGATTTATTTGTGGCGTTTGACTTCGTTGAATAAACATGAGCACTGCACGTTTCAAAATCATAACGCGTCGCGGGTGTTTTATATGAATGTATCTCTGAAGGGAACCGACTGTCTTCAGAAAAGTTTCGATGGCATTTTCATTTGATCTGATAAAGTAGCGTTTATGAGCGGAGCTGCTTTGATTACAGCCATTACTGGAGAAACCCCTAGTTTTATCACGCTAAAAGCGCCTCCTGCTGGCAGAGAATCAGTTTTCATTTTAAATAAGCCCGTCTCAAGCAACATTTCCAGTTTTTGTTGTTGTTCAATTTTTTTGTTTTCTGCAGCGACTCGGTGCACTTCTCATACCCTTTTTTCTGGCTAAAGCACATTTGTTTTAATCTATAAGAATAATCAGCCTACACTACCAGTCAAAAGTTTTCGAACCATAAGAATTCTCTTCTGCTCACCAAGGCTGCATTTATTTGATCCAAAGTACAGCAAAAACAGTAAAATGTTGAAAAATTTTTACTATTTAAAATTGCTTTCTATTTGAATAGATTTTAAAATATAATTTATTCCTGTGATCATACAAAGCTGAATTTTCAGCATCATTACTCCAGTCTTCAGTGTCACATGATTCTTCCGAAATCATTCTAATATGCTGATCTGCTGCTTATCAATATTTAAAACAGCGTGACGTGAAATTTTTTCAGGATTCTCTTGATGAATGAACGAAATTCCAAAAAGATCAGGCATTATCTGAATAAAAAGTTTGTGTAACATTGACACATTCCATTCAGTCTAATTTTTATATTTTTTTGGGGAAAGATATTATAGAGATTAATACTTTTATTTAGCAAGGGTGCTTAAAATTGATCAAAAGTGATGATTAAGGCATTTATATTGTTACAAAAGATTTCTATATCAAATAAATAGGTTATATCGATATCGGAATTATATCGTATTGACCGAATTTAAGAAATATATCGTGATATAAATTGTGGCCATATCGTCCAGCCCTAAAAAGAAAAGAATTATACAGAGTACAAATGTTGATTTTAATTTTTAATAAGTTGCTCAGAGGTTGCAAAGGAATCTGAGGGTACGTTGTAGGGATGTAACGATTACAGGTTTGACGATAAATCATGATAAAACACCCCACGGTTATTATTACCGTTTCATATTTTAATTATCAAAACCGTATTGGATTACCGCGATTTGAACAACTCGCCATAAATAAATACTATCCAGCATGAAGCACAGTTTTAAGTAACAGTCTCAATTGCGCACAGCACACAGAGTAGTTTCGTTTTGAGTGAAAACAGGGCGGAAAAGCTGGGAGATTTTAAAAGAATTATACAAATAAATATATGAATTAATTAATTATATGAATCCACATCTGAAGGTTCTGACTGTCTTCAGAAACGATTGATGGCATTTTTCATCTTTGCTCCATGTAATACCTAAAGGAAGTGTTTTAATCGCAGTGCTGCTTTGTCCACAGAGTTTATGGGAAACAGCTTTTCCATAAGCGCCACCTGCTGTCAGTGAGTGGATTTACAGAGACTTATATTTACATTCAGCCTGTGCAGTTTGTTCTAGTAAAAAACGGAAGAATTGCAGGCCTGCGGTAAATTTGACCTTTCCCCCCCTCCCCTGCCGGTTGATGAAAAACAAGCTTATGTGGATTCTACATATTTAAACAATTCAGATAAATTATCTAGAATTATTATGGAGCAGATAAAATACAAACATTTATTAATCAATTACCATTTTGACATATCTTTTCTTTATTTAAAGGCTGAAATGTGAGGTTTACCTTTATATTAAACTTTTTCAAAGCTTTTTTTGAACATGTACATTAGATATTTCAACATGCTATTAAACTGTTGCCAGTCAAGTTGTCATTTAAATCTGAACATCATTGGTAATGTTATTGTTTTAGTGATTATGCAAACAAAGAGTCATTTTATTTGTTGTTTGTTGATTTATAAATATAAAACTTGGTGAAGTGATTTATGTCAGTACTTTTTTAACATCTTCAGCACATTTTAACAATACCGTGATAATACTGATAGCCGTGATAATTTTGGTCACTATAATCGTGATAAGAAATTTTCATACCGTTACATCCCTAGTACATTGACACAACAATGATTGTGCTAAAAACAAGGAATTATTTTGAATTAAAAATATTAGCAAACGTTACAATTAGACCCGTTGGCAACATGATAATGATAACTGTTATGAGGAAAGAATGATGCGACCCCATGAAGGTGCATCTATGAAGGACTGTAAGAAGAACATATCGCTAGGTGCTGTTCACACAGAAAGTTCTTTTGCATTGACAAAGATGTGATGCAGGCAGAGGAATGGAAAAATATGCTAGGTTAAAAGACGCAAGTTGAACTTCTTTTAAAGGTTTAGTTCACCCAAAAATGAAAATTCTGTCATTAATTACTCACCCTCATGTTGTTTCAAACCGTAAGACCTTCGTTCATCTTCGGAACACAAATTAAGATATTTTTGATGGAATCTGAGAGCTGTCTGACCCTGCATAGACAGCAACGCAACTGAAATGTTCCCAAGTCCAGAAACGTAGCAAGGAGATCTGTAAAATAAGCCATGTGACATCAGTGGTTCATCCGCAATTATACGAAGCTACGAGAATACTTTTTGTGCGCAAAAGAAAATAACGACTTTATTCAACACTTCGTCTCCTCTGCATCACCCTGGTGCCATTTTGGAGAGTGTCCGCTGGACGTAAAAAACGTATGCGTCTGCGGTCAGCTGCGGACATGGCATACGCTATTCCGTTCAGATCAAATACAAACAACGTAAACAACGTATGCGCATGACGCAGCTGGCACAGAACAGCATACGTTGCTTACGTCCAGCGGATATTCTCCAAAATGGCACCAGGGTGATGCGGAGGAGACGAATTGTTGAATAAAGTCGTTATTTTTTTCTTTTGGGCACAAAAAGTATTCTCGTAGCTTCGTATAATTACGGTTGAACCACTGATGTCACATGGATTATTTTACAGATCTCCTTGCTACGTTTCTGGACTTGGGAACATTTCAGTTGCGTTGCTGTCTATGCAGGGTCAGACAGCTCTCAGATTCCATCAAAAATATCTTAATTTGTGTTACGAGATGAACGAAGGTCTTACGGTTTGAAACGACATGAGGGTGAGTAATTAATGACAGAATGTTCATTTTTGGGTGAACTAACCCTTTAAGGTGTTGCTATGTGGATGCTAAATCATTCTGAGTGGTTTTAAGCTGCTATTTAGTTGCTAGGGTGTCCTGGTATGTTATTATGTGGTTGCGAAGACATTCTGAATGGTTTTAAGCTGTTGCTGTGTAGTTGAAAGTATTTTGTAGGTGTGATATGTGGATTAGGGGTGGAAGATATGCTCCATACGTCCTTCTTCAGCCGGTGAGATCGCCGATACATGATATTACCGTGCTAATTTATTAAATTATTTACTTACTTCGTTTCATAGCCGGAGTGTGAACCAACTCCAGGGCAAGGCCAAAAGCAGCCTATAATGTTAGTGTAATCTATCAACTAGCCTACACATTACATTATATCTTTTTAGTAAAGTAGCATATGGATGTCACGTCATAAAATATTTTTAATATGACTGAATATGTATTTAACATGATAACCGTTTAATAGAAACATTGCAAGTTACTAATTATAATGCTTATGTATCCTCAGTTATTCAAACAGCGGCAACAGAAAACGAGCAAAGAACATTACATTACCAATGAACATCATCACAAGCTCAGTCTAGCCTTAGTTTATGCACTTTAAAAACACTCCCATTAAAATAAATGAATCTGTACTGTATGATGAATAAATCTCTTATATTTACATCATAGGCACATCTGCACAACAAAACTCCGGTGTTTCAGCAATGACTCTGAACTCTGATGATCTGAACGCCTCTGATTGGCCATTGCATTCATAAGCTCAACAGAATCGTGTGTGATTAGTTATAATGCGCAACTAGTGCTGGGCGGTATAACCAAAAATGTATATCACGGTATTTAAAAAAATTATACCAGTTTCACGGTACATAACGGTATTTTTTTTCATGCATGACCGAGTGTTAACCATATCTTCTACTGATTGAGAGAGGAAATACTGCAGTATATTGACTTAGAATGCCCTATTTTACTGTCATGATGAGTGAATATTGTCAAAAAATACCACACTAAATAGTGACTAAACACGACCCCCTTTTAATACATGTTAACCAGGAGTCACTCTCATTTATAATCGCGGCATCGTCTGATAAAATCAACGTGCATCTACACTAAAGAGCGGCTATGCGGTTGTATTACTTTTTTGTCTCATGCAGCGCACTGCCTGCGTCTGAGTAACAAACTAAAAACAACAACAAACAAAAAAGTGCAAGTGATATTAACAGACGAACTACGCTCATATTTATAATTCCAAACAATCAGTAAGAGACAGGTGCTAGGAACGCTGTTTTGTACTCATTTATTGACGAGTCGGCTGCGGTGCAGCTAACTGAATGTGCTGCTTCTCTGCCACTCACGGCACAGAACAGACGCGAGAGAGGGGACACTTCTCCGGGAAAGTCAGACCTCGCGTTCGCGGGACAGCACTGGCGAAATCCTCCAAATGAACCATAGCTAAGCTTTATCCAGAAAAGTCGCTAGGTTTGTCAGTATGAATATTCCATGGGAAAAAAAGGCACTAAAAGGGTCTGAAAGTTGCTAAATCTAGTGCTAAAGTCGCGCTCGTGTGTGTGAGACACGGGAGCTGATGGCAGGGGGCGGTGGATATGTGTGGCGGACAATGTGGATATTGTGGACGAGTTCTTCTGTGTCATCACGTTCTATTAGTTCTACGGCTTCAGTTTCGGAACTTTCACGCTTAGTAACACATACAGCTGTTCCCTCACCACAGTGCAACAGTGAAAAGGGACCCCTTTCAAACAGTGTCGCGTTCCGAACGTTGTTTAAGCGACATACACCGGTATTTAAAAAATTCATATCATAACAAAAATAAACACCGGTATTCGGTATGAACCGGTATACCGCCCAGCACTACGCGCAACACTGTAAAAATGTGGAAAAAGAAATATGATGGAACAAATAAGCCCTAATATTAATTAGTCAGTATTACTGGCCTGATAATAATAATAGTCTTGCTATTGTCAAAGGCATCAGCCACAGGCGATATCGTCAATCGATACTATAATCTATCGGCACAACCCTAATATGGATGATAAAGCATTCCGAGTGGTTTTAAGCACATTGCCATGTAG
The DNA here is from genome assembly GCA_018155175.1 of Sinocyclocheilus anophthalmus. Taxonomy (NCBI): domain Eukaryota; kingdom Metazoa; phylum Chordata; class Actinopteri; order Cypriniformes; family Cyprinidae; genus Sinocyclocheilus; species Sinocyclocheilus anophthalmus. The sequence goes on from JADLZN010008936.1 coordinate 222,307, forward strand.
TTGCTACAGTCTTTTGGGTGGATGCTAGGGCATTGCTAATTGGTTGCTATGGTGTTGTTATGCACTGCTATCTGCTCTTTGCTATGCAACTACCAGAGTGTACTTTATATAAGTGCGACCTGATGCAGTGATGTGATTCATGACAACTCGCTTTTCTATAATTGGCCATTAGCAGGAAGCGTTTCATGCAAAGCCCTCACAGTGAATGCTGACTAACAAGCGAAAGGGAAACCTCTGCAAACAGGCCAAAAACTGGAACGTTGAACACAAAGTAGGAAGCCACAGAAGCAAGGTCACACAAAGATAAACAACTCGTTTGAGAGAAGAAACAGGAAGTGCTTCTGGAGCAAAAGCCAAACCCACTCAAATTTCATTCGACTCCAGTAGCAGGTCATGAGAGGCCAAGAGAGGCTCATTTCAAAGGACATGCATGGTAAAATGGGGCATTTTATGCCTTCCCAAAGTGTTACTTTATTTACAAAATAAACTCCCAGTAAACAGAGGCAGAAAAGTGAATGGGTGCAGCGTGCATCGCTGGTTCGTTCCCAGACTCATGCTCGCTCGGTTAGTTAACCTGCCTTTCAACTTGTTTGCCTGAAAGTTCCCAGTGTTCATTGAGGCGCACGCACGGCATGAAACAGGTTTCCTCTGTGATCCCAGCGTGACACAGACTCAACGTACACATCTGAACGCATGGATCAACACCGCTGGCCCAGGGGTTGATGGGAAGGGAACTCCACAAAGCATACTTTGAGGACACGACTTGCTCTGTAAGCATTAAACTAAACAAGTACAACACCCATCACAATGTCTAAATTCTAGTGTTTGCAAGCACAAACAATACTGTAAATTAGTGATGTGATCAGCACGCTAAGTATTAAATACTAAGTGCACACTTCAGTGTGTGTCCGGAATGATTCCTCAAATGAGAAAAGCGTACTAAAAGGTTCTTTTGACTAACCATCACGAAATCACCCACAATGCTCTGATAATATTTTAATTCATCAAAATAAATTCAAATGACATTCTGAAGGCTTCTTACTAAATTTGGAGATAGTCATTTTATATTCTTATTTTTACAGAAATTAAAATTGCGATCACCAAAGTAAATTTGGGAATAAATGTCTTTATTTTAATTACGGCGTGAAATGTTGTTTACAAATCTGAAGATGGAAAATATGAAGCAAAACCTGTAGCTTTCAGGATATTTTGGCAGAAATGATGATTACCGTGGTCAATCTGCTAAAAGACTTTGGAAAATCCGTGCCGAGGCGTGTGCTTACAGTGGGCCAGCGGATGTAGGTTAATCGAGTAATCCCTGAGGTTCAGATGTTAGTAGGTTAAGCAGCATTGACTGTCTGTGTGTGTGTGTGTGTGTGTGTGTGTGTGTGTGTGTGTGTGTGTGTGTGTGTGTGTGTGTGTGTGTGTGTGTGTGTGTGTGTGTGTGTGTGTGTGTGTTAGCCGAATCAAGAATTAATGTGACAGGGAAAGTCCATAATGTCCTGCACACCCACTGAAAATACAACAAGTGAAAATGAATGCAATTATGATAAAAGGTCAATGTTGGTGCTTCATCAAGTTCTGTTACAAGTCAATACATCAGTATGCTGCGTTGCATTAGTTAAAAGCAGGCTGAGGGAAAAGCAATGTGACCCTTACACAACTGTCCTGTGGTCACACCATAGTAAAATACCATGGTAGTAGTGTAAGTTATTTTAAAAAACCACCGTATTACTAAGGTGCTACAATTACAACAAGGTATATTTTTGGACATAAGCCATTGCATTCTTGGAAGTACCTTAGAGTGCCATTTAAATAAATACCATCACTGTAACATGGTGCTCCCGCAGTACTTTTGCAGGATCAAGCAAAACATGGTATTACCACAGTATTTTAGTAAAACGTAAAAGTACAGTAGAGTTCTGCAGAAGCAGTATGGTAAAGCACTATAATAAATCTTTGATGTGAGGAGTGGCAGCAGCGGCGGCTCATGAGATTTAATGGAGTAACCATGGAAACAGCTACACTTTATCAGCGTGTCTAGAGATCGTGCGGTTAATAGTAACTCTCATTCGCTGCCGGTTTATTGCGCGAGCCAATAAAATAACCCGGATTCTTACCTTTACTGCTGAATTAAAACTCGTTGTGACTGGATAGCTCCGTGACTGTGTTGTTAAATGATATCACGCGAAAATAAAGCGCAATGCAGCGGCTATAGTCGCGATGAGTCGGTGGTTATTCGCGGGAAGCGCTGCAATCCACCGTCTTCCCGGACGCCATGACTGAACGAAGTGGATCCCAAACTGATTTCATACAATAAAACACCGCCTCCAGCCTCCAACACCCGCACTACAGCCTCATGAATGCCGTGATGAGAACAGCGACACCTGGCGGTGGATTTAAACTTCAGCTGCTCAACAAGTCCCGAAGCATTCTTACTGGAATCTCTTCCACACCAAAGTTCAAAAATGTACCATGTTTTGGGGCATCATGTAGCATGGTAGTACCATGGTGTTCTTGGAAGAGCTTGATACCACATTATTACCATCTGACACCATTACTGTACTGCAGTACGTTTTGTACGGCATGGTAAATGAATATGCAAGTCAAATGATACCACTGGATACTATACCGTATAAAGGATCGATTTACCGCGATAAAACCAGTACATTTTTACATCCCAATGACTGTAGGACATCACATTCAAATAAAATCGTTCAGCAACATCTTTCAGTGTATTTATCCAATCTTATAAAGAACTGTGATGAGCAACAGCGCCACCAAGCTGGGGATTCTGCCATTCACATCACTTAAAAAAAAAAATTCTCAAACATTATTAAAGGCAGAGTAAGTGATTTCTGGTAGCCAATGTTGATATTTGAAATCACCAAAACAAACACGCCCCTACCCCAAAAGGGTCTTGTCCCTATTTTGATAGCTCCGCCCCACATATACGTATGCAACCCAGGCAACGATTAGTTATGTGAAACAAAGCAAAACCAATGTTACACCGTGTCTACACCGGATGAGAGCGGCGCGGCGCAACAAATCCCTGACAGAAAACTGCTGCCGGGTTCTATTTATGACGGGCTGACACAAATTTCAAATGGTTTTCAAAGATCGTTTGATCGCGTCCAGTGTAGGCAGACTTTAGCTGTTGTAGACACGGTGTTACTCACCTATTGAGAAGAAACAAAGCAACCTCAGCATCCTATCGCAGGCCTTCCGCTCCTTAAGTTCTCTCCAGCGCTGGAAAGCTGATCCGATATTTACACGGGTCCTACTTCTTGCCTTATCGTTCCACAGATGTTTTCCTCTTTTGTTTTTTATCCGCCATCTGTATCTTTCTGTCGCTCGGCTCGGCTAATGTCCGTCCCATGCACTGAAAGCTCTCTCCTCCACATCACGAGTAGACACGCCCCTTATTGCTGATTGGCTACAAGTTTGTTTTGCTATTCGGCCCAAATCAGTTTTCTAAAGTGTTTTTGAAAAATCACATACCCTGCCTTTAATATCGGAATACATGGGGATTTCTTTAGTCATTTTTAAGTAAAGGAATTGGGATCTATGCATTTGTAATCAGAAAGGGATCCACCATAAACTATATAGTTCCCTGTAAATATATATTTTCAGCGTGCATATTGCTAATGGTCCTACTTAACCAATGTTGGATGTAATGCATTACTAAGTAGCCTAATTAATTGCAGTAATTTAATTACTTTTCCCTTGAAAAGGTAAAGTAAGGGATTAAAGTAAAGTAAGGGATTACGCTGAATTTTTCTGTAATTTAATTTCTTATGTAATTGCATGAAATACTGTAGACTATAAAACAGTCTATTATAACACAGACTATAAAACACTTCTATATAAAACAATAGTGGGTTTAACTTCAAAAATTAGCATCTCATGTAAAAAAATTAAACAGGAAAAAACAGTCTCAGTGTCAGTCTCGCTTTCAGTTAGAATTACAAGTTGATTTTCTGCAGCTGTCCAATGTGGAGCTAGCTTATAATGTAATCTTTTTATTACTAAGTGAATGCAAAAATAAAGAAAGAAAGAAAGAAAAAATAATTAGTGATAGTTTGGTGTGCATAGATTAAAGCTTGATCTAGCTCAGGACTGATTTGATTACAATAACACTATAAGGTGTTTTAAGAGATAATGCTGTGAATAAAATAATTTATCGAAAATAAAATGTCTTAGCACTTTATTTTATGACTTACAAAAGATGTTAGACAGAATGATGCATCATTCTGTCAGTTATTTCTTCATACAGTTAATTAAATGTACGCCAAACATATATTTATTTGTATTGTAAAAAATTATTGTAATTGTACAATAGTAATATAATTGTTTGACATTTGCCATTCACTTCAAAGCTGAAGTGGTTACCTTGTGATTACCTACAATTGTTAAGTTCTAAACAACACTACAATTCATTGATCATGCTGTACTTCCGTCCATCACAGCCACATTTTCATTCCGTCATAAATCAAAACTTAAATTTGGCACCAATTTGAGTAAGATTACGGAGCCCCTGCAGATTAAGGTTAATTTAGAATCGTGTGCAAGTTCCTATTGAATAAAACACATTTAAACACTGTGATCAAGTAAAAATTGAATTTATGTCTCATTGATATCGATTTTCAAGGTTTCTGAAGGTGAATTTTATAAAGGTGAAGTTAAGACTTTTCAAGACCAAGACAATTTTAGGGAATAAACTGAATGGAACACAAATCTTTAAATGTAAATGCCTTGTGTTAGCAAAGCTTCAAAGTTTGAAAATACAACTTCCAACAGATCTCCATTCTACTTTTTAATTCATTTTCAAATCTATATATATACTGTATATAAAGGTGCATCTCAATAAATTAGAATGTCATGAAAAAGTTCATTTATTTCAGTAATTCAACTCAAATTGTGAAACTCGTGTATTAAATAAATTCAACGCACACAGACTGAAGTAGTTTAAGTCTTTGGTTCTTTTAATTGTGATGATTTTGGCTCACATTTAACAAAAACCCACCAATTCACTATCTCAACAAATTAGAATATGGCGACATGCCAATCAGCTAATCAACTCAAAACACCTGCAAAGGTTTCCTGAGCCTTTAAATGGTCTCTCAGTTTGGTTCACTATTCTACACAATCATGGGGAAGACTGCTGTTCTGATAGTTGTCCAGAAGACAATCAATGACACACTTCACAAGGAGGGTAAGCCACAAACATTAATTTCCAAAGAAGCTGGCTGTTCACAGAGTATCCAAGAATTGTTAACAGAAAGTTGAGTGGAAGGAGAACGTGTGGAAGAAAAAGATGCACAACCAACCGAGAGAACCACAGCCTTATGAGGATTGTCAAGCAAAATCGATTCAAGAATTTGAGTGAACTTCACAAGGAATGGACTGAGGCAAGGCATCCAGAGCCACACACACAGACGTGTCAAGGAATTTGGTACAGTTGTCGTATTCCTCTTGTTAAGATACTCCTGAACCACAGACAACGTCAGAGGCGTCTTACCTGGGCTGAGGAGAAGAAGAACTGGACAGTTGCCCAGTGGTCCAAAGTCCTCTTTTCAGATGAGAGCAAGTTTTGTATTTCATTTGGAAACCAAGGTCCTAGGGGCTGGAGGAAGGGTGGAGAAGCTCATAGCCCCAGTTGCTTGAAGTCCAGTGTTAAGTTTCCACAGTCTGTGATGATTTGGGGGGCAATGTCATCTGCTGGTGTTGGTCCATTGTGTTTTTTGAAAACCAAAGTCACTGCACCCTAGCAAGTATTGAGTACATGTACAGTAATTAACATACTTTCCAGAAGGCCAACAATCACTAAAAATGTTTTTTTATTGGTCATACGAAGCATTCTAATTTGTTGAGATAGTGAATTTTGGTGGGTTTTTGTTAAATGTGAGCCAAAATCATCACAATTAAAAGAACCAAAGACTTAAACTACTTCAGTCTGTGTGCATTAAATTTATTTAATACACGAGTTTCACAATGAGTTGAATTACTGAAATAAATGAAAAACTTTTCCACGACCAATTTATTGAGATGCACCTGTATATATTGAAATAACTTTAACTGTACCTTCTAAACATTTTTTTTTACTGCAAAAAAGTGATGCTCTTCCTCTGTATTTTTGTCGTTTTCCAACGCAAATGGCCAAAGATTCTTAAATCAAGATATATTTACTAGAGAAGCAAAATGACGTATGAAGCCTTTATGAAAAAAATATCAAAATAAATAGAATTTACGATTGAAACAAGAACAAATATCTGTCAGTGGCCTCAAGACATTGTTTAGATTATGTATCGTAAGATTCGTCAGAACTCAACTTAATTCAAATGGAAAAAAAGTTTTCATACCCCATTGACATTTGTTCTTGTTTTAAGCATAAACTCAATTTTGTTCAATTTCTCAGAAAACAAGCCTTTAACTTTCTTCATTTTGCATTTCAAGTAAATATATCTTGATTTAAGGATGTTTGATATTATAACTGCAATACCAAACACAAAAATAATGGGATAAGATCATATGTGTGTGTGTGTGCCATGATTTAATTGCCATGATTTGAATTTAAGACACTCTGCTCAGATTTAACACCTAAAACTAAGCCTTAACGGGGTCATATGATGCGATTTAAATTGTTCCTTTCTCTTTGGAGTGTTACAAGCTCTTGGTGCATAAAGAAGATCTGTAAAGTTGCAAAAACTAAAGTCTAAAATCCAAAGAGATATTCTTTATAAAGGTTACAAGTCAACCACCCCTACCTAAAACGGCTCGTTTAAACACGCCCTCACATGTCTACGTCACTATGTGGGAACATTTGCATAATGCCGGCCAAATGTTCATGTAAAGAAAGAAGGCGTAACTTTTATTCTCAATGTAGTATCGTTGTTGCCGCCACTGCCAGGTTGTGAAGGCAATGTGTGTTTCGTTGTGAAAGCGAAACTACTTTGTTTGGCCTTCCAAAAGAGAACGATATCGCTTCGTCATGCCTGGAGCTGATCTGTGCTGGTCGCTGAGGGAATACATCAACTTAGTGCTGTGGATCAACGGATCATCTTTCACCGTGGACGAAACGGAGTCCAGCCCGGGGTCGTCACATGCGGTTGCCGCAAGCCCGCCGGACGCTCCTTTGTAGAATCCGCCGGCCCTCGCTCACTCTAGGCCGCCGTGTTTCGTGTGAAAGCAAAACTACTTGTTTGGCATCCAAAAATGGAATCAAAGAATTACGTACTTCTTTTATATTTAAAGAGTTTTTATATATTTAAAGCAAGTTTTTTTGGGCAGTGTTGAGTAGTGCTTGTTGTTTGTCGTTTCTTTGATCATAAATGCAGACATGGTTTTATTTTTACGCGGCACGATGCAACACGTAAAAAAACAGTATAAGTCATTATAATCCTTAATTATGTCCCCACTGGATGGAACTAATGCCTCGTTTATAATGGGTTTCATGTTTTTGAATCGTCGCTCCGGCTTGACAGGGCATCATCACAGTATGGTAAGGGGCGTAACATTTCTGTCACACGCTTGAGGTATTCGGCCAATCACAACGCACTGGATTGTTGGCCAATCACAGCACACCTTACTTTTTTTAGAACGATGAGCTTTGTAAAAATCGACGCGTTTCAGAAAGGTGGGGCATAGAGGAGAAACAATAATGTACAGTATGTGGAAAATAATGTTTTTTGAACCTTAAACAGCATAAACACATTTCAATACACAAAATAAAAAAACCAAATACACAAAATAATGTTTTTTTTAGCAACATCATATGACCCCTTTAAACTAAAGCCTTAATTTGATAAAACTTGGAAGACCTGCCGGAACCATGTTTATATACTTATTAAGTTTTTAAAGTACATTTCAGAGATTTCAAATCTTTTCCTACAAACTCCTAATCACTTTCTCTAGTTACTGCTGTAAATCCGTAATAAAATACCATGTGAAAAGCTTTCATGTTAGTTTCCGCCTTAAGCACTGTATCCTCTTGTAAACGAGTTAAAAAGCATTATAGTGAGAAAACCTACAGTAAACCTTAGAAGGAAAAAAAAAGTTTACTGTAGTTAATAGGATCAAAGTAATGTAACATTTACATTTTAATTGTATTTAAGCTAACTGGATTCCATTTTCACGTATTGAGAGCATTAGATAGCAATGAAACTGACACAAAGTTCAGCATGTCTTGTATCTTTAATACTGAAAGTGTTGTAAAATGATTAACCAGGATAGATTGCATATACAAATGTTCCATGGACATGTGACAACCCATAAGCCATCTGGCTTCAGATTTGTGCATTTCCTTCATAATATCAGAAGCCCTGAACCCAAAGTCCCAGTTTTCCTATGTTGTTTATTTCATTAAATGGATTAAATAAGCCAATGACAGACAATATTAGCCGTGACACATATCAGCGAAGGTGGAGCAAACCGTTGCCCGTTTCTCCCAAACATCATCGCCGGCGATCTGGACCAGCGTTGAAGAGAAAACAAAAACCTAAAAGAAAACCAAACAAGACGTCAACACCATGACCGCTGCATCATCGCTCTATTACATTCGAGCTCATCCAAATCAGAGTCCGTTCAGTCCAATCCATCGGTGAAAAGAGTCGGACCGACCCCTAAATCAGCATCAGCAAGGATCGACAGACACACAAGTTGACAAAACAACTATAACTGATCTCATAAGACAGAAAAGCACAATTTCTACACCAGAAATTCTTAACGATCTATGATGGATGACTGTTAGTTTCATTTCATACCCCTAAACCCCCCACGTCCGCTCAAGATGAGGGTTTTTGAAGCCATTGGCCCTTTTTGAGGTGAGACACACAAACACGCATGTAGTCGCTGGACGCTCGGCCCTGCTGTTGTTGAAGACTTTGAGAGATCAGGTCCAGACGGCTCAGAGGCCCAACACAAACTCAAGTCACATGGCAGTTCTTTACTCAAAATAAGGAAAGGGCCAAAAATCTAGATGTGGAATTCCAGATGCAAAGTTTATTAATCCTCAATAGATGGGCTGTTTTATAGGGTTAAGGCTTCTCTCGTTTACTCAAGCCGTGTTCAGGAGGTCCTGGATGGCCTTCTGCTGAGTCTCGTTGAGCACTGAAACACACTGCGTCCAGAGTCCTCCAGAAACCTGAAAACATGGGAGCACACAGTCAGACATTTGACATGGAAATACCATGCAAATTCTACTTGGGTCAACCCAGAAGCAAAAAAGGGCTACTTTTCAAACAGATGAACCATCATTAGATATACTGAAAATAGATTTCTGTTAATATAATACATTTTCTAAATTTACACATTTGAATATTTTAAGATATTCAATATACATTTGAAATCTTATGAAATCTTTAAAGAACAAGGATAAACAATTTGATATTTATAGGCATCAATATACATATCTACATGGGGGGGAAAAATGCAATGCTGAGATTTTTAAATGCTAAGGCTATACAACATGCATAAATTATTGATATTCATTTTATAATGATAAAACACTTTTTTTTTTTTTTTAAGTTTAACTATTTAAAATTTAAAATAATGCATGCAACATACAGTAGTCAACATTTGAAGTGGATCAAAAAAAGTTAATCAAAGTTGTCCTAAGACAAGAACGGGTATTGTTCTTGTTTTACAGCTAGCCATATCACCCTGCAGCCCAAGACTGCATGGTTGCCCACTGAAGCTAAGCAGGGTTGAGCCTGTCAGTACCTGGATGGGAGACCTCCTAGAAAAAATAGGTTGCTGTTGGAAGTGGTGTTAGTGAGACCAGCAGGGGGTACTCACCCTGTGGTATGTGTGGGTCCTAACGCCCCAGTATAATGACGGGGACACTATACTTTCAACAAGCACCATCCTTCGGATGAGAAGTTAAACTGAGGTCCTGACTCTCTGTGGTCATTAAAATCCCAGGATGTCTTTCGAAAAAAAGTAGGGGTGTAACCCCGGCATCCTGACCAAATTCGCCCATTGGCCTCTGACCATCATGGACTCCTAACAATCCTCCATATACTGCTGATTGGCATTCCATCACTCGGTTCATCTACAACAATAAGCTTTTTTTTTTCTTGATTTTTTTTTCAGTGTGTGGTGGGCGTTCTGGCGCAATAAGGCTGCCGTCGCATCATCCAGGTGGATGCTGCACACTGGTGGTGGATGAGGAGATCCCCCCTTCTATGTAAAGCGCTTTGAGTGCCCAGAAAAGCGCTATATAAATGTAATGAACTATTATTTTAGGGACAACCTTTGATGAAAGGTTTTGATCCACTTCAAATGTGACTATTGTAGTAAAAAATTGTTGAAATTCATTAAAGCCATTTTAACAACAATATATTAGAGATGAAACAGTATGAAAATTTCTTATCACGGTTATAGTGACCAAAATTATCACGGTTATCATTATTATCACTGTATTGTTAAAATGTGCTGGAAATGTACTGACACACAAATCATTTCACCAAGATTTACATTTAAAATCAACAAACAACAAATAAAATAAGTTTTTGTTTGCATAACTAAAACAATAACATTGCCAATGATGTCCGGATTTTAAATGACAACATGACTGACAACAGTTTATATAATAGCATGTTCAAATAAAGCTTTGAAAAAGTTCAATAAAAAGCTTTAAAAAGTTTCATAAATGGTAAAACCTCCCATGTAGCTTTTATAAAAAAAAAAGGGTTAGGGTTAGGGTTAGGGTCAAAATGATAATTGATTAATAAATGATTATAAGTATTTTATCTGCTCCATAAATAATTATATAAATACCTTATCCGAATTGTTTAAATATGTAGAATCCACATAAACTTGTTTTTCATAAACCAGTCAAAGTTTAGAGCAGGGCATGCAAATTCGGTCCGTTTTTTGATCTACACACCTTTCACTTTTTAAGACTAAAACAAAAGATGGATTCATTGTTATTCTTAATTAAAAGGCATAACAATAAAACAGTAAGATACAATGACAAACTAACATACAAAACGTTTTTTAACAAAAACGAATAAGACGAGTCACGAGGCATGGCATACACCACATGCTATATTATATACCGACTAATAAATTACAAAAAGTTTGGCAAACACTGAGGAATCAAATAAAAAAAAAAAAGAGAGCCTCCATAGCATAAAGTGAGGTAAACAGCAAAAATAAGCTTTTCAAAATGAAAACAAAAAAAGAAAAGTAAAACTAAACTTGCAGTCGGTGACAGTGCTTGCATGTTTTTGTCCCACAAGAATACCAACATGTTCACCTTTGGTTTAAGAAGCGGTCTTTTACTTAACTTAAGCGTGAAAACCATCCATCGTTCCGGATATTTTTTTTTTTTTGGTCACTGTGCTGCACGCAGCTTCGCGCTCCTGACGCGGCGAGTATAAACCAGGCTCTACACTCGAAGCGCTGCGCAGCTCAAACGAGTTGCGCGGTTTCGTTATGCTTTCAGTTTTGTTTGCCGTTTGATGTTTCTCATATGCAACAGAAATGCAGCGCTTACGAGTTCAACAATGCGGTGGTCGCACCAGTGTGACCACACACAAAATTTAGTCGCACCGGCAGAAAAAAATTCTCAAAATGCGCCCATTTGGTCGCACACTGGAGCCCTGTGCAGTACAGTATTTATCCTCAGTTGTCAAAATCAAGCGGTAACAAATTTTTACGGTATAGGGATAATTAAATTTTAAACGGTAATACTAACTCTTCAGGGCATTTTATCACGATTTATCGTCAAACCGGTAATCGTTACATCCCTACAATCTATAAGTGCCAACATAAGATAAACACTAATATTCCACAAGAAATATTAATAAAAACAAAACTATATAGCTTTGTAGAAAGCATTATTTTTTGAGCACACAAAAAAAAAAAAATTTTTTGCAATTCTGCAATCTTTCTACTGGTATTAGTTTGCCTGTATATAATAAAGCAGTTTGTTCATATTAAATGACATGAAACCTACTTGTACTTGACGAATAACGTTGGCCAATCGTTTGCTGCAGCCATCTTCGCCTTTAATCGATTCATTCGCAACACTGTCAGCGATAATAATGAAAATCTTGGGAAGGTTCGTATTGTCAGGTCCAAGAACAATGGGATTGTTACTGCGAAAAGAAATGGACATTAAAGTCAAATCACAAACCTGCATTCAAAACTCCCAGCGTTCATAACAGCTAACAGACATTCACCTTTCAATGAGGTCACAGAGATAGCTGAACGTGTGGACAGCTTCCTCTTTATCCTCATTGAGTGGCAGCCAGGACAGCCAATGAGGGAGGATCTCATTGACGTTGACGCACTCTGGGCGGTACTTCATGACTTTGGCCACAGCAGAGATGCAGTTCTCAGTGGCGTTGACATTTTCTTTAGCTCTGGAGTCTGGAGACTGGATCACTCCAACAAGCAGAGGGACAGCCTCTGGAAAAACGGATCACAACATGCATACAGTATAATGTAAATAATGTAATATATCTAATGTAATGTGTAATGTTAACAATAGTTACTGTATAATGCAGAATTTCATGGATTTGGGCAAATTTGGGATGAATAAATCAAGTTCAAAAAGACTGCTACTGAAATATGAAGTCTACATGTTCTGCATTAGGAATTTTACATTTAATTTGATTATATTTAAAAATTAAATAAGCCGTTCGTGTTCCATGCCTTTTATTACGATAATTTTTGATCATTTGTATTAAATCATAAATCCAGAAGAAGAAGAAAATCTTAAAAATAAATAGAATATAAATTGATATTAACTTTATAAATAAACTTTCAATAAATTGATGTTAAATAAGTTTCATAAACAGGTTTCATGATTTCAAGCTTTTAGATGGGGGAAATAAAAATTAATTTTGGAAAAAATAAAAAGGCTCTAAATTTATTTATCGTTACATTTTACAAGTTTCATGATTTCAATAAATTAGACATGCTTTTGATTACTAAAAATATGGATGCTCGAGATTATCGGAATCAGCAGATAAAGGCTTAATTTAAATATTGGCATTGGCCCGATATGAGAAATTATGCTGATCTGCCTTGCCGATAATAGAAATAACTTGCATGTGCACAAGTTGTGCTGGCAATACGATCACGTCAGCAGTACTCGCTTGTAAGGTGTGTTAACTTGAAGCGGTGCTGTGCAGACCAGTCAGTGTTTGACATCAAAGTACAGGGGGGGGGTGAGGCGAGTCATATGCCTCTCTAGCTCTTGCGGTTATTTGATGTAATACACCGATCGATCTGTGCAGCGCCGCTTCAAATTTGGACAAACCTATTCTTAAAGCAAACTTTTGCCTGAATGGTGATTAGATTCACTGCATTTAATGAGGATGCATGTGCAGAATGAGGTGTCTGGTGTCACTAGCACGTGCAGCAACAGCAACATCCTCCCCGGATCCTAATGCCTGTCCGGTAAGGAGTTTTATTTACTTAGGGGGCGCTGTAGGCCTACTTGTAATAAAACAAAGTAACATCCACAGATAACATTAAAGGGGTCATATGATGCGATTTTAAAGTTTTTTTCTTTGGAGTGTTACAAGCTCTTGTGCATAAAGAAGATCTGTAAAGTTGCAAAGACTAAAGTCTCAAATCCAAAGAGATATTCTTTATAAAAGTTCAGAGTCAGCCACACCTACCTAAAACGGCTCGTTCTAACACGCTCCCACATATCTACCTCACTATGTGGGAAGATTTGCATAACGCTGCCCAAATGTTCACGCAAAGAAAGAAGGCGTAACTTTTATTCTCACTGTAGTATTGGGGGAAGTCATGGCCTAATGGTTAGAGAGTCGGGACTCGTAACCCAAAGGTTGCGGGTTCGGGACTCGTACCAGCAGGGATTACAGCGCCTCTTCCACTTCAATACCACGAATGAGGATGCCCTTGAGCAAGCACCGAACACCTACTGCTCCCCCGGCGCCGCAGCATAAATGGCTGCCCACTGCTCCGGGTATGTGTTCACGGTGTGTGTGTGTTCACTGCTGTGCGTGCACACTTTGGATGGGTTAAATGCAGAGAAGTCACGTCACTTTAAAAACAAAAAAAGGTTATTGTTGCAGCTTTCCGCATGTCCTGACACGCAACAGGGGAAGCCTGTGAAAAGCAACCTTCGTTGTGAGAGCGAAACTACTTTGTTTGATCTTCCAGAAGAGGACGATATCCACTTCGTCATGGCTAGAGCTGATCCGTGCTGGTCGCTGAAAAAATACATCAACTTAGTGCTGTGGATAGCCGGATCGGCTTTCACCATGGACGAAACGGAGTCCAGCCCGGGGTCATCACATGTGCTTGCCGCTCCTTCGTAGGATCCGCCGGCTGTGCCGTTCTCAACCCCGCCGCCTCAGCTCACTCTAGCCCGGCCTCAGCTCACGCTAAGCCGGGGCTTCTGCTAGGCCGCTGTGTTTTTTGTTGTGAAAGCGAAACTACTTTGTTTTGTCTTCCAAAAGAGGACACGACTACAAAATCAGTGGTTAAGTTGTATTTACAACACTGTCCAGAACAGTTCAACCCAAATGTCCCGATGTGTGCAGCGCATTTTATGGAGGACTGTTTACTGATCCTGGGAGAGTAGACTACAATGCCGGCAGTCCTGACTCAAGTAAGTTTTTTATATTTAAAGATTTTGCCACTGATGATTCAAACGCGAGATTTGGGCAGTAGAGTAGCACTTGTTATTTGTCATTTCTCTGATCACAAATGCAGACAGAGTTTTAGGTTTACACGTGCGGCGCGATGCAATGTAACGCGTAAAAAAACAGTATAAGTCATTATAATCAGTAATTATGTCCCCACTGGATGCAACAAATGCCTCGTTTGTAATGGGTTTTAATGTTTTTGTCTCGTCACTCCGGCCGGACACGGCATCAACAGTATGGTAAGGGGCGTAACATTACCGTCACACGTTGAGGTATTCGGCCAATCACAACGCATGGATAGCTGACCAATCACAGCACACCTTGCTTTTTCAGACCGATGAGCTTTGCAAAAATCGACGCATTTCAGAAAGGCGGGGCATAGAGGAGAAACAATAATGTACAGTATGTGGAAAATAATGTTTTTTTTTTGTTTTTTTTTTACTTTAAACCGCATAAACGCATTTCATTACACCAAATACACAAAATAATGTTCTTTTTAGCAGCATATGACCCCTTTAAGACACTTGTGTTTCTGAATACAGCAGTAATTAATGTCAATTTTTTTTAAACGTCAGAAGCTATAATTTACATGAATAAAAATAAACATGACACTTGAATATACACAGATTTATTCATTGTGTAATATATTTATCAAATGGATAATAAAAAATAAATAAAAAAAAACTTAAAAACAAGATGTTTTACAACATCTACAAAATGTTAAATCTACAAATAAAATGTTAAAATTACTTCAATCAGCAGTGAATGATTTTATCAGTTATTTTCAAAGCTTTCAATGTAATTATAAAAAGAATAAATGTTTTCTTCTAACAAGTAATTTTTTGCTCAAAACTTAACAAAAATGTTAAATAATTTGTTTATAACCTCTGCACAGGAGAAAGTTGGTGTTTTTCCAAACAAAAGGAATTATATATCAATATGGGCATCAGCTATCGGCTAAAACAAGTTGATAAATATAGGCAAAAATCCAATCTCGTGCATCCCCAACTAAAAATGTAACCATTAAACTGGAAATCAAATCCAGGTGAAAAAAAAAACAAAAAATGTGTGAAATAAAACCGATTTAACAAGGCCCTAAAAACTTTTAATAAACTGTTAAAATGTAGTAAAGTTCCATGTTTTGAATGAATTAGACATGCTTTTTGGAATACTAAAATTTAAATTTAACCATTAAAACAGAGTATAGAAAAAAAAAAATAAATAAAAAAAAAAAAAATTTTTTTTTTTTTTTTTTTTCCCTTTTTGGGCCTATTTTTTAAAAAAAAAAAAAAAAAAAAAAACTTAATTCATAAAACTTATAAGATTTAACAAGAGCTTCAGTTATTTAGACATGGTTTTTGATTACCAAAAATGTAATTAAACTGGAACCCAAGAGGGGGTTTTATTTTCAGAATAATAAAAGTAAACCCATAAAACTGGTTTCACAGGGCCTCAAAAATGTAATTTGTTAAACTTAATAAATTGTTAAACTAAACAAGTTGCATGATTTGAATGAATTAGACATGCTTTTTGTCTACTTAAATCAATAAACTGGAATTTGGGAACAAATAACACTGATTTCATAGTGTCCTACTGGGACTAATCGTGCCCAACAAAGGTTGCAAGTGACAAAGGATGTCCAACCTGTGAAAGCAGGCCTGTAGTTTTCTCCTCCAAACTGAGCCATGACGCCAATGCCATACGCGGCCGCCTGTCGCACCTCCGGTCTGGTGTCACACAGCGACTGCATCGTGGGCCGCAGGAAGTACTCTGCGTATTTGAAGGAAGATGGGCTGCAGTGTTCGATTACATCATCGAATATGCACAAACCCCACTGTCTGTCCGCCCAGGGTCTGTGAGGACACTAAAGGAACAATACGTGGATAAAGAGTCTATAGCCAGTTAAAAACAGAGCTTAACTGCAGATGTAAGTACTTACGATCAGACTGACGATTAGCTGCAGCAGCTGCTCGAACCACGGAAGAACCTTCTCTCTGTAACTGCTGAAGATCGAGTGCAGGATGTCCGACACCTTGGTCAGGATGTAGACGTCGTTGTCATCCTGAACAGAGAGATCACAAGGAGCTTCACAATTAGAGATCTAAACCAAAGAATCACTTAGAAGAAACATGCGAGATGAGCTGCTCACCTCTTCTTGTAACGTCTCCTCAACCTGCTCGTCATAGTCTTCATCTTGTCGTTTGGCTGCAGAGAACAAAAACCATTAGTTAAAAAAACCCTCCACAAACCTGTATGACTTTTCAGATGAAAACTGGTGACAACAGCTAGAACAATTGAAACATCAGAAGATTGCAATTGGCTGACAATGACACCTAATTAGCCAATTAACAGTGTTCAAACCTACATTCAAGGATAAACTTTATTTTCTGAAAATGTGACTTCAATATGAATAAAATGAGCACAATTGTCATATCGGGGGGGGGGGGGGGAGGACTACTTAATAGTCTGGCAAATTTACTATATGCTGTAAATTTTTGGCTATCATTAGTCAGAGCAAAGTCATTTGTAAAAATGTAAGCATTTCATGATTTCAATTAATTAGATATGCATCTTAATTACTAAAAATCATTAAAACAGTGAAAAAAAAAATATCCAGAGAGAGAGAGAGAGAGAGAGAGAGAGAGAGAGAGAGAGAGAGAGAGAGAGACGAGGAGAGAGAGACGTATGAATTTTTTTCCCTCATGTAAACCCGCAGATCCCTTTGTTGAATAAACAATACTTTTTATTCTGCAATGTACGATATTAAAATGGCTTAAAAGTAAAACATTTATTCGTGGTTACAAAGACGAGTCAACTATTCGCAACGTAAGAGAGTTTTCTGTGAATGTGAGAAGAAACTAATTCTATTTGCAAAGTGGGGGGATGGCGTAAAAACAAAGTTAAAAAAAGAGAAGGGGTATCTAGGTTAAGGACCCCGAGGCCACGAAGATGAACTGTCGTGGGGGAGGGCCAGCGGCAGGGGCTGGTTTTCAGAGGGCCTGAGATATCAGAATTTTATTGATCACCATTAGAATGATTGTCTGAAGGACACGGACACTGAAGACTGAAGTAAGGAAACGCGTTGATCCAGGAATAGTGCATTAAAATTTCCTTCACACAGAAACCTTTGTTTTATATTAAAATATATCACCTTATAAACCCAGTTTTTACCTTATTTTTATCCTCATTAAAATGCACCTCGGATTATGAAAAAAAAATCCTGTGCGACTCCCGTTGTCTGACCTCCTGTTTTTAAGTGCTCCTCTAGTTTTCCTTTCAAGAATGGGGTGCTCTAGTTCCTCAAGGCCGTTGTTCAGCGCATCCGTCTCCATCGAATCGATGCAACCTAGGAGTAGGATCCCACTGACATGTATACAACTCACACAAACACTGGGAGCAGGCAAAACAGCTTTTCAGCTCTAACAAGTACAAACCCCCCAGTGAACTAACTGAGATACACCGGGTGTACCTATTCCATGTGAACACCTTTGCAAACGATGGGTCAGTGGTATTTCATGACATGCCACCTCTGAGTCTGTGTTCATGTCGATCTTTGATTAGGTCGCTCACCATGAAGGGGCCACCTCTGTGATAAAGTATTCTGTGGCCTCTGAACCGAGCCCATTCATCGAGTAGAGGCATAGACCTCATCGCGCGGCGCCAAAGAAAGGACGAAAATCGCAAAAAACACAAGCTTGACGCAACTCATGTTCAATTATCCTAACAAATGTCCTCAGTGATCGCCCAGAAATCTTTTCTGATCAAACGCTTTAGAAACGGGAGAGGAAGTTATAAAAACCCACATATCCATTGTGCGCTCACTAAACCCTTGAAAACATTAATACCATTAAGAAACCTTTCATTGCCTGAAATGACGTGTTGTGTTATTATATACTGTATCAAATTTTAATAAATGTGCACATTGAAAAATTAAAAACTAGAAGACTCATTGATAGAAAACCCCTGAACCCAAAGTTATTGCATGAAGTCCAAGTATCAGCAATCTGAGATTATTAACAATTCTATAATATTTCCACATTTCCTGCTAAACAACTACCTGTAACGACACACTGAAAGCTACATCAAGCACCTCGATTTGTTTTTCCTCGTATAGTTACCAATTTAATATTCAACTAGTGTCTCTTTTTAGTTTTTTAAATTATTATATACCTTACTTATTACAGTATTAATTTAATCAGTCATGCATCTTATGACTTAGTTTGTGATTGTGTCACTTTTATTACAGATCTTTAAATATAGTACCTATATAGTTCTTACATTTTATTTCACTTTTAGTTATTTTAGTACTTCAAGTTAAACTAGAAGAAAAGATAACCCTGTCCTGCATTCTAGTACCAGCATTAGTTATAGAAAGAACACTTTTGACCATTACACTGCAAGATCATACGGAATACAAGTGATAAGTGATTAGTCTCATGAAGGATATCATCATGGAAGTAGAACTTAAGCAGGGGAACCATCAGCTTGACGACTTGCTCTGTGTACTCGACAAAACCTTCCTTCAGCTCTTTAGCATAGCACACCTGAGGAACAGCAACACAAACAAAACATTTCATTAAAATACATTTAGATTCATTTATTTTAAATGCATTATTTTATTCAAACTAATTTTAAACAAGGAAATGTAATGGTTTTCGAACATTTCCAGACTCTTTGGGAAAACAG
This sequence comes from Sinocyclocheilus anophthalmus, assembly GCA_018155175.1. Classification (NCBI taxonomy): domain Eukaryota; kingdom Metazoa; phylum Chordata; class Actinopteri; order Cypriniformes; family Cyprinidae; genus Sinocyclocheilus; species Sinocyclocheilus anophthalmus. The sequence goes on from JADLZN010008936.1 coordinate 241,629, forward strand.
CACCTGCCAAAAACATCAAGAGCCACAGTATTTGTTCCTCAAACATTCATTTTGGGGGCTTAATGCATCTTAAAGTTTGACAGTAAGTGTTCATTTTTAAATGCTAGGTGGATTGCCATCTCACCAGCATCTGGCACGCTGTTGCTTTCTCCTCCAGTCCTGCGGTCTTGATGCCAAAACTCTGTTGGTCTCCAAGATTCACAAACTCCCAACCGTCATCTTCGGACATGTTCTCCATGTCCTGAGCTGTAGGAGTCAGATGAAAAAGTGTTACACCAACTCACACTCAGCTGAGTGCAGAAGAGCCAAACGCTACTAATGGCGCTTTTCCACTGCATGGTACGACTCGGCACGGCTCAGTGCGGTACAGCACGGCTCGGCTCGGTTTGCGTTTCCACTGCAGTTCAGTACCTCTTTAGAGTGGGTGGGATTATTCACATGTCGTTATAGTTGCGCTGCCTCTATTGCCGCGACTCCTGAAAAACGTTTTCATTCCCCCCATCAAGCTCTCGCTGGATCCGCTCCTCTGCGATCAACAAGAGGAACGTCTGTACTTCCTCAACAGACACTTTTTGGTTGTTAAAAAAGGTGCGCTTGTTTAAAACAGTTGCGTTCGATCCTTCGCTGGCTGTGCTGATTTAAATCTAGCGGTTCTTTTGTGTTTGTGTCGCAAGTTCAGTGACGCAGTTAGTGACGATTCTCTCCGGCCAATCCGTGATCAGCAGAGTTTACACGTCACGTTTTGGTACGGTTCACTTGGAACCCCAACTGAGTTGGTACTGAAAAAAGTACCAGGTACTAGGTACTGTACACAGTGGAAAACCCACCAAAAGTGAGCCGTACCGAGCCGTACCATGCAGTGGAAAAGCACCTTAGCCACACTTTATTACAACATTAAAGTGCAATCAACACCACGTTATTATTGGGTATAAAATATGAACAGGCCCACGAGTTTATTTAATAATACACTACTTTTTTTATGTCTATTAATCTTATAATGACTATTATAGTCCGATCATAATGCCTATAATATTGTCTTTTAAAGTGTATTTTACATTTAGCTAGAAATCCAGTTAAACAAAACCTTTTTAAATTACTACAACTACCGTTTATTATATATTAATTATTATGGCTTTGGATAATAATCGATTCATCCGTGGGGAATAAAGAATTGATTCTGCATCGATGCATCATGATATTCTCTCTTGAATCGATCTGAGTTAGGTTTTTAACAGCAGATGGCTAGCATTCTTTCGAATATACAGTGGGGGGAAAAATTATTTAGTCAGCCACCAATTTTGCAATTTCTCCCACTTAAAAAGATGATAGAGGCCTGTAATTTTCATCATAGGTATACCTCAACTATGAGAGACAAATGAGAAAAAAAAATCCAGAAAATCATTGTAGGATTTTTAAAGAATTAATTGGTAATTCCTCGGTAAAATAAGTATTTGGTCACCTAAAACAAGCAAGATTTCTGGCTCTCACAGACCTGTAACTTCTTCTTTAAGAGGCCCCTCTGTCCTCCACTCGTTACCTGTAATAATGGCATCTGTTTGAACTTGTTATCAGTATAAAAGACACCTGTCACAACCTCAAACAGTCACACTCCAAACTCAAGTTTGGCCAAGACCAAAGAGCTGTCAAAGGCACCAGAAACAAAATTGTAGACCTGCACCAGGCTGGGAATACTGAATCTGCAATAGGTAAGCAGCTTGGTATGAAGAAATCAACTGTGGGAGCAATTATTAGAAATGGAAGACATACAAGACCACTGATATCTCCCTCGATCTGGGGCTCCCCCTCAAGATCTCACCCCGTGGGGTCAACATGATCACAAGAACTGTGAGCAAAAATCCCAGAACCACACGGAGGGACCTCGTGAATGACCTGCAGAGAGCTAGGACCAAATTAACAAAGGCTACCATCAGTAACACAGGGACAGGGACTCAAGTCCTGCAGTGCCAGACGTGTCCCCCTGCTTAAGCCAGTACATGTCCAGGCCCGTCTGAAGTTTGCTAGAGAGCATTTGGATGATCCAGAAGAGGATTGGGAGAATGTCAAATGGTCAGATGAAACCAAAATACAACTTTTTGGTAAAAACTCAACTTGTAATGTTTGGAGGAGAAAGAATGCTGAGTTGCATCCAAAGGAACACCATACCTACTGTGAAGCATGGGGTGGAAACATCATGCTTTGGGGTTGTTTTTCTGCAAAGGGACCAGGATGACTGATCTGTGTAAATGAAAGAATGAATGGGGCCGTGTATCGTGAGTTTTTGAGTGAAAACCTCCTTCCATCAGCATGGGCATTGAAGATGAAACGTGGCTGGTCTTTCAGCATGACAATGATCCCAACCACACCGCCCGGGCAACGAAGGAGTGTTTTCGTAAGAAGCATTTCAAGGTCCTGTAGTGGCCTAGCCAGTCTCCAGATCTCAACCCCTTAGAAAATCTTTGGAGGGAGTTGAAATCCGTGTTGCCCAGCGACAGCCCCAAAACATTATTGCTCTAGAGGAGATCTGCATGGAGGTATGGGCCAAAATACCAGTAACAGTGTGTGAAAACCTTGTGAAGACTTACAGAAAACGTTTGACCTCTGTCATTGCCAACAAAGGGTATATAACAAAGTATTGAGATGAAATTGTTATTGACCAAATACTTATTTTCCACCATAATTTGCAAATAATTTCTTTAAAAATCCTACAATGTGTTTTCTGGATTTTTTTTCTCATTTTGTTTCTCAAAGTTGAGGTATACCTATGATGAAAATAACAGGCCTCTCTCATCTTTTTAAGTGGGAGAACTTGCACAATTGGTGGCTCACTAAATACTTTTTTCCCCCACTGTAGCTGTATTCTGCTTGTTTCCAGTTCCTTCCACACGCACCATTTGAACCTAAAATAATCATTCATAAAATTTGAAAAGGTTGAAGCGAATTACAAGGATGTTCACAGTTTGCTTTGTTTCACCTAATCATACCTTCTTTCATCATAAAAGCCGATTGCAGTACAGTTAAACACCAGCAGCTCTTCTTCGTGAGCATTTGAGTGTGCTGTTAAAAACTAGCCTAGAGTGCCATCTGCTGTTGAAAACTAAGCTCAGAATCGATTTGAGAGAGAATCACAATGCATTCCGAAAATCTCAGAATCTATCCACGAATCGCGATGCATCGATTTATTGTACCAGCCCTAATCATTATAGTAGTTCTAAATTTCAACAAATATTTTATTTTTTGTTACTATTAACAAAAGAACAATAACAGTTATATTATAGGTTAAAAGAGTAACTGATTTAAATAACTACTGTTGTCATTTGTACACATTGTAATAACTACAGAAGTTGTACATTTAAATTAATATTTCTATATTTTAATAATAATTATTATTAGTAGTAGTAGTAGATACTAACTACTACTACATTTAGTTTATAACATATAGGTTAACTCTGATTTCAATTACTACTGCTTTATTTTATCAACACAACATGAAAGTTTGAATAAAATGTACAATATTTCTCTTATGTACCACTACCAGCATTTACGCACCAGACGATTGTCCCTATCTGTGTTTTCCATCACCTGGCTTTTAGGCCCATTTTGAAGTATCTTTAGTAGTATTTGAAGTATTATATAATAAATATAATTTATTTTGAGAATAAATTCCTCCAAGCGCATCAAAAATATGGGACGGCAAATCCTGACTAACCAGCGGAACGAAATAAATATCTTGTTGCACAGCATCTGAAATGTTGTTATATGGTCATTCGGAAATGCCCGAGCAAAGTCTGTCAAAGTATTTCTGTATAATTGCCTCCCAGAACTTTACGACTTGCTTCCCCCGGACACTCATCATCCACCTCCAAAAGCAATAACCGCATTCATTGTGTCTGCTCGTTCTGAGGTGCAAGTAATTTATTATATATGAAAGTTATTATATTCTCCTGCTTTTCTTAGTGATGTATAGTGCCAGTTTATCAGGAAGTGATGATTTTGTTCCCTGATACTCGTTGGATGGAAACGGTGCTTGTTCACAAATGTATTGTGCGATATGCCTAAAAATGCAACTTGTGTAGAAAGATCACTTACTATCAAGAAGGGCCACTTCAGGTTTGATGGAGGCAGTCTTCATCAGTGGGCCCATCACCACGGGCAGGTACTGCTGAAACTCCTTCCCCAGGATCTTACACATGCGCGCCCAGGCCGAGATCATGTAGGAGATCTGTAGGCACAAGACAGCGGCTCAAACACACAATAAGAGAAAGGCAACTTTTGAACTCGGGCTCTATGATATGCTCGGCTGGTGTTTGCTGACCTGTGGATCATCGTCCTCCAGGTCATTGAAATCAGTCTGTGTCTTCAGAAGGAGCTGCATCACAGCTGAAGCATCCGGAATGAACTACAACAGAAATAATGTAAAAATTAACAAAAATGAATAAATTAGTTTAAAATAAATGTAAATAAAAATGAAAAAATTAAAACGATAAATTTGATTAAAATACATTAATTTAAATTAAAATTAAAAGAAAGAAAAAAGCACCTTCTCTTTGCCCACAGCCAGGCCGATCAGGCTGATGCACTCAATGGTCTTTCCTCTGAGCAGGCGAAGCTCCTTCTGAACAGCGTTCTCTACGATGTGTTTGAGGGAGGGCATGAACAGATCGTAGTAGGGCACAAACTTCTCCTCTGCAGTATCAGCCACTGAGGCGATGGACGTTACAACCTGCTCCAGCACCAGTTTGGTGCCTTTCTGGATCAGCTGAAGAATAAAATCCAACATTAAAGTATTAACTCACCACCATAAAACACACCCAGAACAAACCAATAGTGTCAAACACTGCATGCAGAGAAGTCTTCACACTTTCAAATCAAAGGTGATCACACAATTCCACAACACCTCCTAACATCTGAATTGAGGGTCGATTTAAATTTAAATTCAGCAAACCTAAATGAAACTGCATTCATTTCTGAATTGAAGTTGAACAGACCCTAATACAGATCAAACTAAATCTCACCGCGTTAGTTTTGTGCACCTAACAGAAGAGAAAACACATGAAGAAACTGCAGTTTCCACAAAACAAAAACACTTCGCAGCGGAGTTAAACTTATTAAAGGAGCAGCAAACTCCCTTCAACCAATCCAACAAATGAAATGAAAGGGATAGGAGGCAAGACACACCTCCTGGAGTTTGGCGACCATAATGACATGCAGGTGCTGGACGAGGCTGTCCAAATAGGGGACGAGCAGCGTTTTGGGACAGTCCTCAGTGAAGTTAATGAGGGCGGCTGCTGCGTGGGCCTGGACACGAGGGTTTGACTGATCCTCCATAGTCTGCAAGAGCGCCGAGATCACCTACAGAAAAAGAGAGCAATGATGAACGTGACAGGTGAGATACAAAATGGGAAATCAAAAAGCTTTAAAAGGATAGTTTGCCCAAAAATTATATATATTACATTTTTTTTTTAAATAAAACCTTAGCTGTAATTTAAAAACATTTTACTATAAAGATTAATACTATTAGGGGTGCTCCGACTGATCGGCTACCGATCACTATCGGCCGATAATCACGTTGCTGTGAGAGGTTTGGCACGACATGCAGCGGCACCGTCTCAGTCCGGCGCGGGTGAAATTAATTATAATGCTGAAGGTGAGGTACTCACCTTCATATTTCTTCATTAAATAACTTATAAAGTAATTTGAAAACCTTGTGTGAGACATACTTTCACAAACAGCGTGAGTGAATCAGTCACATCAACCAGAAATGATGTGACTGACTGTTTCCTCAGCTACTCCACACATGCTATATTTACTGTTGACCAGCAGGTTGAGGATCTTGGATTCGTGGTACCTGGTAGAGAACTGCGCGGGACGGATTTTTCAGTTCTGCAGGATTCTGGCAGCGATGATCAGGTGCTTTTTTTCTCCTTTCGGGCCAGAACTTCAAGTTAAACTGGCTTCCTTGTCTATGAACGGCTCATTCAGATATTTGAAGAACTTGCCATGTAAAGCCTTCTCCTTCACACATTCTAATCTTGTCTGATATTCTCTTTCAAGTTCTTTTATTATTATAGTAGTAATTTACATGAATCAACTACATTTTATACCCAATAATAAAAAAAACTTTACCAAAACCATTAAATACAGTAGTAGTCATAGTTTAATATTTCTATAGCACTGAAAGAGTCACAATTTTACTCCTAATGCAATACACAAGAGATTACATAGACTTGTGAAAAACTCTTCCCTTTCTTCTGTTAAAATGATCAAACTACTTCAGAAGACTCTGAACAGTGCACTGCTGTGTTTTTCCCTTTCCTTTTTGGAGCCTCCCACTTTCATTTTATGGAAAACATGAACAATGGGTAAATAACTGCATTTTTTATTCGGTGAGGGGAAAAAAATGGAAAAATGTGTGTAAAAACAAAGCCAAGCAATACCTTGTCGTGGAATTTTTTTTGGAAGGTGGGGGCGAAGTCTGTGGCCATCTGTCCAATAGCATTACAGGCGGCGTAACGAACCCGGGGGTGCTGAAGGGGTAATAGTACGAGGCTCAGTTTAGCATCTATACTTCTTAAAACACAAAAAAATGAAGTGCTGAGATTTACGGGTTCTTACCGGATCCTGACAGAAGAGCAAAACGAAGCTGACGATCTCACTCAGAATGGCCTCCATCTGTTGATGACAGCCCTCGCCAATAGCAGAGAGCGCCATCAGACCAGCATGCCTGTACTTCCAATCAGCTGCGAAGAAATGAGAAATATATTTATGAACAAATATCTCATTTTTTTATAATCGCGATCACAACAACAGATCCTGATGCATCTACTCACGGTTCTGCAACATCTGCATGATGTGCTGTTTGATCATGGGAAGGACAATCTTTCCTCCGAGGCCACATGCAATCCTATCCAGAGCGCTTTCACCAGCAACAGCATTACTGAACAGGAGCAGAGGCCAGAAAGAATCACATCACACTTTTAAAGGATCTATTATCAGAAGCAATAAAGCATTATTGACAGGCATTTCAAAGCAATAATGCCACACTCAATTACAGCAGGTTTTTATGCTCTAAAATGTAAACGCCTACACAATAAGTTGAATTAACAAGTATGAAAATACAACTTCCAACAAGTTTTATTTGAAGATACATTAGGACACTATTATAGTTTATTAGTAGGGCTGTGCGATATTGAAGAAAAAATGCGATATTCGATATTCGATACGATATTGACTTAAGTATGTAAAATCAATTACAATTATATTTTAAAATATTTAAAAATGAAAATTATATAACCAGTATATGCTTCACATTCTTTCTTGGAAAAGAAAGCATCACTACAACTTCTAAAAGTGACCAGCAGTATTAAAGCGTTACATAAAAAGTAATGTCACAAATCAGAAAATGTAATTTTAACATCAATGTGAACAAACAAAAAAAATGAATGCCACTTATTTTATATCAATGTATCTTTGCTTTCCGTTTATTACTTAAAGTACACCTTCATACACCACAGCAAAAACTATAGTCTGAGAAAGTTCAAACATGATTAAAGCCAAGTGAACATTCAGTAAAAAAGAAATACACAATTTACAAGCTTAGATAAAATAAACAGTAGTATTCAGGTACAGAAAGTTAATAATTAAGTGTTAAATAACACTGCATAGTGTTCACTGTATGAATTAAATTTAGATTAATCTTTGTTAAAGCTGTGTTTTGTTGTTTGGTAAACATTAGTGACATATCTAGCAGCACATTTATTACATTTAATGTAATAAATATTTATAGGATATATTTATTTACATATTAATAGGATGCTGTCTCTTTAAGACAGACTGTACGGATCCGTTTTATAATGATGCACATCCGATTTCTTTCTCAGCTGTTTACATTCATTTAAAACATAACTGACTGTGTTTACAAGAATGATTGTCGAGACGGGTATTTTGACATAATTCTGTGTATGTATTTGTTTAAACATAAGGAGATGCCAAAGACGAATCAACCATCAAGAGATCACATGCTGTCCGAGATGCAGCTTGTGCACCCGCTTCAGGTGTGAGTCAGATTGCAATAAGAGACGGCAAAGAGTTGTTTTCTGCAACTTATTGCACTTAACTCTTTTTAACGTCAAGCACTTCTCTGCTGTGTCGACCTAAAACGTTGACCTTTTGCAACGTTTTGATTTTAGTCTATTATTAAAATAATTCAGATATCGCATGCCGCTGCGATATGCATATCGCGATATTAACATTTGAGGTTTTCGATATATGATGCCTGCCTTGCCAGCCTATTTATTAGCATTTAGATAACGTATAGATCTGTCATTTTTAAGTCATTTTATTAATTATTTTGTCAGTTTTGTTTATTAAACAGTTTTTATTAATTTTTCAGTTTAAAATAAAATGTGACCCTGGACCACAAAACCAGTCATAAGGGTCTTTTTTTATTTTTATTGATTTATACACCATATAAAAGCTGAATAAATAAACTTTCCATTGATGTATGGTTTGTTATGATAGGACCATATTTGGCCGAGATACAACTATTTGAAAATCTGGGGGAAGGGGGGAAAAAAATAAAAATAATAAATTAAATTTAAAAAAAAAGAGAAAATCACCTTTAAAGTTGTCCAAAGGAAGTTCTTAGCAATGCACATTACTAAACAAAAATTAAGTTTTGATAAATTTACATTCGGAAATTTACAAAATATCTTCATGGAACATGCTCTTTTACTTAATATCCTAATGATGTCCTGAAATAAAATTGTAAGTTTTTCCAAATAATAAATTTAAGGTTTTAGTTTAATAAAAAAAAACATGACTTCATATCTTAATTTTGCATCTAAAGTAAATGTATCTTAATTTAAGGACGTTTAGATATTTGTACTGGAAAACAAGACAAAAAATACTGAGGAAGATATACATTTTTTGCAACGCATGCAAACATTCATGCCGGGCTTTAAAATCTAGACTTTTGCTCAGATTTAATTGAGGGAGAATTAAGACTTAAGACCCTCAGAAACCCTGCCACAGTATCAACCTTGCAGCTGCACAAGTAAACATTTTAGTAATGGGAAATTACCAGTATGTCAATTAACCAGTCCTGAAGAATAAAACTGACGGTCAATTTTGTATGAGCACACAACTGACTGATGCCCCCCAAAAAAATAGTATAACTCTCTACGCAAAATATAACTCACTATCAAAATCATCATCTTCTAGTTCATCAGACATGGCCCACTCCTCATCCTCCTCCAGATCCACCATCATACTCAACATCTGAGGTACTGAACACGTTACATGCAAAATTATTAAACATCGCAGCAGCTGGCAATTTGGCCTTCAATGGTTAAGCATTACACAACTGCAAGTAATTAGCAATGTCAGAAGGATAACTAATTAGCATCGCTATCAACACGACTTAATTTTTCTTAAGGGTGCTTTCACACTAGCACTTTTGGTGCGCACCCGGGTTCGACTGACGCCAGAGTTCGGTACGTTTGGATGATGTGAACGTGGTCTTCCGAACTCGGGTGCGCACCCGCGAACCATACCAGCGTTGGCATAAAAGGGGTGGTCTGGGGTACGGTTCAAGTGAACTCCGGTACGGTTCGCTGCTGATGTGAACGTAATCGTACCAAATCACGGAAGTGAACCGCTATTAACAACGTATTATTTGATAAAAATGTGTGTTTCACTCACTTTCCTGACGCGCTGCAAACAGAGAGCTGTATATCTCATTTCTGTTCGCCTTCAGAGTTCTTTAGAGCATTTGCAGTACATTCGTAAGGCAGACGTAAAGTGCCGTTTGGAACTGAAGCTTTGGAAACAAACCAAACGGTTCAAAAGCATAAATAAAACTGAAGAGAGCAATGCTCCGCATTTTGCAGTCTTCTCCTGCACCATTGTTACTAAGCAACGGGGTACAGCTGCTGGCTTGACGCAAACGAACCGCGGTTCAGACCCAAATAATATAATGTGAACAGTCCAGCGGGGGCAGGGGGAGCAATCGAACCAAGTGTGAAAGCACCCTAAGTGTGACAATAGATCAGCTGTTTTTGAAAGTCATTTTTTACTTGACAAAACGCTTATGCAAAACAAAAATGCATTAAGTTGTATAGTTCGACACGCTTTTAGTAGCTTTAAGCTTGACAAATTTCACTTTCATTAGCTTTACCTCTGGTAATTAGCATTGTAACACATGAAGCGTTAAAGGGGTCATATGATGTTGCTAAAAAGAACAATATTTTGTGTATTTGGTGTAATGAAATACGTTTATGCGGTTCAAGGTTAAAAAAAACATTATTTCCACATACTGTACATTATTGTTTCTCCTCTATGCCCCGCCTTTCTGAAACACGTCAAATTTTACAAAGCTCATTGGTCTGAAAAGCGAGGTGTGCTCTGATTGGCCAGCTATCCAGTGCGTTGTGATTGGCCGAATACCTCAAGCATGTGACGGAAATGTTACACAACTCACCATACTGTTGATGCCTTGTCCCGGCCGGAGCGACGAGACAAAAACATTAAAACCCATTATAAACGAGGCATTTGTTGCATCCAGTGGGGACATAATTACGGATTATAATGACTTATACTGTCTTTTTACGCGTTGCATCGAACCGTGTAAACATAAAACCCTGTCTGCATTTATGATAAGAGAAATGACAAACAACAAGCGCTACTACACTGCTCAAAACTCGCGTTTGAAGCATCAGTGGCAAATTCTTTAAATATAAAAAACGTTACAGTCTGTGAGTCAGAACAGCCGACACTGTAGTCAACTCTACCAGGATCAGTAAAAAGTCCACCATAAAATGCGCTGAACACATCTGAATATTTGGGTTGAACTGTTCTGGAACAGTGTTGTAAATACAACTTAACCACTGATTTCTAGTCGTGTCCTCTTTTGAAAGGCTAAACAAAGTAGTTTCGCTTTCACACAGAGCACACAGGTCACACCGGCGGCTCGCTTGAGTGAGCGGCGCGGGGGCGGCTTGCGGCAACCACTGTGATAACCACGAGGCGGGACTCCGCTTGTCCAAGTGAAAGCCGATCCACAGCTCAAAGTTGTTGTATTTCCTCAGCGACCAGCACGTATCAGCTCCAGGCATGACGAAGCGGATATCGTCCTCTTTGGAAGACCAAACAAAGTCATGCGGCACCGTCACGACATGGTGGCGGCGGGGGCAACAACAAAACTACAGCGAGGGGGCGAAAAGGTACGCCTTATTTCTTGTGTGAAATTTTGGGCGGATTTATCGGAGATCGTCCTCTTTTGGAAGACCAAACAAAGTAGTTTCACTTTCACAACAAAACACACAACGCCTTCACGACATGGCGGCAGGAAAGCGGCAACAGTACTACAGCGAGAATAAAAGTTACGTTTTCTTTCTTTGCATGAACATTTGGGCACGTTATGCAAATCTTCCCACATAGTGATATAGATATGTTGGGGGCGTGTTAGAACGAGCCATTTAGGCATGGTTGACTCTTAACTTTTATAAAGAATATCTCTTTGGATTTGAGACTTTAGTCTTTGCAACTTTACAGATCTTTTTTTATGCACCAAGAGCTTGTAACACTCCAAAGAGAAAGGAAAAAATTGAACTCAAATCACCTGACCCCTTAAATGGCTCTTTAACACTCTGAGCAACAATGTTGGTGTGTTTCCTCAGCATGGCAGCAGCAGTTTCAGACAGTGTGGCGATGACTTCCAGAGCCAGCTGCCGCTGCATGTTCGTAAGGTTGGTGTCTGCGCACAACTGAAGAGGAAAAACCCAATATAAATGGACTAAAATATCATGATTCTGCATTTGACATAATCGATGAAATATCACATGGGTTAAATGAGTCTTTGTGTATCATTTACACTTTCAAAGCAGGACATGGTTTTAGTCTTAAGATCAACATTCTTACATGCCCATGACATGTTTCTGCAACCGGGCTGTGGAAGGTGCACGGGAATGGCAACTTCCAAGCATTAAATTAAAGATCAATTTGTGATTATATAAATTTTTTTTGAGATCAATTATATAAATAAGGGGTTGCACCGACTGATTGACTTCAATGCTCTGCCATGACGCTTTAAGCTTGACGTCGACTAGTCGCTGGTCCTATAGAGGGCACAACAGGATAAGAAATCTTTTAAGGACTTCCACATTTACGCTCCTTTTCCAAACAGTTACAACGACAAATAAATGCATACTCTGAAAGCGCTACACAAAACGTGTGATTATATTACTGGACGCTCGAAATTGAACAAGAGAATGCACGTTTTAAACTGCTTATTGTACAGGTAAGTTAATCGCCGTTCTAATCTAATGCGCTGCTGCACACACACACAGGCTACAGACAGTAGCTCGTACATCACGCACAGATCGTGCGCACAGAATCATTCAGCGCAGAAATGTATTGTCAACACTGTTCTGTGATTTCTTAATAAAATAGCTTAGAGACTGAAAAGTTCAAGCATATATTTCTGAACTAAATCCCACAGCTTCACTACTAGTAGAGAGACGCTGCCAGGTAGAACTAATTCACACACGCAATCGCTCCCTCTAATGCATTCATATGAATGTAATCTTTACTGTGCTACTTTATCTGTATCTGATTTAGAACAAGCAGAAATCTGTGAGAAATATAATGACCCAAAGACAAAAGAACTGATAAAAATTAGCTGTTATAGGAGCAATAGCCATGTGGACAGCGCTGTGTCATATGCTATAGCTATGCACAAGGTGTTTACCACAGCTCCAGACTTATTTGTTCATTAAATGACATCATCAGTGACTAGTCGACTTCAAACTCGACTTTCATCACATAAAAGTTGACAAAAAAAAAATCTGAAGTGTTCAACCCTTAATATATATACACATACATAAATATTTAGGTTTTAATGTCAATGTATCAAGAAAAAAAAAAAAAAAAAAAAATTCATATGATAAATTAAACACCTGACACACAGTCGAAGCCACACACTGAAAGCCCCTCTATCTCAGACAGCATGCGATCGACGGGGGAAAACAAATCTCTTTCGGGCTGAATGGTCAAATAGGCACACAATTATGTTGTTTTAAACTGCCCTGCCGTGTGGAAGGGTATTACAAACAAAAAACACTTAGGTATCTGTTAAAAAACAAATAGTGGGTGAAATTTGAAAACCGGATGTGTCGCAGTTAGTGATCAGTGCAGTCGGTTTTTAAAAGGTTAGTTCACCCAAAAATTTTAATTGGGCTGCGTTTTACTCACCCCCGATGCATCCTAAGTTTATATGACTTCTTTCAGACGAATCCAGTCCGAGTTATAATAAAAATTGTCGGCTATTCAGTAAGCTCTATCATTGCAGTCAGGGGGACTAAGGCTCCGTCCAAAAGAAGTGAAATAAAAGACCTCATACTCATTTGACCCGGTCGGCTCAGTTTGAAAACAGTGAGAGCAGCTAGATTAAATTTGATTATCTATTAATTGCGTTATGTTTCTTACAACAACTGCATCATTGCTACAGGAGGGCCTTTTGTCATCCCCCGAAGCCATGGAGACACGTTCTTTAGGCTAGGGCGCTTTTTATTTACATTTTTTGGACTGAAGCCTGCAACACGCTGACTGCAATGATAGAGCTTGGAATAGCAGGACAATTTTTAAAGGGACAAAACCTGAGAAAAGTCAGATTTTCATGTATAGTGCGATTAATCAGGTCCCTGGTGCATCTACCAAACAAGGAAATGTGAAAAAGATTAACCCTATCACTTTGTTTAGGTAAGCCTTTTTCTGCAATTGTCTGAAAAAACGAGCGCGTCTGATTACGCTCCCTTGGTGACGTGGCAAAGGGAACTCATTATAATATACCGCCCCTTAATCTGTAAGTTTCCAACCACAGCACCGTCATTTGATTTCACAAGCGACAACGATGTACCAGTTCTAATGCCATGGCGAAAGTTTGAGCCAAACATGCTAACTGTTCTGTCTGTGGCTGCCACAGACGAGCACGAGCACTATTAGAGTCCCAAGCCTCAGAGGAGACAAGAGAGCGGATTTTTTGCTTTATTAGGTACTGTATATTGCTGGCTGCCACACGATCTAAAAAAAACGTGATGTATTTCCAGCTGTTTACCTTCACAGAAATAAAACGACTGTTTTGTACTCGTTGTTTGTACGAAACTTGTGTGTGAATGAGAAACTTAGTTAAGTAACTCGCATGCGGACAGGAGCTTTCGCCTGTGCTTCGATGTAGTGCGCTCAGAAAAACCTATATCTGAAGTTAAAATCATATGCGTTTAAACGCATGATTCAGTGCGAAAACATGATTAATTCAGAACCAAAACAGATTTTTTTTTAGCAGGTACGAGCTGTAAATGCGCAGGTCTATTCTGGAAAAGGGGGCGGGGAGCAGCAGCTCATTTGCATTTAAAGACACTGGCCCGAAAAACAAAACAGCTCGTTTCTGGTCCTCAAAAAAAAAACAATAGGCATTTTCAAAATTTTATCCTAAATGCCCTGGAGCTATTTTGAGCTGAAACTTCACAGAAACATTCTGGGGACACCAGAGACTTATAATACATATTGTAAAAAGGGGCATAATAGGTCACCTTTAAATAACTCCGACTGGTTAGTCGGAACGAAAGAAGAAAGTCCACTACACCTAGATGCTAGGGGGTGAGGTAAACACACAGCCTAATTCATTTTTTGGGTGAACTAACCCTTTTTAAAGGGGGAAAAAGCAAGTCTATTTACCCGTGCTGTCCATCATTATAATGTTAATAACTAGTGGTCGACCAATATTGTTTTTTTTGATAGTCGATGCCGATATCTTGGAAAGCTGGGTGGCCGATGGCCGATATAATTTTATTTATATTTAAGAAATTTTAAATAATTTGAAAATGGATAAAAAAAAAAACGTGTAAAATAAACATACTTATACTCTAGAAGACAAAGTATTTTTCACAAATAAATAAATATTTAATAAAGATCTAATTAAAAAGGAAGTAAAAACTGTAACCAACAGGGCACTCTGTATTCTTCTGGGAAGTTTGTGTGCATTGGGAAACTTTTTTTCCAAATAAAGCCAAGGTAACACTAATTTTACACAATTGGGCAATGCATAAGCTAATTGAAACAGTTCACGGTTGCGAGTGCACGTCTCCAGTGAAGCTGAACTCCATCCTGTCCAATTCAATCATAGGACCATAGAATGAACGTCACAGAAATGCGATATGCAGGCCACATGCCACTTTACAAGAGCTCAAACTAGATCGACTATGTATGCAAGGTTGTGAAATTAATTACTCAAGTAGCATTCAAAGATTTGTTGTCAATTATATAAAGCAGCCCTCTACGAACAACCTTGCAATTGAATTGCCATTGGCTAGGAATTTTTTGTTACTCACCAGATGATAAATTACATATATATATATTTGTTTTGTAAAATGGCACAGTTTTATAAATATCTCAAAGTACACTCTTAACATCAGTCAGTCAAGCATTATAATATGAAAATCAAGTATTATTTAATAATAGAAGTTCAGTAATTAGAATTAAAACTTGGTAACAGTGAAGGCATATTAGTCTTTTAACTGAATCAGACTGGTGGTGGTGATGTTAAGTCATTTCAGTGTTTCTTGTAAAAAAAAAAAAAAAAAAATTGGGGGAAAAACTAACAAAAATACTGATAAAATAATAATGATACGAATTCTACTAATAAAAACAATATAAAAACGCACTAAGTATTAATGAGCTACTGGATTCATGAATACTAATCAGGTTGTTTGCGTTTGCTCGAACTGATTCGCTGAAACCAAAACAGGGACGATAATAGGCGAGCACCAGCCAATGAGATTGCAGTTTGCACATTAGTTCTGCCCACTACCAGAGAAACCAGCAGTTCTTAAAAGCGGAAGAATTCCAAAGGAACTCCGTTATTTGACAGGAAAATAAAACAAAGGAAGATCGTTAAATGTAGCGCGCATAGGTAGCGCGTAAGGTTCTCTCTCTCCCTCTACTCGCTGCCGTGTGTGAGATAAACAACAAGCGCCGGCGAGCGGGCGCCTTCACACGAGAGTTTACGGTACGTTAAAACAGGTGGTTGCACAGCCATTAGATGAACTGAAAAAAACAGCACAGATCAGGCCCTTTTTTGGGGGCGGGGGGGGAGGGGAAGAAACTCTGAGGCGTCAGTCAGTCAGTGTGCGGGCGAGTGAAAAGATATCTGAGTTAAACTTATACTTAGCCTCCAACTCAAACTGGCGAGTAAAATCTGAGAATTTATTAGCAATTGGCTAATATTAGACATCATTTAGTCGCCCAGAGTGAAGATTTAGTCGCATATGCAAGTGATTTACTCGCAATGTAGAGGGTTGAAATGTGTATTTGCGGAATGCTGGCGGCAAACGAGAAAGTATTATAATGTTTGCCTTAATAATATAAAGCAATCGTTACAATACTTTATTTTATACATTTTAATTCCTTTGTTTAACAGTTCTATCTGATTATTAGACTTCTATCCGTATTAGACCGAACTGAATGACAACAGCGAACAAGAGGGAGAATGTGAGCACTGTGTGCTCAGGCGCTGCCGCAGCCGTTCTCGGCGCAGTCAAAATAAAAGTCTCGCCTCGAACACATCGGCCAAACAGAAAAACTTTTATAGGCCATGCCGATATTGAAAAAATGGCAGATATCGGCCGACCACTATTAATCACTCACTGCACTTGACTGAATCACTTTTGGATATTTAATTAGAATCAGTTCATGTTTGATTGATACAGTGAAGACTATGCAGTGTTTTATTTAAACACTTTATTTTCAACTTCTGTAATATTTCTTACTACATGTTAAATAAACCTACTGTAGCTGAATAAATTAAAAGACTTTTATATTAATTTGTTCTATTGTGTTTGTAATTTGCAACATTTTCTTATTTTTTATAACAAAAAATAAAATAATAGCTAGATACATATAGTTATCATGAGATACAATTTCTCATACTGTGTTCATCTGAGATTTTTTTCAAATGAGCTTTATCAGGCTCCTAGGAAAATATAATTGGAAAATCATTTAAAAGGGAAAAAAAAATCTCAGATGGACTTTTTGCATGTAACGTCTTCATATATAATAAAATATTCCCCACTACTCGAGATAAAGTATAACCGGTTTATATGTTGGCTCACCTTCAGGCTCAGTTGGAGAGTGGCTTCCAGGTTTGGTCTTAAGTATTTGGGGGCCGTGTCTGCAACCTCCACCAATGACTTCAGCACAGAGTCGTCACCACAGTAACAGGATTCATTCACCGCCTGATTGGAGACAAAGTGTGCAATGGTGACTATACAAGTGTTAATATACATGCCATCCTCTGCTCTTATGGTTCTCCAGTGTGAACTTGGCAAAAAGGCACACTTAAAAGCACAACCACAGAGGGGGAACTAGTCAATCATAAAACATCATCAAGTGACCAAGCACAAATTCAGAAGAGCAGGTGTGCAAGTTACGGAGTAAAGGTGTGGTTAGACATTCTTCACCTGTAGGATGCCAGGAAGAAGATCTGAAATGTGTTTCAGCAAGGCTGTGTTGCGCTCATTGGTCAGGATGAAGGATGAAGCTGCACGTGCAGCCAGGGTTCGAATCTGAAAATGGAAACAAAAAAAACTTAATTACCCAAAAAAAATGTAAGGCTTAGGACCTTTTACATTGTGTTTGCCAGATTATTTTACTAAAAGATGCAGTATGTAATATTGACAGCTAGAGGTTGAAATGGGAACACACAATTAACTGCAAGTTTAAAGGTGCACTAAGCAATATTTGAAAAATGCTTTTGACCACAGTGTCGGACTGAGTCCCAAAACACAAATCGCTGCCAATCAGCAATAAGGGGCGTCTAGTAATGAAAGGGAGAAGAGAGTGCACAGGACAGATATTAGCAGATCGACTACAGATAGCGAGAGATGGCAGATAAAAAAAAAAAGACAATTTCAGGAGAAAAACATTAAAAAGAAGGGTTACGATCAGGCAAGAGGTAGGACCCGCGTAAATATCGCAGACCTGCCAACCTTGGAAATGTTTTTTTTTTTTTTTTTTTTTTTGAGTACCATGAGCGTGGGCGGGTGTGAGCGGGGGGTCTTTGGAGTGGGAGTAAACAGTTTTACGTTTTTTTTTTTAAACCGTTTACCGTAACTGTTTAGTTAATTTTTGCTATTTAGTTTTTTTTAATGCTATTTAAAAAAAAGAAAGAAAAAATTATCGTCCAGTACACTTCTGTATAGGGCTGGGCGATATGAGCAAAAATTAATATCTCGGTATTTTTTGGCTGATTTGCGGTATACGGTAGCCTATCTCTCTCTGCATTTTGTATTTGGATTAAACAAATAAAGTGAATGTAAGCATGTAGGCATAGGCCTATATTATGTACAAAAAAGGGTTAAAATCACAATACATTGTAACATTGCAATCTAAAAACAAAAATAATCCTTTAAAGCAGAAGTTAAAGTTACTAAACTAAAATTGAAAACAAAAAGCACAGACTGAGTATAAAGGGTATTTTGATTACCCCATTACACTTTACATTTAGTGCCATCGTACAAATACACTTACTTGTAGGTTTAAAATTCTACATGTGTCACATTTATTGTCCAACTACAAATATTTCAGCAAAATGTATATTTTAGTTATTGCCCTCCTATTTCATTGAGCTCTGTCTGTTTGGCACGCATGCGCGCGGCGGCACTCGTTCTAAATGAAGTCTGTGGAGTTTACCGGAGAATCCCAAAGCAGAAGGCTCATGCACTTCTGACAGAAAAATTGAAATATTTCTATGGCTTTCTAACATTTACAGATGGATAATATAACTGTGAAATGTAAGTTATGCATTCAGTTAGACAGCACATCTCAAACACATTAAACCGCGCTTCTCCTTCAGTCTCACACGCAGCCTTTCTGTCAGAGCATCTGACGGGGCGAGCCGCTTTGAACTGAAACTATATCATAGTCCTACAGGAGAGAAATAAAACGCAGAAATTATTTAAATGCAAAACCAAAACAAAAAAAAACGCCTTCTGATGTGTTAACTTATTGGATGCGCCGATCCGATATTCATATCGGGTATCGGCTCCGATAGTGCCATTTTTCTCGGATTGGGTATCGGGCAGAGAGGGCCGATCCAAATCCGAGATTTTTTTTTTTTGATTGTGCGAATTATTTTGTGTTACTTCTGAAGCCATATGATAGTTTAATGTGAGCTACATATGAATATTTATGTCCTTACATTTAAAGTTCACACAAACTCTTTTCTCTGTGGCTGTCAGTCATTCGTTCAGCTTTTAAACCCTGGTCGCGTTCGGTTACAGCGGTCAGCTCGGTAAAGCTCTCTCCAAGATCATTCTGTGTTCCCATTATACTTGATTTGTAAATACATGTCTATGATTTTACAAAAAGGACTTTATCTTCTTGCCGGAGTTTAATGTTTTGTTACTTGCTACCGGGTGTCTGTGAGAACAAAACAAGGGCCTAGAAAAGACTATAAATAGTTTTTAAACATGCACAGTAACTGAAATTTAAAACTGTTAAAAGGCTCAATAACTGTTGCACAGATGTAATACACTACGCATCAATTTCTCTTTCCTTTGTGCTTTGCAGTTTTTAACACAAATCGCTAACAATGTGCGCATCCGGTGTGCAGAATAATGCGCTTGAAGCAACACGGAGTCACAGCGCGCAGCTCCAGGTGCTTCAAGTGCATCATTCTGCGCACCGGATGCGCACATTGTAAGCGCTTTGTGCTCATAGACACTATGAAAACAGTTCGTGCTGCACTTTATTTGTTTTGTCCTATCGTATCTATCATATGTTGTTGCCTTATTAAAAAATATGCTATACATTCAAAATAAATGTATTTTAATTTTATAGTAGATACTTAAACATTATTTGATCCCCACAAAATAGTTTTTCAATAATTGTTTGGAATTCTAAAATTATTGTGCACTGATTTTTCTAGAATAACTTTTGCTGCCGAATTATCCACTAGCCTAGTTTATAATTTTTTGTCATAGATTTATAAATATACATAGGCCTATATTTATTTCATAATTGTTTTTTTGTTTTTTTTTTATAATGAAGTAGTCTGTATCTAGTTGATTGTGAAAGAATGATTATCAGTTCTACACACAGAGATATATTAATTCTACATTTATTTAAATGAGGGGGAAAAAGTACTTCACTGGTATCGGATCGGTATCGTTATCGGTCAATACTGAACCCTAGGTATCGGAATTGGTATCGGAGGTGAAAAAGGTGGATCGGAGCATCCCTAGTTGCTTTAGATATTTTTTCGGTTTGCCGTTTTTGAATATTCACCGGGCCAGAGGCTCACCATATTTTTGCGTGTTGATAGTGCCACTGTTACCAGCGTACTTTGTCTGTCAAAAGCAAGCCCTACCAAATGCGTACAGTTTGGCGTCTGATATCGGAGCAGCTTTCCAGTGGTGGAGAGAACTCAAGGAGCGGGAAGGCCTGTAATCAGATGTCGAGGTTGCTTTGTTTTTTCTTGATAGATGAGTTACGTTGATTTTTACATTGAATTACCATAGTAACACACATCACTTTCACTAATTGACGTCATACCTTCGGCCGGCAGGCATAGCAGTTTCCGCCATCGTCGCTGCCAGTGTTGTGTATGTACGTGTGGGGCGGAGTTTTCAAAAAATGTGCGCAGTCCTGTTGGGGTATGGGCGTGTCTGTTTTGGTGATTTCAAATGTCAACATCGTTTGGCAAAATTCGCTTAGTGCCCTTATAACCACTCAAAATATTTTAGTCACATATACTCGTAGTGAAACTATGCTTTAAAAGAAAATATCTCCCTTTGTATTGAACTTTGAGTGTCGTAACTTGCAGACGTTGTTGATGCTCTAACAGCAACATTACACACTAACTAAAGTTAAAAAAGTGAAATAATTAACCACCCCTTTAAGACCTCAGTTTCTTTCTTCTGTTGGTCAAAAGAAATTATGAAGAATGTTGGTAGCCAAACTGCAGCCATTAACTTGTATACTATGGAAGTCAATGGCTAATGTCAACTGCTTCATTACACACATTCTTCAAAATATCTTCCCTCTTGAAGGCGAGTAAAAGACAGAATTGTCATTTTTGGGTGAACTACCCCTTTAAGGCACTGACCTGTGGGTTTTCCTGATCCTGCATACACTGAACCAACATACGCTTGATCACTTCCAGATAATGCTGCTGCTGATTGCCAAAGATACCTGGGAAGTTCCTGTATGATGAAACGGCTCAGAAACAGAATTCAGAATGTACTTTTACAACAAACTTATCCTGAATCAGTTTTGGGGAAGCAACTGAAACTGCAGTTGCTAAAATGTAAAGTTTACGCACCAGAAAATGTGCAGTGCTGCTTCTCGGAGGTTGACGTCCTGAGAGTTGACCGAATCGAACAGGAACTTGAGGATCTCTGGCCACTGATTGTTTCCGTCATCATCTTGGAATAAAAACACAAGGCATTAGTTCACATTGAGTCCATTCGGTGTGGCTGAACCGAAGTATGTGTTAACCAAGAGTTGACTAACCAATTAGATTGCGAGCGAGCTCCGCAGCAATATCGCAGACCTTCTTGCGGATGTTGGAGGAGCCTTCGGACTGGATTCCAGCGAGCAGCTCTGTCTTGATGGCCGTCTGCATGTCGATGGCCAGGCTGGGATAGACCTCCTCGAAAGACGAGGACAGCAGGCGCCGCAGCAGCACTGCTGCCATCTGCTTAACCTGTGGAGACACATCTGAGAGTTTTAGACACCATTTTTGCAGGGATGTGCTTTGGAAATAAAGCCGCAGGTTGAAATATGGGACTTAAAAGTTCAAGGAAAACAGATGAACCATTAGAGGGAAGTTTACAACTACAGGGCTGCCTGAGGAGACGCTGTTCCTGCACTACCGCGAGGAATGAAAAAGGCTGAAGAAGAGAGAAAAAAGAAACACTGCACGATTTCTTTTGAGAACCACCTAAAGTTACAAATAATGGTACTGGTGATAGCGATCATGTGGTGAATGTTGATCCACCAGCCGAATAGAAAGCGTAGTTTCGTAATATAGTGTTGCAAGGACTCTAACTTGTGCTCCGCTATGAAAATGGTTCTATGCACTGCATTCACTGTAAAGCCTGTGGGACGAAGTTTGCAGGTAACAGCGTTCGTCCCCGAATCTACACATTTCGTAATAATTGTTTTACGATGTGCGGTTTGACATTATCGAGTATATTGCAAAATCCAAACAAAAACACACTACGAGAGGCACGCATACAGGACGTGAGCTCTTAGTTAGATTATGCGCGTGTGCATTTCAGTGCGTTCTTTTTCAGCGGCATTATTCAGTCTATTAAAATGCATCCAAATTCAAGATAGGTGCCTTGACAACAGGAATCCTTTCATCTAAGTTCAGAGGTAGGCAATGTTTTGTACATCTTCATTGATTAGAACTTCTTATTATTGCCCGATGGTGGAAATGGTTTTCAATATGTTTTGCCAATTGCTTGAGCAACTTGATATATAAATCTAGAAGTAAATGCAAAAGTAAAAAGCATCGAATATGTTGCTTATATTTATTGTGCTTAAACATGTCTGTGAAAGATTGTATTACTGTACTGTGTAAAAAAATAAAAATAAAAGAAAGCTGCTTCCCCTCTCACAAGAGTCACCTAAGAGGGGAATTTTCCCCCATTTTCAAAAATGAAATTCGGGCTCTGAATAAATGTCTAAAAATCCTGATGGGAGTTTCATTATAAATAGTTATAAATGATAAAAGAAGCCTTTAAAAAGATCGGTATCTGTGATCGTATCGGCAGATACTGCTTTCTGTGATCAGCCTCAAAAACCCTGATCGGAGCACCCCTAATTAAAACTTAACACAAACTGTCGGGACGGACCTTTATGCAAAAATGTAAATGCTCACGTGAATGTGACATTTATACATAAGGATATGACCGTAAACTGAAAGTTTTTGTGCTGAGGACACACACGCATCTGTCAAAGCGCCTGACAGGGCAAGCCATTACACTAATGCATTAGCTTAAAGCTTAAAATAAAGAATTCTCATGTTTTGGGCACCTTGGATCACGGCAACTCTCCCGCAGCATCTCATTCCGTTTCCTCCACTATTTTTCGATGCATTTAGTCCATAGAAATGCACAATTCAGTGCTGAAGTTGGACGTGCACTGTGGGCAGACCCGACTAATCGATAATGAGAATCGTTGTCGATGATTTTCATAATCGATAATAATCGATTAGTTGTTGCAGCCCTAGTCTGAATAAGTTGCTGGTCTCATCTTGAGCAATCAGTGGTTCCTGAAACCAAATTCAACCCTAGCATAAACATAAGTCCAGTCTGAACAACACCAGGGTCTCCATTTAACCTTGCCCACTCGTGGTCAGCACAACGTTGCTACTTAACTACTAATAACATCGCGAAGACCACAAGACAATGGCACACCATCTGACCCTGAGAGAGCAGGTATGAGGCATAATGGATGGTGTAAACAAAAGCACTTTCTGCCATATATACGGTTTAAAGACAATGCATCTCTAAATGGATGCCTGAAAAAAATATTACAGTACAGATGACAGTAAACAGACTCCCATACCTCCTCTGCAGCGGATACATCGCGGATGGCCTGCAGTAAAAATGTGAT
Source organism: Sinocyclocheilus anophthalmus (assembly GCA_018155175.1). NCBI lineage: Eukaryota > Metazoa > Chordata > Actinopteri > Cypriniformes > Cyprinidae > Sinocyclocheilus > Sinocyclocheilus anophthalmus. The sequence goes on from JADLZN010008936.1 coordinate 265,305, forward strand.
CTTCGTCTGACCGGGGATGGTGTCATACGTTTCCTACAAGAGCAAATGAAGAAGTTAATGACTGGCATCACAGTTGTATTACATATAATGTGTTGCAAAGGCTTCTCTGATCAGGATTTTTGCAGCCGATACCGAGTACCGATTTCTTGTCATGGTGCTCGGCCGAAACCCATGCCGATTCTGATGTTTCAAGCTTATATATAGCCTGTTTCATCGGGTGCATGTGCCTGGCCCGAAGTTAACTTTCCGTCTGTTTTGTTTATCATCGGCTATGCGCTGGGCTACAAACGCAGTTAAAAAGTTAAGGTGATGAGTAGACTGATGTTGGGCTCAGGTGGTTGTGCTGTGGAATGTGCTTCCCATACATCTTTTGCGCTCCGCCACACATCAAACTGACCGATTTTCCAAAAGGCTTCATTGAATAAACAGGAGCACGTACTGCACGTTTAAAAACCCAACGAGGCGCGGGATGTTTTTTTTTTCAGCTGCATTTCTAAGGAAGACATCTTTAGAAATGTACAATCCCTCAAAGGGGAAATATGATTAATTAATTATAACTAGTTATAATTAGTTATAAATATTTAGATCTGCTGTAAGCATTCATTTGACCTCTCAGTGTCAACTGTCTGTTAATTCTAAGAAAGTTAACCAGGGTTAAGGAAAATAACTTTCTTACTGTACAATACTCAGAGCATGTAGCATAAATCTGCATGATTAGGGACTCCAGTTATGAGCAAACATTGAACAACGTCAAGTGTGATACAAGTGAGAGTTTATTACATAAACACTTAAACTAGTCTAACCTACACATACACAGTTGGGTAATAGAAAAGCTTAGGCAGTAAAAAGAAGAGAAATAAAACATGAAGCTATGGTACCATTTGATGTTCAGCAGATCTACAGCCTGAAGGAACATCAGTTTCTTAGTTCAAACACACCTTTGTAAAAGGTGCAAATGATACTTAATGTATTGTTGTGGGAAAATTAATGTTTTTCTCTTTATGTATGTCACCTGAAATGCAACAAAGACATCACACAGTAAAACAGAGAGCCTTTGAAGTCTTTAGGACAGATAATTTAATCAGGAAAGACAGAGGGGTTAGTACTTTTGGCCTCACGGGTGTGAAGGCACACAAACACACAGTAAAAAAACAAATGATTAGAAAGAGCCTTTGAACTCTTCAGTGCAGGAAAGACAGGGGGGTTTTGACCTCACAGATGTGAAGATAATAAAAGCCCAGGGGGTTAGAAGGACTATTGTTTTTTTCTGAATACAGCTAGGTTTGGTTTAAGGAAAACCTGCAAGAAGTGGGGGTGATAACAGTATAATAAGGCTGTCTGCTTTCAGTGTGATTTCAGGTCTGTTGTGCTTCAGGGTAGCTGCTGAAACATGAACATACCTCTTTAAGGAAAATAAACTTCTTTCCTTAAATATAATTTGATTCCTTGTCTCTTACTCTGTGATGCTATTTTGTTAGTAATTGTTTTTGCCACAAAAGTATCAATTAATAAGACTAAGTTTGAAAACTTGCAAGTCTCATCTGTCTGAAAGAAAAGCTTGATGCAATCTGAAGGCTCACGTAGATCTTGCTGAAGTTGGTTGATGAAAAAGAACCAGTTTGAGTCAGAGGATCTCTGTGAATGGAAAGTCAAGGCCGAAGCCTGGCACACTTAAGGGTTCCGGGAGAGTTCTAGCTCACATCCTCATCTTTTCAGAATCTAACAGAACTGCAGACTGGACGCGGGGTCATTGATGTGAGGCCTTTAAGGCCTGACAAGATTCACGCCTCTCAGGATGAGCTTGTCCAATGAGAAAGGCTGAAATTCCAAGCGGGAGTTTGGAAATACTGGGGAGTTTAATGACCCTTTGTGTGAGGGCATGGTAACTTGCAAATGTAACTGAATCAAAATGACTAGGAACCTAATATATTGGCCTATTTACCAACATCTATATACACTCTCGTTTCGATATCAAAGCGAATTCATAGCTACTAAACGTGGTAGGATGGACTATTGGGTAAAATGAATTAGGCTGACGTATGGCAAAAGTTATATCACGATATATTCGTATTCATGTCGATACGGATTAATTCCGATCGATAGGAACACGATTAAAAAAGCCTCTACACACTGCCAGAACGCCACAACAGATGTCTGTGCATGCAAACTTATGAAATATTAATTTGCCAAGTCTCTGACACCTCATTTAAACCATATAATATTTTAGAAAAAAAGAGGAAAAAAACCCCAGCACAAATAAATTAATGTTAACCTTTTATTTGTATTTAGCTTTCATTCAAACAAGAAATGTGAAATTATTTCAATCCTGCATTTTGTTGATCCAAAATACAGCAAAAACCATAACATTTTGAAATATATTTAAAAATGTATTTTATTCCGGTGCTTTCAAAGCTATATTTTTAGCACAGTACTCAGTCCCATTCCTTCAGAATCATTATAATTTCTGGTTCTGGCTCAAATATTTATTATATTGTTGAAATTTAGAATTCTTGAAATTTTCATGTTTCTTTGGAGAATAGGAAATCTTTGGAACTTCTGAAGTCTTTATCTATCAATTAAATCATCGCGTGCGCAATACAAGGATTATTCTTTTCTATAATTTCAAACTGACTCGCAACACTTTGTGTATAACTTTACGAAAGTTTTTTTATTCAGTAATGCTGATCTTTAGGTCGTTCTATGCCCATCAAAGAAGCTGAAAAAAAAATTATTTTTTTAAATATTGATAATCACAGAATCGCATATTCGAAAGTCTCAGTGACACTGAATACTGATAAGATGCAGAAATTCAGCTATCACAGAATAATGTAGCATTGAAAATATATTCAATAGAACGCAGTCATTTGAAATAGTCAAATATTTAAATTGTTTTTTGCGGTACGTTGGGATCAAATAATGCAGCCTGGTGAGCAGAACAGAATTAATGCAAACTGTTGTCTTCCACAAGAGGCCTTTAAGAACTGTTGAACTCGCGGTTTTTTCCAAACTGCGGAATCAAAGTCAGCTCCGCTCATTAACAGCTCCTTTATTAGATCAAATAAAAAGCCCATCAGAAACTTTTCTGACGATAGTCCTTTCCTTTGAGATACATTATATAAAACAACCCATCGACAAGGTTGATTTTAAAACGTGCAGTGCTCATTGTTTATTCAATGAAGTCAAACGCCACAAATAAATCAATCAATGTATGGGAAACACTGGTAATGTATAAAGAAATATCGGAAATGTGTTTAAAAATAATATCACCGTTATTGAAAAAAATTATAAATCACGATACATATTGATATTGAATTATTGTCCAGCCCTAATACAGACTAGTTGTGCCCTTATAAGCCTGCATAAAACAGTATACAATATAAAAGACAATATACAAGGACAGTAACAACATACACAATGACTTGAAGGATATGTGTGTTCATTCAATGAAAGGTTTTCCTATGAATTAATTAGGGAACAGTCCATTTCTCTTGGCATTGTGTGTCTTTCCTATGAGGAAATTGAGTGAGTTTCTCTGCCCACATTCCTTTGGGCAATAAAAACCAGTGATATCAGCATTGGTTGACATGGAACCAGAGGCCTGTTCTGCCTTTCTGAGGTGCTAGATGCATTTCGTGACGCGACCCATAGACCCTCGTAATTGGCCCCTTGGCCAGGTGAGGGGGTGCCAGATATAATTTGTTAAATACAAGAAAAAGTTGTCTGATTGGTCCAAATGCTACAGAAAATTGTCGACGTAATTTTTATTTCATCTTGCATGTTACATGCCTGATAAAGCAACGTTTGTGACCTCAGCGCTGCTTTGTACAGCCGTTACCGGGGAAACCTCTATTTCTCCCGCTCTAAGCGCCACCTTCTGGCAGAGAATGAATTTGCATTTTTCAGTAAGTCCGTCTGATTTACGCAACAAACATATTTTGCTTTTCCTATATCCACGGGCGCTGCGGATAAAAATGCATTCTGATTATTTGCGGGTGGATAAATTAAATCATAAATGATGCAAATATTAACAATTTTTTTCATGAGGCAGACGATTTCATGTTTGTGTGTGTTCGTTCGCCTGATCGGAAAGTTGAAGTGACAGAAACTGTGACATTCCAGATAAAGTTTGAAAAGAGTAAAGCCTGTGTTAATGCTATTGAGTAGGTTAATATGGCCAAAAAAGATATTGTTTTATAAATGATCAGCGTATTATGTTACCGTTACCCCATACGTCTCCGACGAGGTTTTGTTCCGTCCTCCACACTGTGACAACTCACAACCATTCTCTGCCACAGGAGCGCTGTTGGAGTGTAGAGATCGAGGTTTCCCCCTCCCCCGTATATACGGCTGTACACAAAGCAGCACTGCTGCTCACAAACGCTGCTTTATCAGGCATTACATGCATGATGAAATGAAAATGACATTCAACATTTTCTGAAGACAGTTGGTTTGTTTCAGAAATACAGTGATATAAAAACACCGGGTTTCGATTTTGAAACGTGCAGTGCTCATGTTTATTCAAACGAAGTCAAAGCCTTTTGGAAAATATATTTGTGACGGTCAGTTTTGAAATTGTGGCGGGTTGCCACAAATAAATCAATGTATGGAAACACTTATGGTGCAATGGGATGAGTATCAAACAAGGAAGTCACCGCCACAAACCTTATCTGGTGTTAAACATCAAGCTTTTGGAATCTTAATGCAATCATTTCAGAGGATTGTCATACTAGGTGACATCACAGCCTGATTTTCCGGGGCCATTTGGCCCTTGTCACTGCGTGAGGTCCCCTGAGTCAGTTTCCCGCTGAGCATTAGCGGCAGCGGTCATAGCATGTCTTTGCGAAGGAAGTGCTGACTCGATGGCATAGATGAGCGATGAACCCATGACCCCGTCTGATCCACAGAGGCTCAGGGTTTGAACTACCCACAGAAAAGACGCCCCTAACAAAGACTATCGAACACGTGCCAAATGGACCCAGTCGTCATCGAAATGTGTTTATAAGTGCGTAGAGGGCAGGGATCCTCAAATCTGGCCCCCGAGATCCACTTTCCTGCAGAGTTTAACCCTAACCCTAATCAAACACACCTGCGCCATGCTAATCAGTGTCTTCAGGATCATTAGAAATCACAGGTAGGTGAGTTTGGTCAAGGTTGGAGCTAAACTCTGCAGCGCATTGGCCCTCGAGGGTAAGATTTGAGGAACCCTGCCATAAACTATAATCTGTGCTTTTTGAATGCATATCCCTGACCCAATCCAAGTGTTTCCATGCATGACCGATGAATGGGCATCTTTTGTGATAGCTCAACTCTCGCGTTAACGGTGAAAGTTACTTTTAATGACTGAAATACATACTCCTCACAATAGCGACGATAACGAGTTTAAATCTTCATTATTCTTCTAAGAAATAACTTAGTTTGATTATCGCGTTGCACATGTGACACGTTTTACATCTGAACCCTCGCAGAAAACTGAAATATCTATTTACGACCCATTTGAGCACTCAAGAGCCGATCGGAGCAACACCAGCGCCCGTTGAGCAAGCGTCACAGGCACCGCGGCTCGAATAATGAGCAAAAAAACATCAATCATACTTAAAATAGTAAGTTATTAAAGAACTAATAATCATGGCGTGTCTAAATCCGAATGAAACACAAAAACCGTATAAAACACATGTTTGTAATGGTAGTTTAGGCACGTTTGATACGCAACACACTACAGCAATTGTCCATTCACGAAATGAACTTCATTCCGTGTTGAGTCGATTCCTTAAATGATTCGGTCGAACTGCGGGTTTTGTTGACCTTCGAAATCCCTGATTTTCGGAGTTAAAGTTACGTCTGCCAACTCTGCATATGACGACCATAAGATTAGTATGTTGTAATGCGTTTCCGAATTACAGGTCCTTGCAATCACTTTAGTGTACAGGAGTGAACAAAAATGAATTGAAATAGTCCTTCCCAACTTTTACCAGAGCTACAACATTAATTTGCTGAACAATAACAATTTGATCATATTTTTAGTTAAGTACGCTAGTCATCTCATGAATCTTAAGTCGAACCACCTGTATCGGATCAAAAAAAAAGTAATTGAGCCAAGTAAAACATTATCAAAATGATCACTATCTAAAATTTACAGGTAAGTGCCACACGGGCTAACAACTTCGGGCATGCCGCTCAAAGATAGAGGGAATGTTGTTTCATGAATCGATCTCTCTAGTATGATCGAAGCAGCATACGAGCAGCGCCGCTTCACCAGGTCGTGCCAGCGAGGCTGAGCGCCCGCTCAGTGTGTTAATTTCCCAGTCCACATCCAACAAGCGGTCCCCGACCCGACTGTCAGAACCTGTCGATTGCTTCTGTACGGTGTGTCAGGGCTCATCAGTTGCTCAAGTAAGGGTAGAACTGCTGCTGTCTCCGCCATCGCGTGTGGATTCGGATAGAGACGAGCGAATGAGACCGCATGGAAGCGACCTCTGACACCGGCGAATAACGGAAACCGGGATTGGCTCTACGCTCTGTCTGGCACCACTGAGTGGCCTATCGCTTCTGAAGCGATCAAATGATTGGTGCGCTTTGGGGGCTGTCCTCACCATGACGCACATATAATGCAGTGCTGAATCAGCCCACGTTTGGCTGTAGAACGCGGGAAGTCAAGTGGGCGGAGTCGAGAACGAATGCAATAACGCTTGCAAATAAGTGCGACGTAAAACGCGGAACATTATCAGCATTATTCAAAATATTGTAGTTAAAAAACATATTGGTAGAATTATAACAAGATCATTGGTTGGCCTTCATGAGTTCTTAACATGGAATTATGCTTAATATACATTAGTCAAACAACAGAGCCGAGAACGCTGCACCGCCTGCTCATACCACCGGTGCTCTTTGGATAATTGGTAAATACCAATTGAAAAGATGAAACACTCAAGGCGCGGCGCGTCGTAACATAAATATTAAAACTTATTAATGGGCTTATCATTAACATGATGAAAAGTGGATCTACTCGTTTCGGCGTCACAGCCTTCTTCGGGATACACATCAATTGTTCAAACAAGTCTTCTTAAACAATTAGTAAGCAATCATCAAAGACAGCTGGTTGATCAATGTTGGAGTAGCTGAGACTCTCCTCTTTGTACCAAACATAACAATATTACATTTAATTGAGAAAACTTAATTAAATCTAGAGAGAGAGAGATTTTTTAATTCAGTTTTTTTCTAATGATTACTTTTCTTGTACTGATTACATTTTTTGTGAATGTGTTGTTGGTGTTGGGGTTGTGTGTGTATCGCTATCTATCTATCCTATCGCTCTCTTATATATATACTATATAATCATATAGATCCCAAACATCCAACAAAAATTAACTCATTACAAAAAGGTAAAAAAAAAAAAAAAAACACAACATGCCTTTTTTTTGTTCATGAAAGGGTCTATGTGCATTTCAAGTTTTCCTTTCGCTTTGGGTGTTACAGCTGATTGTGATCGATAAGATCCCGAAGTTCAAACACTACAAGTCTCAAACCAAAGAACTATTCTTTATCAAAGTTAAGACTCTGCCACCCCCCCTAAAACGGCTCATTCTAACACCCCCCACATGTCTACCTCACTAAAATGTTGGAAATAGTTGCGTAATGCCGCCCAAATGTGCACGCAAAGAAGAAGGCGTGGTTTCAGTAACCGCAATTAGTGATGAAGCAGCATGTCAGGGAGACACTGAGTGTTTCTAGGCGAAAGCAAAATCACTTTATTTGGCCTTCCAGAAGTAGATGCATTTAGAAATCTTTAAAATTACTTACAACAGAACAGCAATGCATTTTATGGCCTACCGTTTCGTGACCTAATGAGAGGAAGTCATTCTGACCTATTTGCTATGACATTCTGGCGCTTCTGAATCAGCTACTGTTTTGTATTTACTATTGACTGTTCAAATGCAGAGTTTTTTGCGCATCGTGTGTGTGTGTGTGTGTGTGCGAGAGCGAGAGAGAGAGAGAGAGAGAGAGAGAGAGGAAGAGAGAGAGAGAGAGAGAAGAGAGAGAGAGAGAGAGAGTCGGCCCCGAGCGAGAGAGAAGAGAGAGCATCGAGAAGAGGATGGGGGTCACATCACAGTAAGTCAGCTGTCTTAACCGGGCTTGTGTCTTGCAAACACATACCAGCTTCATCACTGTGTCTGTCACGCGACTCTGTTCCCCTTTCGGGTTCTGTCTTTACATTTATTTTGAAAGCTGAAGCTGTGATTATGGTAAGGGGTGTTACATTTCTGACGAGTGCTTGCGGTGTTTTCGGGGCCAATCACAATGCACTGGGGTCAGCTGGCCAATCAGAGCAGACTGCGCTTGTCAAAGGAGGGACTTTGTAGAAAACGAAGCGTTTGAGAAAGGCGGGGCATAGAGGACCTACAATAATATACAGTATTTGGAAAATAATGTGTTTTTTTGAACATTAAAGCATGTCAACATATTCTGTTACACCAAATACACCAAATAATGATCTTTAAAAAAGCATCATATGACCCCTTTAACTCCAGGAGGCTATGTCCCCGTATAGATCCAAAAAGTCTCTTGTTACAAAAGTCATTTTAGTCTATTTCCCCCTCTTATTGAACATGATTCAATCCCGATCACTTTAAGAAGGCTCTCACTAGCGTGACCTACTTCATTATAATGCCTCTCCATAGGATATAACATGTTTTTCGTACAAATAGCATATTTATGCTCAGACACTCTTAAACACAATTTCCTTTTGGTTTAACCAATGTAGAAATGTCCACACTCACATTCTAACCTATATATTACATACGAGGAATTAAAATGAATGAAGGACTCAATAGGATAAACTTTCCCAGAAATCATTTTTTATTCTCATCATGTTGTCACAATGTTTACAACACTCCACACCTAAAACTGCCTGTTGAAGAACCAAGCCATGTTTTCTTCTCAAGGGGCGGAAGATAATTATGTACCACCTTATTTTGTATAGTTGTTCATAGAGTACTATCACTTTCGATGATGTCCCAATTGGAATTTATAAGTTGTCCAGAAAAACAAACAAACATTAGAATTGGTATTAGAATGTTGTCTTCTTATTCAATAATTGTTTCTTAGACTCAACTCTCTCTGTGGCTCTTGTTAAAACCTTCGAATCATAACCTCTGTCAAAATCTGCTAGTCATATCCTGTCATTCAATTTCAAAATCATCTTCTAAGTCACAAATACATTTCAATCTTTGGAACTGGCCATGTGAAATATTCTCAATCAGCCAAGGTGGATGAAAGCTATCAGCTTTTATATTTTTTATTATATATATTTTTAATAATATATTTGGTGGTAAGTCCAGGGCAAAAGGTTTGTCAGTGACATAAATTGTATGTTTTACAAAGTTTGCTGCTTCAGTATGTGTAGATTATTTTCCCACTGTTTCTAGGTATACGGAAAACATGAGTACATATTATAATTTTATTGGCAAAATAAAAATATATAATGAGTCAATATTTATTTTTGACCCTTGTTCTTCATAACCTCTGCCATTCGCTCTGGCATGTTGGATATTAGCTTCCGGGCCAAATCCTGACTGATGGCGATCCATTCTTGCAGGCTCTACGGATACTTCGATTTTTAGGATCCGGTTGGGCTCCCCCTAATTAAAAATTTAGGAGCAGCGGTCAAAAATTTTGGAGCACCTTCGAATTAGTAAATCAAAATTCTGAGAAACATTAACCTTACCATTACGAGTATATTGACTCTTACAGTGATTTTATGGAATTTTTTTTTTACCTTTGTAATGGCATTTTTCTAAATTTATTAAAAGTATGTCATCTTTTATCTAAAAATCAAAAAAATATATTTATAAGCTTTTTAACATTTCTAATTAAAACAACAATAAAAACAAGTAGAATAAGAATAAGTTACCAGTCAAATGAAATCAGTATTTAAGAAATAGATTTGTGCTACAGAGATGGCACAGAAGAACACACAACTGGCTTGTATGTGTATTTTCAGACGTATAATGAGGCTCAGAGGTCGCATGAGTACAATTAAATTCATAAATTCATGTTGAGGTTACTGTTTTCAATATAACACTTTGAATATAGAAATGATTTAAATAACAAAAGATGCTTTTAAAATTAAACTAAAACTGCCAGCAGGTGGTGGTAAGTCACTGATTTTTATCACTGAATCAGTCATTCAATTGATTCATTCGAACGGCTAATTCATTCAGGAATGAATCAAGTGACAATATTTATGAATGGGTAATCACGACTCACAAGATTAATTTAAAAACGCAGTTCATTCATAAACAAAACACAGCTGTGTTTGAATGGAGATGCGCAGCGGCTCAGCTGTTACTTAAAAAAAACTATTTTCGTTGATGAATAGAGCAATAAGGCAATTGTGTTGTTGTCAGACAATATAAGTCACTTAATGTTAACTTCTTGTTTAATGAACTGTTGTTTTAAATCAATATCACATTTGCAAACTCATTTAATAATTATTCAAAGCTGTCACTCATCTTAGTTTATCCCGCTCTCACAAAACTCCATTATAATCGACAAAGCTCCCTACACTGCACAATGAATATCTTATTTAAACCCCGTCAACACTGTGTTTGTTATAATGAGATATGTCTGTGATACATTACTAAACGCTGCAAAAACACGTTGTAACTAAGTTAGAAACCTTTGAAGCTCCCCTGAGCACAAACACAAATATGCTGATCGGGTCAGTCGCAAAGGTGCTTCCTAAAGATTATTTCCATGAGTCGCACGCAGTAGTTTTTCAGCCAGTCAAGTCCTTTATTTATATAGCGCTTTTTACAGATTGTGTCAAAGCAACTGAACAACATTAATTAGGAAAATAAGTGTGTCAATAATGCAAAATGATAATAGTAAACACTAATTTTTCAGTTAAATTGGATTCAGTGATGTCATCATCCAGCTCAGTTTAAATAATATCTGTGCAATCAAGTCAATGATATCATTGGAAATTAAGTGTCCCCAACGAAGCAAGCCAGAGGCGACAGCGGCAAGTAACCAAAACTCCATCAGTGACAGAATGGAAAAAAAAACCTTGGGAGAAACCAGACTCAATCGGGGGGCCAGTTCTCCCCTACCAACGAACGCACGTAACGGGAAATTATTTAAAGACATATCCCATATACTATGAACAATATTAACAGCCATGATTTATATGATGCAAGCAAACTATAGCAAAATTTGGTAGTTCTGTATGTTGTTTCAGGGTTGGCATCATCTGAGTCCGCTAGGGTTGCCATCACTCTTCTCAGGTGTTCTGGATCCAGACTGAAGCTTGTGGAAAAACCAAAAAGAAGAAACAACTAAACACATAATGAGCGTATTCTGTTCCAACCCGCAAAGTTGACTTGGTTAACCCAAACTCTAAAGAAATAATAATGATGTGCATGTGAATCAATATAACGGGCCGTTAAGATTATGATATGCATTATTTGAATTCTTGGCCAAAGAGGTGTGTTTTTAATCTAGATTTAAACAGAGAGAGTTTGTCTGAACCCCGAACGGTATCAGGAAGTCTATTCCAGAGTTTGGGAGCCAAATGCGAAAAAGCTCTACCTCCTTTAGTGGACTTTGCTATCCTAGGTACTACCAAAAGTCCAGAGTTTTGCAACCTTAGGGAGCGTGATGGATTGTAGCGTGGTAGAAGACTAGTTAGGTACGCAGTAGCTAACCCATTAAGGGCCTTATAGGTAAGTAATAATATTTTGTAACTGATACAAAAATTAAGGTAGCCAGTGCAGAGACTGTAAAAATTATGATATTTTCTTGACCTGGTAAGGACACTAGCAGCTGCATTTTGGACTACCTGTAGCTTGTTTATTGAAGATGCAGGACAACCAGCTAGCAGTGCATTACAGTAGTCCAGTCTAGAGGTCATGAATGCATGAACTAGCTTTTCTGCATCAGAAACAGGTAACATGTTTCGTAACTTGGCAATGTTTCTAAGATGGAAGAATGCTGTTTTTGTAACATGGGAAATATGATTTTCAAAAGACAAGTTGCTATCTAATATAACACCCAGATTTTTTTACTGTAGAGGAAGTAACAGTAAATCCGTCTAGTTGCAAATTGTAATCCAAAATATTCTGTGTACTGCTTTTTGGTCCAATAACTAATATCTCTCTCTTATCCGAATTCAATAGGAGAAAATTATTGATCATCCAACGTTTAACATTTTTTAACAAACTCTGTTAGCTTAGATAATTTAGAAGTTTCATCTGGTCTTGTTGAGATATATAGTTGAGTATCATCAGCATAACAGTGGAAACTAATCCCGTATTTTCTAATAATATTACCAAGGGGCAACATGTATATTGAAAATAGCAGAGGACCTAGGTCAGATCCTTGTGGCACTTCATATTTTACTGGTGTTATTTGAGATGACTCCCCATTTAAATGAAGAATGTGGTAGCGATCGGACAGGTAGGTTCTAAACCATCTTAAAGCCTGCCCTTTGATACCTGTATAGTTTTGTAATCGATTTATGAGTATGTCTTGATCTATGGTGTCGAACGCAGCACTAATATCAAGTAAAACTAGCAATGAGACACAGCTTTGGTCTGACGCAAGAAGCAAGTCATTTGTAATTTTAACTAGTGCAGTTTCTGTGCTATGGTGGGGACTGAAACCTGACCTATGAAATTCTTCATAGAGATCTTTTTTTTAGGAAGGAGCACAATTGAGCAGACACTAATTTTTCTAAAATTTTAGACATAAACGGATGATTTGAAATGGTTCTGTAATTTGCCAGTTCGCTAGGATCTAGTTGTGTTTTCTTAATAAGAGGTTTAATAACTGCCAGCTTGAATGGTTTTAGGACGTGATTTAAAGACAACGACGAGTTAATAATATTATTAGTTCTCGTGTAGATCACAATTTGTGGGCTTCTGCTAGTCCACTCGCCTTTTGAGGACTGACCACATGTTCTCTGTGGGATTGAGATCGGGGGAGTTGCCTGGCCACGGATCCAAAAATTCAATGTAATGATCTTCGAGCCACTTCTTAATCACTCTTGCTTTGTGACATGCTGCTCCATCATGCTGGAAAATGCACGGATCATCACCATTCCTAGGATATTGTAAGAAGTCGCTCTTGCGACGTTTGAGACATTCTTTATTCATGACAGGGTTTTTGGGCAGAATTATGAGAGGGCCCACTCCCTTGGTTGAAAAGCAACCCCACACATGGATGGTCTCGGGATGCTTCACTGTTGGCACAACACAGGACTCGTGGTAGCGGTCACCTTTTCTTCTCTGAACAATCGATTTTCCAGATGTCCCAAACAGTCAGAAGGGAGCACATCAGAGAAATAACTTTGCACCAGTCTTCTGCTGTACAATCCTTGTACTTCCTGCTGAATTTTAGTCTGTCCTTGACGTTTTTCTTGGAGTGAAGTGGTTTCTTTGCTGCCCTTCTTGACACCAGGCTGTTGTCCAAAAGTCTTGGCCTCACTGTGCGTGCAGATGCTCTCACACCAACCTGCTGCCATTCCTGAGCAAGCTCTGCACTGGTGCTGACACTATTCCGTAGCTGACTCCTCAGGAGGAGACGTCCTGGCTTCTTTGCTGGACACTCTGGGACGTCCTGAAGACTTTCTCACTGCAGTCGAACCTCTCTCCTTGAAGTTCTTGATGATCCTGTAAATGTTTTTTTCAGGTGCAATATTCTTTGTAGCAATTTCTTTGCATGTGAGGCCATTTCGATGCAATGCGATGATGGTTGCACGTGTTTCTTTGGAGGTAACCATCGCTAACAAGAACACAATGATTGGAAGAGCTTCTTCCCTCCTTTTATAGCAATCATTCTGCTCTTACAATCTAATTAGTATGATAGGGATTTTACCTGACTAGTACTCATTCACACGTTCACATTGCTGCGATATGGATAGTCCCAAGTTATGTGGGCTGGTCATTTGGTGTCAGGATCAAAAAACAGTGAAATTAGTTTTTTGGCCAATTAAGCTTTTAGCAATTATTTCAAATGCATCTGATCACTCTACACAATAATTTAGAAACAATGTGAATGAACACAACAGCTTAAGCAGAAACTTTGCAAAACACAACCTTTATATTGTGCAATAAACATTATTCATACTGTAACAATGTATCCTGATGCGCTGTAAGTCGCTTTGCCGTCTGCTACATGCTAAATTAAAATTAATTTAATGTTTATGTCACTGCAAAAACTTTTGGCCATGACTGTATGTATATACATGTATATATTACTGTATGTTATGTATGCCATGCATTTATGTATCTATATACTATATCTATATATATAATATATATTGTATCTATATATATATATAATATATATATCATTAATAATAGATATATTGTAATATATATAATCTATATACTGTATATTACAGTTTGTTATATCTATAATCCTGTATATGAGGGCAGACAACCACACATTCTGCAGTGGAATATTTAATATGCAGTGTTTTTCTCAATTAAATTTAATATTGTTATGTTTGGTACAAAGAGGAGAGTCTTACTCCCATTGATCAACCAGCTTTTCTTTGATGATTGCTTTACTAGTGTTGACGACGATTGGTTGAACAAAAATTTTTGGTGGGGGAAAACAAAAAAGGTGGATAGTTTGTATTTGTTTGAACAAATAGTAAGTGTGTGTGTGTTTGTCTTTGCTGCTGCTCAGCTCCTCTGTTTATGACTTGAATAACCTTTATTTTGGAGCATATTTTGTATTGTTTGAAAATATGAAAAAATGCATTGTACTGAAAGATGCAGAACAATTTGCATATGGCCATTTCACAAATGTGAAATTTCAATGCATGATCTTTCTCATTTGTATGTGCCATTCTGCTTAAATATATCAGTCATTCATATCTTTGATACTATGTTCACAGCAGATAGGTAAAATCATCAAACATATGTTATATCAAGTAGTACTAAAATGGAAATGTTTATTACTTCTCTTATTTAAATAAAAGGTAAGCACCTTGCTGAACATATGAAATTATGACCAGAACATGACATAAATATAGATTAGACATGTTCAATGTATAGTAAGTAAATTTTATTTATATAGCACATTCAAACATAGCAAAGCTATCCAAAGTGCTGAAATTTGATTGATGTATCAATATTCAATACATTTCTAATGTTTTAAAGTTTTGTATTGAGGTTTCGGGTGCATGTGCTAAAATATATTTTATCATATCTATGCATCCCTGTGCAATGTGATTGCATTACGGAAATTTGTATTCGGAAGTTCGCCAAGCTGAAAATGACACCGTGCTGAAGAAATAAAAAGGCCACATTTTAAAATAAATAAAATTACCTTTAATTGGCCACAAGAGGGCGCGAGAGAAACTCTATGAATCTCCAGACATGAGCCGTAACTGCAATAACTATTTGTTCGCTTCAGTCACACTGAATGTCATTACATTAAAAAACAAAATGTCAAAGAAAGTCTTATCTGTTCTCAAATACTTCAGGATCTTTTCATTTCACTAACTCCACCGTTTTTTAAGTCTTAGACAAAATACTGTCTGTCTTCATTTTCAACACTGCATCTATTGTTTTAGTATGTCAAGCTTCTTTTTGTCAAACGCTTTGCTTAAAAAAGTTAGGCAACACA
Source organism: Sinocyclocheilus anophthalmus (assembly GCA_018155175.1). Lineage (NCBI taxonomy): Eukaryota > Metazoa > Chordata > Actinopteri > Cypriniformes > Cyprinidae > Sinocyclocheilus > Sinocyclocheilus anophthalmus. The sequence continues at coordinate 280,941 of JADLZN010008936.1, forward strand.
GTTTTATATTTTAGCATATTTATGGATCATCAATCAACCCTGACTCACACAGAAACTGTTGAAGTGCCACAACTTTTGTTTACCCTTGAGCACAAGTAAATTAATGCTACACCATAAATGTTTATGTTCTCTTATTTTTTTTATTCATATTTTTATGGCTTCATTTTGTCAACAGCTTTTATTTTCAAGCTCACAGCCTGTGAAGCAATGCATTGGACTTACTTGTGGAAAGTGTAGTGTGTGCATGCTTCCATTGCAGTCACTTTGAGCCATTGCACACACTAGAAAAACAAACTACAACTAGATTTCATTTTCTGAAGGGAATATGAGTGGTGCTTGCCAATGCAAAACTCATCATTACATGTTCTGAATGGTTGCTAGGGAGTTGCTAGGGTTTCAAATGGTTGTTTGTGCATAGGCAGTTATTAGGGTGGATGTAATATTAGATAGCAACTTGTCTTTTGAAAATCATATTTCCCATGTTACCAAAACAGCATTCTTCCATCTTAGAAACATGTTACCCCGTTTCTGATGCAGAAAAGCTAGTTCATGCATTCATGACCTCTAGACTGGACTATTGTAACACACTGCTAGGTGGTTGTCCTGCATCTTCAATAAACAAGCTACAGGTAGTCCAAAATGCAGCGGCTAGAGTCCTTACCAGGTCAAGAAAATATGATCATATTACCCCAATTTTACAGTCTCTGCTCTGGCAACCTATTAAGTTCCGTATCAGTTACAAAATATTATTACTTACCTATAAGGTCCTTAATGGTATAGCTCCTGCGTACCTAACTAGCTGTTACGGAGTAAACAGAGGAAGCGTGCGGATTCATCTGCAGAGCTTTATTCATTAACATGGTCAGAAACATGTGACCATGGGTCGATAACAGAAACAGGCATGGGTCGATACACAGCAAACAGTAATAAAATAGGCAAGACGAAGAGTAATCCAAAGGCAAGAGTTGGTCTGCGATCGGCGAACAATATCCAGAGAGCTAGGCAAAAAGGGGTAATCAGGCAAGGCAAAACAAAATCAAGACTAGGACTAGAACTGGGCAAGGGAAGAGGCTCCGTAGAGTAGCTACGCTAGACAGCACAAAGCTAACAACACTCGGCAGGGAAGAGGAAGTGAGTGAGAGTAATATAGTGTGTGCGATTGGTTTCAGGTGAGTGTGTGATTAGTGAAATGGCAGATGGGAAATGTAGTCCAAGGTAACGTGAAACAGTCTGTGTAGTGTGAGTGTCAATATAATCAGAAGGCAACCTCTGGTGCAGATTGACGAATTCCACAGACCGGATTCGTGACACTAGCCTTCTACCACGCTACAATCCATCACCGCTCCCTAATCGTCGGCCAAACTCTGGACTTTTGGTATTAGCTTAGGATAGCAAAGTCCACTAAGGAGTAAAGCTTTTTCGCATTTGCTCCCACACCTCTGGAATAGCCTGCCTGATATGTGCGTGGTTCATACACACTCTCGTCTTTTTAAAATCTAGATTAAAGACCATCTCTGTTGGCCAAGCTTCAAATATGCATTCTCATAATCGTGTACTTGCAGTTATATCCTGATCGAAATGCACATTATCATTCTTAGCTTGGTTAAACAAGCTGGTTATACAGCAAGCTCGCTAATGTATCTCCTATTTGTTTGCTTTTGGTTTTCTGCCTCCGGGATTGACATGCCCGGTTTAACAGGATTTACACAAGCTTCAGTCTGGATCCAGAACACCTGAGAAGAGATGCCAACCCCTCAGAGGACCTCAGATGATGCCAAACCCTGAACCACATACAACCTACCACATTTTGCTATGGTTTGAGGGGCATCAATATAATTAACGTTGCTGTTAATAGTGTTCATCTGCTGTTTGATTACTCTTTAATGATTTTTTTCCGTACATTTCTACCATATGTACATTAACTGACAGTCACCACTGATAAGTACTAGATACTAAATATATTGTAAAACTTAACTTTCTGTAAAGTTGCTTTGCAACGGTTTGTATCGTGAAAAGTGCTATACAAATAAACTTGAACTGAATTGAATTAGGGTATCTAGGTTATATTTTAAAACGTGATTTGTTAAAAGAGTGTTTGCTGTAGTGCATCTTATATTTATTCTCACTAAACAACCTACAGTTTTTAATCAATTTCACAGATCGCTTGCTATAGATCAGTGTGTGATTGATAGAAAATAGATACACTCTCTGGAGATAGGAGCTGTAATGGTGAGTGAGATATTTCTGAGCCAGGCCACATCAACTGACAGACGGGGAAAGCGGGGTCTCCCACGACCCTTTGCGGTGTGGGATGGAGATGTGGAAATAGCACTCTGTATTTTGGCAGCAGTCGAGTCCCTCTGGGGTAGTTTGGAGAGCGACCAAAGCAGAGTGGAAATAGAAGTTGGAAAGGAAAGAGACATGCGTTCTGTAGAGTAAACTACCCATCATGCCTCTGCAGTTGAATATAGGTTAGTGAAAAAATCACTGTATGTACAGTTGACTTAAAAAAAAAACCATGCACACAAAACAATTTATATGTAATGCTACAGACCTTATACAACCTTAGCAATTTCACAAAACACCCAGCAGCCATTCAAAATACTCAAGCCACATGCTAGACATGCTAAAAACACCTTACAAGAACACCTTAGCAACACCTTATGAAGAACATAGGATTTCAGTCGTCACATTTTTTATATAGCGATTTTAACAATACAGACTGTCAAAGCAACTGTACAGCATTAATGAGAAAATTAGTGTGTCAATAATGCAAAATGACAATAGTAAACACAAAATTTTCAGTTAAAGGCAGTTCATTATTGAATTCAGTGATGTCATCATCCAGCTCAGTTCAGTTTAAATAGTCTCTGTGTAATCAAGTCGACAGTATCGCTGGAAATTAAGTGTCCCCAACTAAGCAAGCCAGAGGCGACAGCGGCAAGGAACCAAAACTCCATCGGTGACAGAAATTGAGAAACCAGGCTCAGTCGGGGGGCCCGTTCTCCTCTGACCAGACGAACCAGCAGTTCAATTCCAGGCTGCAGCAAAGTCACATTGTGCAGAGGACACAACTGGTTCCTGTGGTCTTGTCCCGGTTGTCTAGGAGACAAGGTCTTCATTGGGGATCTGTCTCTGGAGCTCATCTAGTTCTCCTGATCTCCGCTGACATTCAGGGCTGTACATGTCCTCTCTAGGTGTTGATCAGAGTACTTTAGAAACCACTTAGCAACACCCTAGCAACAACCCAGAGCACCACAGCGATCATCGCTTAGCAAAATGCTAACAACATCTTAGTAACTGCATAGCAACACCCTGCGATCTACAAAGCAACATCCACAACAACTCAGAACACCTAAGCAACCACATAGCAACACCCTGAGCAATGTTGCCGGGAAACTTTATTGAGCAATGTTGCTTGGGCACTTTCCCATTAAGAATGGGCGACAAATTTCTATCTGGATACTCAGGGCCTTGTCTCACCTGGTTACCCATTGCAGCTTGCCCAAAAAGTTCAACTTTGTATCACTTAAAACTTAGCAGCCACATAACAACATGCTAACAACCAATAAAACCCCCATCCTAGCATCTAGCATGCAACATTCAAAAAATTATAATTCAGCAACACCTTAGCAAGTGGTGCATGAACACCACTGACATTTTCTTCAAAACCAAAAAAGTCCAAATCTAGTTAATCATTTCCTATCTGTGTTATGGTCTGATTTCTAATGCTATGTATGTCCTTCAAAGACATCTTCAGCCCTCGTCCTCACCCTTCCCAAACACAGGGGCCTTGGGAGAACAGGACTATCTGGAAGGAAAGTACATACTGATCATTTCAGACTAGTAATCATTATAGTGCACTACACTAAGGCATTTCAGTGCACATTTCAGCAGATACAGAAGATCATTCATTCTATGCATCCTAAAAAATCCATACTATGCATAAAATGCATACTACAGTATATACTGCAGAAATAGGATGAGTGTAGTAGTATGATATTCCAAACATAGGCAATAATAAATCATTTAAAGCTACTGTCTCCTTTATGAAATAGGACACTGCATCGGTCTGATATGCATGAGAAATCGGAGGATTGAGAAAACACAAGCTCTGCAGAATCGTATGTAGATTGTATCTCCAGATGGCGCACACCTCTTGTTAGATGTAACAGATCAAAGTGTGTGTGTGGAAAACAGACGATCCAGAGGAGAATGAGGTGTGTAAGCATCACTAGGTCTGATGCAGAGTTCACAGAGGGTGGTAGTGGCTTCCCCCCCCACACTTATAATGTTAGTCAAGGTTTCTGTTACCAAAAATGGTCATAACTTAGTTTACTACTACCATTTTCCACCCTCTTTACAGGCCTTAAACATGCTGTTTTTGCTGCTGCACATTTAAGAGAAATAGAGTACCTATTATGATTGATTAACAAGCACAGTTTAAATGTTCTGAATAGGTCTTGATACATGTGGGTGGTCACGTTAATGAGCTCATATCTGCGACTTTATGCCAACCAATAAGTTTGCAGGTGTTTGACTGTTAAAGAAAAAAAAGAAGGGCTTTTTTTGAGCCAGTTATCTGAGTATGGCATTACTGCAAAAGAAAAATATCCAAATAGAAATAGAAAATGCATGTATGTAATGCAGCTTAATAAATTGTGAAATTAATGAACCTTAGCAACTCAGAATACTCAAGCAACCTCATAACAATGTGCTAAAAAAAACTCAGAACACCTTTAGCAAGCACATAGCAACACTTTAGCAACCACTAAAAAGAACATGGGACTTCAAAGTACCTTAGCAACACCTAGACAACTGTATAACAACACCCAGGCAACCATCCAAAAAATCCTAGTAACAGCACAGAAATACAACATGCATGCATCCCCTAGTAACCAAACATAACACCCTGGCAACCAACCAAAATATCCTAGTAACAGTATAGCAACACCCTGGCAACAACCCAGAACACCCTAGCAAACACATAGCAACACACCAGTCATCATCCAAAACTGCAACAACCCAAAACATCTTAGCAACAGCACAGAAATGCAACATGCGTTAGTAACTACATAGCAGCACCTCAGAACAACCTGCACAGTGCCCACTCAGAACATATACACAACTGCATAGCAACACCCTGGCAACCATCCAAAACATCCTAGTAACTACATAGCAACACCCTGGCAACCACATAGCAACATGCTTACACTCTAAAAATGCTGGGTTGTTTCAACCCAACTTTGGGTCAAATATGGACTAACCCAACAGTTGGGTTAAATTCTTACATTCAATTTTTAACCCAAAAGTTGGGTTAGTCCATATTTGACCCAAAGTTGGGTTGAAACAACCCAGCATTTTTTAGAGTGTACAATAACTCACAACACCTAAGCATTCAAATAACAAAACTAACCATCCAAAATACAGTAGCTGCCTAGCAACACCCTGGCAACAACCCAAACAGAATGGATGGTTAATGATGCAGCTACAATATCTATCAGCAGGGGACCACACCAATTTTAATCCATTGATTTTTTTTCACACTTTTCAAAAAAGGAAGGTGGAAACTCCTAATCTTCTAGCACTAGTTCCAGTTCTTATCAAATACAGCTGAACCAATTCACCAATGTCTTTGAGTTCACTTACAAATCACAGACAGGTGTGTTTGGAGCAGAACTGGAGATAAACGCTGCAGGAAGATGGATCTCCAGGAGCAGGATTGAAACCTCTCATCCAAGAGCCTCCCGACAGAGTGACTCTCAGCATGGAGAGCCTTTGAAAGCCTTGACTTCACAGCTTTCTTCATCCCCACCCACCACCAGCTTCAGATGGCTTCGCCCAAATTATGATCCTAGATCAGCACTCCTCAAAAATGTGCACTTCATAAGGATTTATTTTGGTTTTTAGAGGTTGTTCTTTCACAGCTTTGAAGACATAGACCTAATTGAGTTATCAGTTTGAAATGTTGAACTTTGTCTCAGATATTTCTCATAAAATTCCTCAAAATTAACAAAATAATTGGATTCGAAATAAGTAATGAGGTATTTTACTCAGGAGAAACATCTGAGAAGCAGGGAACCTCAACAAAATTCTCCATTTGCTGTCATTTTATGTCTAGAAGAAACAACTAAGCTATAGAAAAGATGCCATTTCTGATTTTTCGTTTTCTTTTTATGGCCCTGAACGCCATGATAGTGAGTTTTACATGGCATAAACATCAACCTAAAATCTGGGTATTTGTTTATTTGCACATAAAAAAATCACATCATATTTGTGACGTCAGCATGAACAATATTTGGTTGGTGGAAACTTTAAACTCCTCCAGTGTGTTTTGGAGGTAATGGTCATAATTAGCTTGACCAATAACACTCCGCTTCTAATGAAGCATTAGAAAGTGATGGATGTCTCACCACACCAGCAGAATCAGCGGGATATTTTGGCCCTCGTTAGTGCAAATAATGTCTTTTAAAGAGCGTTGCAGAGAATTCACTGGTGCTTAAATGATGAATCATGGGAAGGTGTTTCCAGATGTTTCCAGCTGCTTGTTTCTGAAAAACGACACAATTCTAAAGCCGTTGTGGCACAAAGTTCTGAAGAGCTTTTTTAACCCCTCAAATAACCATTTTATGCTGTGTTTAGTCACAAATCTATAGTTTAACCCTTGTGCCGTGCTGAAAATCCTTTACCTAAATAGTGTTCCCAGTCAAAAAATGTCCAGCCTTATGAAAAAATTGCTGAAATGTTCACATCTTGGATTCAATCTTTTTATCAACTTGTTTTCTTTCAATTAGCACAGGTTTTGTATTTCATTTTGGAACTGACCGAATGTCAGATGAACTGAAACTCAATGACCTCCTCAATTTTTATATATATATAAAAAGCATAATTCATGGATAATTTTGGCAATATTCATAAAAAAAAATTAGGTGCATAAGCTCAGATCAATGAGGCCTAATACCAGCGATAACATTAATTAGTTTTTTAGGGGAAAAGAAAATCCTCTCTGTGTCAAAATGACCAGAACACATGAGAGTTAAAACCAAGTTCTTCAAAATGTAATTATTGTGTAACTGTTTAAAAAAAAAAAGTGGTTTAAACCTCATCAAGTAAACAGAAATAATATAATTTATAATATAATATAATTGGGGGTGGTGTTTAAAGAATTGTTAATACGAACCCACAAATATAACTCATTATATACACTATAAACACTTAAGGAGACAGACATGTAGATGTTTGTGAAAGATGTATTCTCTGTTTTGGAGGGATGATTATTTTTAAATCATACCTTATTTATTGCATCAAAATTTGTTAATACTTTACTATAGGTTCGGGGTGGATAATTTTATCAGTTGTTCATTGCAACAATACATAACTACAATAACTTTGTCTATTGCTCTTATGAAAGTTTATAGCATGATTTGTGAAAATGTAACTATACTGAATGACATAGCATAGACTTCTTCATGGCTAGTTTTTGTGTATTTCATTCCATTCTGTAACTCCTTGTTCTACAGATCTGTGTGTACACTCTAAAAAATTCTGGGTTGTTTCATCACCCAATGTTGGGTCAAAATGGGACTACCACTGTTTGTAACCAATTAACCCCATTTGGGTAGTCCATCTTTAACCCAACAGTTGGTTGAAACAACCCAGCATTTTTTAGTGTACTAGTGTTAAATGCTACTGTTTTTGATAACGTTTATGACAGATAATATCGTGATAATTTTTGCTTTTCCCGTACCGATTGTCATATCCTGTTAGCAAAAACCTGTCCATGGGCTTTTTTGATTGCTTTCAGTTTAAGTGCCGCCGATGCAGTGTTGCCAGATATTGATACTAAAACAATAAAAAAAAAAAGAAACTATTTCCAATCTTTTGCAAATAAGATTATATAAAGATATTAGCTGACTCTAAACTGCAACTTACTACTTTATTTACTTTCTAAAGTGTTCAATTAAGTGGAAAAGACCAGTCCAAAAACATAATATATAATAGCTGGATCTGGCAACACGGAGGCTGCGCCCGCGCCCTCACTCACAACTCGTTCACTCCGGCAGCATCTCGCAGTGATTATTGTCATACCACGGGCGCTAAACATTCTTGTAAACTGTCTAAATTGAATTATACATGCAATGCAGGTATTCATATGAGGAGTTTAGCATTAAATTAGTAATTCAAAGAACAAATTTTATTTTTGAACATGAAAAATTTACCGAGGTCTGGACCTCGGTGGCCTCATAGCTGGTTACGGGCCTGGGGCCTCATTTATAAAATACTGCGTAGAAAGAATCCTAAATTAGATTTTACAATCATTTCTCAAAGTGCGTACGTCTGATTCATAGAACGAACTGTGCGTATGCCTCTCTTTTAGATGTGAAATCTATAAATTGCAATGAACTGTGCGTACGTCTGCTCAGACCCGGACGTGGCACTAAGCTCTTTTCCACGGCTGTGTCCGAAATCGCCCCCAATACCCTTAAATAGGGCACTATTTGAGGTAAAAAAAAAAAAAAAAAAGAACGCCATTTTTAGAGGTGTCCGAAACCATAGTGGATGTTCTCGAGTGCACTCATTCAATCCCACAATGCACTGCAAAAACGAGTGTACAACTGGTGCACGCTCAACGGCTAGATATTACGGCCCATAATGCACCGTGAGAGTCACGCGCCGAATGAATTCCTGCACCTCGCCAGAAGATGGCGCCCGCAGTTGAATAATCAATCCGTTCATTTTTACAAAGCGCTCATCCATGGCGGCGTACAGCATAATGTACAACACGGGTATAAATTCATTGGAAATTGATTATTAAATTGTTTGATTAGGGTTTATACATAATTTCCGTGACAGAGTTCGAGATAAATCCTTTAATCTTACTACTGGAGCTGCTAGTTTGTTAGTTTCAAATGATTAATAAACAGCAAGCACCAACAATGCAAAAGCGGCAGCCCTTCCGGTGCACTCATTGTCCGAATTACTACTCGTTTTCATTCACTCCTTCTAGTGAACTGAATTAGTGACCTAATGTAGAGAATAGTGAATGAGGGTATAGGGGGCGATTTCGGACACAGCCCCCATCAAAGACCGTTTTTATAAATATGAACGTTGCCGTGGATTTTTGCGCACGCACACTCTACGTTAAAATCTGTGCGTACGCACGTTTTATAAATGAGGCCCCTGGTCTTAGTTTGTGTTTACATATAACAACAAATAGGGTTTTTTAAATATAAATTCCTTTTAACATGACCTCTATCGCAATTGTTAGTCCAGACATAATTTGAATTCAAAATGAATTAAGTTTTCTATGGATTTACATCGAAGGCAGAGTAGACTCCATGTTTAATTTTTCGTGCAATGAAAACGAGGCTGCGAGGGATAGATGTACCCGGATGATTCAACGGTTTTCAAGCACTTATTTTCACCAACGCAATTTTATCCAACTACTGAGATGTAGCTGATGTATGCACCTTCTGTAAATATGAATGTAAAGATATTTGTCTTTTTTTTTCTTGTAAGGTTTCTCCACTTTCTGGAATGATTTGTTTTTCTAAAGTAAATATTGATTGTAGCTAGTCTATGCATTAAGGATGTTATTATTATTATTTTTTAACAAAAACAAGGCAGAAGATAAGAATAATTCATAATAAAAGTCTACTTTTTTTTCAGAAGATACGATATATTTCAGGTAGGCCTACAGTAAATGATTGACGGATGGATGGATTGATTTTTTGTATTGTTCTTTTCTTTTTTGTCCTATAGGATTGAGACATTGTGCAAGAATAAGTTATGTTTTTTGATATGTGAATATGCTTGAACATTTTTCAAGTTCCTCTTAAAGTCGCTCAATGATGTTTCTCATGCAACACTAAATAATAAAAGGGGGAAAAGGTCCTATGTTTTGCGGGTATAATTCGTTTTGGAAAGACATTTATTGCAAATTCAATGGAACATTTCTTTACAACCCCTAAAGAAATACACTATTATTTCCAGCATATTGATGGGCCACATAAATGACATTTTTAAAAATTTGGAGAGAATTCTGACAGAACATTCAGGCTTCACACACCACACACACACACACACCCACACACACACACACAGCACACACCCAACACACACACACCAACACACACACAACACACACACACACACACACACACACACAACACACACACACACCCATCATACATCATTCTTTATTGAATAGGACATTTTTTCCTTTGAAAGTGTTACTAGGAACTTACAGTTTATGTCTTGTGTTTTTCCTTTGGGAAGATGAATCTTCTCATAAGGTCTTGTATGTGTGAATCTTTCATTTTTCTCTGCTATTGATACACGCCGTTCCTCATCCCATCAGACACATACCACACCACACAACCCTCCGTGTCCTTGCCTCCATCCTGCATAATAAATATATATATATAATACACACATCATATATGCACAGCTAAAGAAAACAAATGTTTTCTTTACAATCTAGCAACTCAGTTGATGTGATTGATTGAGAAATGTTGAGACTGATTGGAGACATTTTGAGGAGAAACCCCCCCCCCAACAATTTCATGTCTTTGCTGTGTGGGAGAAACAACTGCGACATTAGAGAGTGTTTGAGAGAATGCAAAGTGTCTGCACACACCGTAGGCCTATAGCTTCTTCTTCTATACAAAAGCCCAATTTACCATAAACAAAGATAACGACATCATGTTATGCTATCATCCTGTTGCCATGACACCCAGCGATGTCGCCTCGGGCGAATCTTGTCCTCTATAGACCTGCTTTTCACATGCTGCTCCATCATTGCAGGACTCAGAGGAGGATGAAAGCCTGCTGTAGTGGGTGGTGTGAAATCTCCTGTCAAACGTCTCACTCACTCGACTAGATAACAGCACATTCACTCCAAACACCACTAACGCAACATTAAAGTGAAGCTTGATGTTCAGCTCTGGAGAAATTCAACATCTTAACTCTATTATGAGTGGAATATATGTATTATGAAGTATACTGCATGTACTGTTGGATTGTTGTTAACTGAAACTAGTAAATCATTTTGGTTGATTACTATATATATAAATTTTATATATAGATAGATATATATATATTATATATATAAAATGAAAATTAGAAACAAAAGTCGAAGTATACAATTCTAAACAAAACCAAAACAACCTACAAATAATTTAACTAAAAATCAAAAATATGATAGTACATGAGCACTTATCCACACACAAGTGCCTATGTTCAACTAAAACTACTAAAATGTTTGGTTAATGACAATATAAATATCTATAACAATGGAAAATATAACGTTATATATATAATATGAAAATTAATATATATAATTAAAATATAACACACCACACAGTTTTGGGACAAATTCATAGGCATAATGGTATTTATACTGTCCAGACTGTATTTTCTATTCCCTTACCCTATACCTCTCACACATAACTTTCAAAAAAGATCATTCTGTATGATTTATAAGCTGCATTCCTCATGGGGACCATGTACACACATGTAATACCAGGTACACACACACACACACACTCTCACACACACACTCTCTCTCTCTCTCTCTCTCTCTCTCTAAAAAAATGGAAAAAATTAAAAACTGGAAGAAGAAAAAAAAAAAAGGAAAAATACTAAAATCTCAAAAACTATTGAAATACCATATATAAATTCAGAATAAATCTGGCAACAAAAGACTCATAAATTGGACATCTTTAGCTCAAACCACACACAAAACTGTGTTTTCCATCTAATGTGCATATGCATTTCCTCTGTAAAAAGACGATTAGCTCCATTAGCCAGACGAACTCAAACTTGCGTCTACAGCTATGAATAAGATGTCTTTATTGTCGTGTTAAATGAAACCATATTCACAATCCATTTACCACGTGGAAGAGGGTAAATGGTCACTTAAAAAAATATAAGATCAATGATGAAAGTTAAAAAGGCAAACCCTTAGTTCGCATGGCAAGGCAGATTCATGATCGTCTGGAGGATCGTTGAGTGATTGTGTATTTTTGTGTGTGTCTATTCCGCTTGTTCGGTCTCATCTGCTGTAATATTCACAAACAATGATATTTTAGCCATGCATATGACTGCTAAATCAACATACTGAAAGTCTGACATCTTTTATAAACTACACACAACTGTCTTGAATTGTTTTCTATACATTTGCTTTTTACATATTTGTACATTTCTGAATTCGCGAACCACATGATCGAATTAATCACAGACGTGATGGTTTAAATAAGAATTGCTCTGTAATACCAAACGACCGTAATACCAAAACGACAATATAGATAAAGAAATGTTGTCATTTTATATTCTAATGATTAAATAAACAAATAAAATGACAAAACAATATCCTCAAAAACTTTAATAACAGATTTGGTAGCCTGTAACTCTCCTGAGAAAGGTATGATAAAATGATTTTGCTTATTATTCTTCTCGTCATATTTGCTCAAAGCAGATGAATTGAGGGGTGCTTCGATTGATAATAAAGTGCCCCATACAAACTATATTTGTATTCCTCCAAGTGTTTCTGTACAACATTCATGTGGTTGACTGCATCATGCTTATTCCTGTTCCAAAATATCATTAAATTAATAATCACATCTTGTACAGGCTTCAAGATTAATATGCACTTTCCACAAATAGGGTACAAAATAGGGTTTGAAACGCTGAAAAATCTTGCTCGTCCACCTCAGGAGGTCAAACTAAATTTAACATAGACGTTTTATTTTGAAATAGCTTTTATTATTTAATAAAGTAAAGACATGTTGAACAACATTGGTTTAAATGGTGCATTTTTTTTTTTAGATTAAATTACATATTTAAAATCTATTAATAATATTTGTTTGCCTATAGGTTTAAAAAACACAGAGGAGGAAGGGGGGGGAGTGTCATATGAAACACAGAGGGGAGTGTATTAAGGGGGAAGAATAGCGGGGGAGTGGAGAAGGTAGCGCAACAGTGTGTCTCAATACCTTTCTCGCAACTTTGTACGAGATCGTAGACTAGAGTCTGATAAAATTGTGAATAGATACGCTCGGTCGAAGTTGCAAAGACTAAAGTCTCATCCAAAGAGATATTCTTTATAAAAGATAGCGAGCTACAAGTCCCCACAGGCGCTACCTCAGCAACTGCTCGTTTAACACACGCCCCACAGCTGTCGCTACGGCGACGTGGTGGTGAAAAGAGTTACACAAGCGACGTGTCCCAGAATGTGCACGTGCAAAGAAGATCAGTCGTAACGCGTTAATGGTTTAGCTAAAAAATGCAGGCTACAAGATCTCAAAGGCCGCCTGACACATGTTGTGATGTAACGCTTGGGGTTCGCTCAACACCACAAAAGAGAGAAAAAAAAAAATACTTTGTGTAATATTGGACACGACGGATCAGTGATGTTAAGGTGTAGGTTTAGCACACTGTTCCGCGATCCCGGGTGCAAGCCGCAAATCGTTCAGTATGTGTACAGACCGACCTGTTGGTAAGTGAATGACTATGAAAAGAAGTCTGTGCTGCCATGATAGAGTAAGGGGGGGGACTAAACAATACACGGCCGTGTTCTGAGCGTACGCATCTGTAAGGGACTTTCAGTATGAACACGGATCGTATGTGCCACGGATCGGAGTGGTCAAGTGTACAGGTGAGTAAATAAAATTGCGTGAGTACAGTCGATGCAGAGAAATAAGTGGCTTGTGGTTGTGTCAATTTCTCGCTAATCACAAAGTGCCTACAGGGTTGTTATGGGTTTATGGTGGCGGGCATGATGCAGGACGCAATGCGTAAAAACCAGTATAGGAAAGTCCTCATAGACTAAACCGGAACTTACTGCTCCCACGAGGATGCAAACAAATGCCTCGTTTGGTACGAATGTGTGGTTTGCATGTTCAATTTGTCTCGTCGCTGAGGGAGACGTCAACAGAGGAGGGAGAAGAAGCGGCGTGACACAGTAATGGCATGTTGCGTTCAAACACTGACTTCCGTAAAACACAACGCAAAGCCGCTTGAGGTCGAAGTTCGGAGCGTGAGGGAAAACAAAAGACCAAGTCAGCAATCTACTTCTGGTCATAGGCCTGACCAATCAGAGCACAACCTCGCAATTTCAGACGATGAGCCGTATTGTAAAAACTCTGCCGCGTGTCATAAGGACTGCGGGGGCATTAGTGAGGAGAAACCAAGATAATGTAGGCCGACGAGGGTGGTGGGAAAAGGTTGAATGCTGTAACCTTTGCACAACGCATAAGAGTCATGTTTTAAGTAGAAACCGGGCCTAAAGTCCACCCAATGAATTTTCTTTTGCAGCACATCATATGGACGCCCTTAAACGTAATAGGTCAATTCCATCAGATGTTATAGTAGATTGGTGTAAGCGGATGACCCGTTTCGAAGCTCGAGCAAAGGCCTAGAAACAGTACAGCACAATTTTAAAGGGTCAAATACACAGTGACATTTGTCGAGTGGTTATCAGCAACTAGCTTACTTTGACTGCAGGAGTTACTGTCACCAATTTATCCACTCATGTGGGGTCTGTTATGAATTGTGCTTCAAATAAAAGCATCAGACATGTTGGACTCGTATTTTGTGGAAAGTGGTGTGATGAGAGCGTAATCATGACATACGTAAGTATACTCATCGTGCATTCAATCAGCATATTCTAAAGCAAACGCCCCGAGCATATGTTTACCTACATTATACAACAAATACATAACTCATTATTTGCAACTCCATCTATGTCAAGTGCTAATGTAAAACGGCACAACTAATACATCGAGTAGTTACAACCACATGTTCAGTTGTAATCAAACGGAACCCAAAACTTACAACCATGAAAGTGTGCTGGAATACTCAAACATCTGACCAAGGCTTCCTCAACGGAAAATGTCCGTCGTCAGACTCTCAAAGGTAGAAGCCCCTCTGTTGGGCTGTGCAACTACACGTCAGTAACACACTCGTCATCCCTCATGACATGTCTCAGACCACCTGACTGTCGGGCAGTAAGAATGGGAAAACCCTCAGAGGCAGACCACGATCACCTTTGCATCACCACGTGCACCTCGATATAATAGAGAAGCATACTAGCTCATTCTGGCTCTTTATTAAAGTAATGGCAGTTTAAGACATCAGGTTCTATATGTGCAAACTAAATGGCGAAACCGACACGATCAAGTCTCTCGCGAACAGCGCCAAACTTAGAATGAACGTGTTGAAAACATGCGGGGAAAAGAAAGACCCAAGTATGGTGCAGTTTTAACACCTTTTACCTTTTTTACAGTTTCTTTTTGATTCAGCTATCATAATCGTGTTAAATTGAAGCGTTCACACACTAGACAAAGCTTTGAGTTTTGCGATCTATGTTTTGGAGGGAAACGTCTGGTCATAAGAGGGAAAACAGCGAACTGGATTTTGCCTCACTTGAAATTCCAAGAGCTCAACAGATACTAAAAAGCTACGTTTGTTTGCACATCGCAACATCGCTTTCACAAACCCTTGCGTTTCTCATCTACGGTACGTTCAGAGAACATTCGCAAGTTACAGTTTTGCAAAATTATAAAATGGAACGTTCCCTTAATGCTTTCTCTAACATTTGAATAACCAAGAAAAAATGGGCAGCAAACAAAAGTATTTTCCAAGAATGTTTTGCTTATGTTCTCATTATGTTAATAAAACATTAGTTCTGAATGGTTTTCGAACATTAAAAAGTCCAGGTTTTTTTATGTTTTAAAAATGTTCTTTCTTGGTTATACGAACATTAATGGAAGATTCCATTGTATAATTTTGCAAACATTATGGGGATGTTACTTTTGAATGTTCTCTAAACATTCTGAAACAAGTTGTAACATTTAAAAAAAGTCTTAGATGAACATCCAACTAAAACATTTTAGAAATAAATGTTCCATGAATGATGTATAAATAATGTTTTTGTGCCAACATTTTTTTTTTTTTGAGAACGTTATTAATGACCAGATAACTTCAAACGTTCTATTAATGTTATAGGAAGAATGTTTGCTCATAACCTTGAGTGAACCTTGCCAGAACATTCTGAGAATGTTCCGTTAGCTGGGTATGTTTTTGCGATGCATCTTTCCCGTTGAAATCAATGAATTTGCAGGATTGTCTAGTGTGTAGACGCCATTCACGTGTGCATGACGTGTATAAACACCACATTAGTGAAGAGCTCCATGTTGTACCCCTTTGAAAACCTTAACGTGGCTCCTGATTGTGGGGTTATTGTATATTGCAGGAGGAGCAGCACGGGTCTTCCTTATCCGGCTGTGAGGCATAGTCCATCTGCCTGACTATCTCCGAGAACAGTTCGTCCACCATGGTTTTGCTCTTGGCCGATGTCTCCATGAACGGGCAGCCCCATTCTTCAGCTAGAGCTTGACCCTCGCTTGATGAAACCTCGCGCTCATTGTCCAGGTCCACCTTGTTTCCCACAAGTATCACGGGCACACGCTCGTACCTGTAAACATACATGACTCCAGAATGAGTGAAATTTCCAAGGTGAAAGAGTATAGAGTCTAGTAGAAATTTTTCTTTGGCTCACCAATACATTAAAAAGACTAAACAGACAGTTAAAATACATAGAAAGCCTATAACAGACAGTTAAAACAATAATAATATTGAAACATAGTTCATGCCACTATCAGTCACTTGCAGAGTTGAGGATTTTAATGGCATTAGGAACAAAAGACCTCTTAAACACATTTTTGTTTGCTAAAGGAATTCGATAGTGCCTTCCTGACCTCATAGGCTCAAACTGACTAAAGCGAGGATGAGAATTATCTGCAAGAATACTCCTCACCACATTATTTGTCTTTTCAGTGTAGAGTTGTGTTAAGGGCTTCTACTAGTTTACTTGCCATTACTACAATTCTGGACAGTTTGTTCTTGGGTTTGCAGTTTAAATGATCGTACCAGGCATGGATATGAAAAGTTAATACACTCTCAACAATGGATTTGTACACTAGTTCCAGAATATGCTGACTGACACAGAGGCTGCTCAGTTGTTTAAGAAGAAAGAGTCACTGCGAACATCTTTTGAAAATATACTCTGCTTTCAGTAAAATGCACACGAGAATCCAAAAACTGAACCAAGATGTTTAAAATTTGGCACAATTTCAACTGGTTGGCCCTCAAGTGAAATTGGCTGGATTGTCATATCTAGTTTTGTACACATAATTAATTATTTTGTCTTAGCGACATTGATTTCTAATTGACTTTGTGTGAGCCAGATAGACAACATCATGTGAGGAATTTGTTTTATCCAATAGACCAACTATCATCGGCATATTTAAATAACCTAAAATATTCCTTATTAATCATAAACTCATTAGTAAAGAGAGAAAAAAAGCACAGGGGAAAGAACACAGCCTTGTGGGCAACAAGTGAGCACATCAGACATAACCCCTCTGACACAGACCCTCTGTGGACGGCAAGAAAGAAAGTTTCTTATCCAAAGGACTAACCCTGTATCTATATTAAGTAACTAAACTATTTTAATAGGATTAACTAAAAACTATTTAATTGCATTAACTGAACTAATGAATAAAAATCTAATAAAAAAAAATTAAATCTAGTAAAAATGACATTATGCTGATAACTAATTATTTCCATTATTTTTATTTCATTATTATTTTTGCATTATTTTCAACCAAATTAAACAATCATATATATATATATGATTAACTCTATGCGAAGGAGATGTATTGCACTGCATGAGGCAAATGGTGGTCACACCAGATACGGACTGGTTTTCGGACCCCCCCGGACCCCCCAATACAGTAAAACTGCACATTTTAGAGTGGCTTTTTATTGTGGCCCAGCCTAAGGCACACCTGTGCAATAATCATGCTGTCTAATCAGCATCTTGATATGCCACACCTGTGAGGTGGATGGATTATCTCGGCAAAGGAGAAGTGCTCACTAACACAGATTTAGACAGATTTGTGAACAATATTTGAGAGAAATAGGCCTTTTGTGTACATAGAAAAAGTCTTAGATCTTTTGAGTTCAGCTCATGAAAAATTACAGCATTAACAAAAGTGTTGCGTTTATAATTTTGTTCAGTGTATATATATATACAGTATATATACACACACACACACATACATACACACATATAAGATGAAACTGTTCAGTATGTTTTCTTTACCAAGATTGACTGTGTTCATATGAGAGCACTTCGCTCCAATTATTGAACCACCACCCGATACCTGAGGTCAAAATCATGATGATGCAAATTTATTTGTCTTTTTCCCAGCGGCACACTATCTGCATGTCCCTGACCGCCGCAGATGTCTTGGACGTCCAATAAGAGGCTCAGGATGCATCTAACACTGTGAATCATTCCCTCCATAGACTCTGAGTCAGAGCTATTGATCTGTCAGACGCTCGAGAAAAACGAGGCTCTTTACAGAAGAGTGTGTCCAACGCTCATCAGACCAGCTGAGTCATGAAAACCAGACTGAATACAGAGAGCGGAGGAGTATCGGTTTGATATCCGCTCTAATTAAAGGAGGAAGATCTTCAGTGACTGCCGAGAGTGATGATGAACACCAGACTGAACGTCTCAGTGACTGTGTGAGGAAAACATGACGGCTCTTTTTAAAAGGGTTAGTTCACCCAAAAATGAAAATCCTGTAATTTTTACTCACCCTCGTGTTGTTCCAAACCCGTAAGACCTTTGTTCATCTTCGGAACACAATTTAAGATATTTTTGATGAAATCTGAAGGCTCTCTGACCCTCGCATAAACAGCAAGGTAACTACCACGATCAAGGTCCAGGAAAGTACCAAGATGATCGACAAAGTAGTCCGTGTGACATCTGTGGTTCAACTGTAAAGTTACAAAGCTACGAGAATACTTTTTTGTGCAAAGAAAACAAAAATAACGACTTTATTCCACATTTTCGTCTCTACTGCGTCACTTTGAATGCACATTCACGACAGTATCATGATGCGGCGGGTGGCGGAGCCGGCGCTGACCAGATCCTGCGTGATGACGTCATTAACGCCGGATCTGGGTCCGCGCCGGCTCCGCCCCCCCTCGCCTCATGAGATCTTCACAGATACTTTGTCGATCATCTTGGTACTTTTCTGAACCTTGATCGTGGTAGTTAACTTGCTGTCTATGGGAGGGTCAGAGAGTCCTCAGATTGCATCAAAAATATCTTAAATTGTGTTCCGAAGATGAACGAAGGTCTTACGGGTTTTGAACAACACTAGGGCGAGTAATTTTTGGTTGAACTAACCCTTTAATAGCTTGGGACACTTAAAGCAATATAATTCATCTAAAAATTAACATCCTGCCATCATTTACTTTCATTACTCCAGTCTTCAGTGACACATGATCTTTCAGAAATCATTCTAATATGTTGATTTGCTGATTATTTTCAGGATTCTTTGATGAGTAGATCAAGTTCAAAAGAACAGCATTTTTTTTGAAAAAGAATCTTTTGTAACAAATGTCTTTATTGTCACTCTTGATGAATTGAATGCATCCTTACTTATATTAGTATAACATAATTATATTAGTTTAACATGAGCAGAGCTCACTTGAATGACACTGTTCAGCATTATTTCTGAAGCAACAGCAATCACTAGCATCATTCACATCATGTTATTGCATCTAACATTTCCCGGCCTCAGCTAATATTCGTCGTCACACTAGCGGGATGCTAGCGAGGTGTGAATGGTGAGTGGGTGTTAAGCGGCACACAGAAGAAATGTCATCTATTGGTGGCGAACAGGAGAAGCGCTATTTATATCCAGACTTACACAAGGGAAATCTAAAGCTCTGCAAGGAACGCCTGTTTGAGCAGGTCTGGGATCAATTGTGTCATATTCATGAACATATGCTTTCATATTCGTCATGTACATTACACTATTTATAAGATGAGCTCAAAACAATGCCACGTTTGGCAGTGGGAAACCCAGGCAATCTGAGTCAAAAGAGTTACGGTAACAATTAATTGTTATTTTGAATGCTTACATGTCGTACATTCTGTTTCTGTACACATTTTATGTGCCGCTGATGAAGAAGAGCAATAAAGCTGGGAAACATACTACCCATTCAAAACTACTTTCCCCAAAACAAATTTCCCACCCTTCTTACTGTCAGCAGGACTCATAGAAAATACAAATACAGCATTGATTACACAACTAATATGTCTTTTGCTCTTTATTTTGTTTTATAAGTACTCAAAAAAAGTATTTATTAATATTTATTAATGATTTGTCTTGTATTTGTGTTATTTTATTTTCTAATTATTAAAAAGCATATCATTATCTCTTTTATATAACATATATTTAATTACAATTAGAATATTAAATGTAAACAAATCATATATATGTTCATATATTTATCTATTATTATTTATTAGAATCTCTGTTAATATATATCTTAAAATGTATATTATATATAAATATATTTTATTATGATGAATAATAATGAATTTATATAATGAATAGTAATATATATAGATGTCTGGTATTTGTAATTATTAATTAAATATATATTTATAATTATTGCATTATAACTTTATAATGCAACTAACTAGCTAGCTATTATAAAATGTATTTTAATAAATTGAAAAAAATTTTGAAAAGTAATATGTATATATAATTATATATATACTATATATATTGTTTTTTTTTTATAATTCCGATTTAATAATATTGAAATAACATGTATATAACAACACATAATATAAGTCAGACACAAGCTAACCATATTGTTGTTGTTGTGATTCACAGACAAACTTGTTCTCATTCAGTTCATATAATGCTGCTTGGTGACATCTTCCAAAATGTCAAGCCATGCATTATCATCTTAATGTCTTACTGATTAAAATAATTTAATATGGCGACAAGATAACAAACACAGCAGCACTAGTTAAGTGAATGTAATTACCCTGGAGTCTAACGAAGTGCAAGCCTTCATGACCCACAACATCTGTTCGAGGATGATTGAAGCATGAGCGTCTGCTCTTATAGCGCTGACCACGTGTCACACAGCGATTATGATGCAACCATGAGCTTTCACCAATTTAGCATCTGACAGCAGCTCAATAGCTAATTATTCTTTTATGCCACTGCGTGCTTATTGCCTGAAACCACATGCGTTACTGATTCAGAGTCAAACAAACCACACTGAGTGTAATTTACAATCAATCAAATTTAATGCAAAGCATCAAATATATCTGACAACAAATTTATCCTAAGATTAATAAAGCACCCTAATGAGGGGAAACTGCAAGAGTTAATTTTTTTAAATAATTTGAAAATAATATATTTGATAGGATACATTGATGGAAAGTGTAAAAGTAAAATAATTGAAAACGAAATAAAAGTAATTGTCACAACATGAGTGTGGTAAATGCAAATGCTCGATGAAGAAAAGGATGAATAACAGTCTTTAATGACCCAAAAGGTACCAATAATTCCAACCACAACTGTACTCTCTCTCTCTCTCTCTCTCTATTTTAAGTTGAATACATTTTAATTACAATTAATTTTATAAAAACAAATACTGTATGTATGATAGAATCTTACATATTTGTTTTTATAAAGCAAATATGCATAAACCACAAAAGAACTAAGAATGATTATTAATTAAAATATAATTTGAATTAATCATATGAAAATAATTATATAACAGAAACAAAAGAAATTAAATAATTGAGCCTAATGTAATTTATACAGTGCAGCTGTGTGGAGAATTGGCCGCAGGCTGAAAGTGCGATCAGTATAACTGTGATGCAGCACTGGGAGATTTAAAACCTTTTGGATTTCACTGTCTGTCTGTCAGAAACTGATGGCTGCATAGCTCCGTCCAGCGCATTGAAGGCCTCGCCGGAGCAGTTGCCCAGTAACGCTTGGACCCCCGGCACTGACGAACACAAAAACAGATGTGAAGTCTCCAGAGACCCTGCTGGAAGCACTTGCATGCTAGGGATGCTTTTGGTCATAAATGCTGGTAGGGCCACATGCTGGTTCAGAGACAAACAAAGGAACCTAGTTGTTAATGAAAACTAAAAGAGGAATGTTTTTTCTCCCCCCCCAAAGTTTTCCAAAAGATAAAGGTCTCTCAGAAATGAAAAACAGAATTGGCTGAATAAAGATTGAACAAAACACAGTGTTCAGAAAGTATATTAGAAGAGTAAATCATTGTGAGCTTTATACTTTATAGAAATAATAATAACGATATATTATTTAAAAAAATTGAAAAAAAGAACACTAAATGGAAAAATGGAGACTAAAATGTGCGCATAAAATAATAATATAATTTTTAATATCTCATAATTATTGATTATTGTTGTGTTGATAACAATAGAATAAATGGAAAATAAATGGAAAATAAATGGACAAACACATAAAAACAATATAAACACTTATATAATATAATATAAAATCTGCGAAGTGACATGAGAATACTAGCACTAGAGCAAGTAGAAAGTAGAAAACTATCAAGCCGAACCAATTTTAAAGTCGTACAACATCTTATAATCAGTCTCAGTGAAAAGAAATAAAGGAAATCTTCTGTTCACAGTGTAACACAAATGAAGACAGAAGACTTAATGTTAATACGCTGCAGCTTCGCTTGCGGTCACAGCAGTGCAGCAAAGCGAACAGCAAATTGGACCAGGTTAAAAAGCAATCATCAACTTCAGCAGCTCTCCAGACACACACACACACGCACACATACAAACACACACACACACACACACACACACACACACACACACACACACTCCATGTGTTTCAGAGCTATGAGAATGTTGTGACACTAATCTAAGATCCTTTTCTTCAGTCCCGACTGTATCAGCAAAAAACAGATTTGAGATGAGTGTGAATTGCCAATATCTAGCAGCACAAACAGCAGGTTTCTCGTGGTAAACCCTCAGGAACACAATCTCATCTTCCATGAAGGAAGGTCTCACGGGACGCAGTTACACCACCCAGTCCCTGCGGCTTGCATGTAGACAATATCTATTTCACAAAACTGTCATTAGACACCATATGTTCTAAATTCAATTAGTAATAAAAATAAATTGTAATGTTTTCCTGATTTTGTAACCTGTATTTCAATTGTATAAGTCAGAATGCATGAAATAGCATTCGACCTCCCCTTTAATTTTACTTTCAACCAACACCTTGTAAGATGCAGCCAACAAATGCTGTCATCAGAAATCACTTTTAACAGATGAAAGGATAGTACGACAAAGATATCACTTTCCTCAGCGGACATTCAAACTGATGTTTTATGCTGAAAATGAGATTGAGCTGAAGAATGAATGCAGTATCAGATGCAGGTAATCACACTCGCTCAGTCCATTTCTCTCTCATCATACCCTACATAATACATTAAGGTTTTAATACAGTACAGTAAGCTTTCAATGAAGCAACTCAGTTTGTTGCAACTCAGTTTCTTCGTTACTAGTTCTAAAGTTACATTTTCGAATGAACGGAGGCTTGGGCTCAGCAGCTGTTAAACTGCCAACTTGAGATTTACATACGTGGTAGAAGGAAGTAGTTCTGCATACAAAGGTGTTTTTTTAAGACACTTTGTGGTTGTTTCTTACACACTTGTGCCTTCAAACTGTGCCTATGGCCGAATCACAGTATGCTATCACATGGGTAGACGGGTATACATATATATTAGGGATGGGAAGATTCCCCGATCTTGGGGTATTCCCCGATTCGCTCAGTGTATCGGCATAAAAAGTTAACGATGCGATGCATCGGTTTAAAAAGTGTGCATCGGATACAAGTTGGCATTTATATTGCGACGCATCGTTTCTAACATATTTGCATCTGTTAAACCGATTTATTTACATATCATTACTACTGGATGCACTATACTTTTATTATTTAGAAAGTGACCAATAATCTGAGACCAATATTTTATATGTAGATTGATATCTCCTCTCTAAACTGTTTCTCAAGCGCGTTCTCTCATCACCGCTACTTCGTGAATATGACGAATCACAACACTACAGAGACCTGAGGAAAAGCAGGGATTAAAGTCCAAAACCTGACCTAAAATAACCTAACAAATCAATCGGGGCTAAAGCGGTTCCATTAATGACTAATTCAATCCACATTCCCTTACTAGTTTGTGCACGCTTATTCTTAAGCAGATTTTAATGACGATCATGGATCAAATCGATCCACCATTGCAAACAGCGAATATATCTGTGCTGTTAAATGCATTTGAGACGTTGTGTTTTCCTCAGTGCATAACTGACATGTCACAGGTATATTTTTAATCCGTAAATGTTAGAAAGTCATGCAAATATATACATTTTGCTGTCAGGAATGGGCTTAGTCTCGCGTAGCCAGACCTTCAGACTAACGGTCTGAATATGAGCATTCACGCTAACCGGACGTGAGCAATCACATAGAAGCAATGATTCTGAGTAAAATATGCAGTTTGCTAAAATATTTGTTGATGTACATTAAATGTGCCTTTTGTAGAAGTTTAAACCTACATATAAGTTTATTTTTATGATAGCAGTAACTGTAAAAGGACTATTGTAATGGGTAAATCAAATATAAGCTAGTACAGTACTAATTACTAAGCTCAAATTTGTTTCTTAACCAGTTAAAATGTAGTCATTTTCTTTATTATTTTTAATTTTTAATTCAGTGATTTTAATTTAGTTATTTTAATGCTTTAAATAGCTATTTTAGATTGTAATGTTCTAATGTTTTGCTATCTGCTCTGCAAACTATAAAAGGTACAGCTGTAATAAAACCAAAGAGAAAGGCTGCATGGCTAGAAACTGTAAAAAAAAAAAAAAAAAAAAAAGTCAAATAATAGTATGTGAGAGAGTCAGTGGCAATATCATTGCTTTCCTATTGGTCAGTGTTAGAGGAACCCAGCTTAGCCTGACAGTTAGCCTGCTTTAGACCAGGGGTGCGTTTCCCAAAAGCAACTACAGTCGTAAGTTTCGTCGTTACCAATAGAGTTCAATGGAAATAAAGACAATAGTTAGCTAACGATGCTTTTGGGAAACACACCCCAGGTTAGTTTCCCAGCATAAGTGTCATAGTGACTGAGCTTGAGCTGCCTATGTTAAACTTGCTTATGGTAATGAGTCAGACTAACTGAGAGTCACTAACTGAAATAAGCCTTCTTATTTGGTAACTGTTTTATAAACCGGCCCGGGGGCATAAAAGTGATCATATTTTCTCCTTGCCTCGTATTGCATGCGCATCGCTTGTGTTGAATCTATCGATCTTATCGCATCGGTAGCTGCTTCATATGTATCTTTAGTGTATCGTATCGTTGGCTAAGCATCGAGATGCATATCGTATCGGCAAGTCATGAAATTGCGCATCCCTATATCTATATAGATATATATATATATATATATACAACCTACACATACAGTATCTATACTGTGTGTATATATAAGAATAGTATAGTATATATAATCATAGTGTTTACCTACATATACGGAA
This sequence comes from Sinocyclocheilus anophthalmus, assembly GCA_018155175.1. Taxonomy (NCBI): domain Eukaryota; kingdom Metazoa; phylum Chordata; class Actinopteri; order Cypriniformes; family Cyprinidae; genus Sinocyclocheilus; species Sinocyclocheilus anophthalmus. The sequence goes on from JADLZN010008936.1 coordinate 306,425, forward strand.
AAAGTTACATCCTTAAAGAAATATTTTGAATAGTCAAAAATAGTCTTAGGGCATTCAAAAATTGAAGGGGGGGTTTCTAACGCAAAACTAGAATGTTTTGCACCGCAGAAATTATCTACGGCCACTGATCTAGTATTGTTTCTTTCTTTTCCTATTAAACTAAGATTTGAAACCATGGTGGATAGTTCCGCACAAAGATGTTTGTAGACACTCTGCTTTGTCGCTTTTTTAAGTTTAGACACACTTGTGCTGTCGAACTGTGTATACATATATATATACGTATACATATATATATACGTATACAGCACGATTAAATAAAAATGATCACAAAACACGAGACCTTATATTGATCAAAAGTGACAGTATGCATTTATATAAATATTTCTAGTTTCAAATAATTCCGTTCAGTGACTTGAAAAAAACTTGAACTAAAAATACATGAGGCAGCACAACTATTTTCAACATTGATAATAATCATAAAATGTTTCTTAAGCAGCAAATCAGCAAATTACAATGATTTCTGAAGGATCATGTGACACTGATACTGGTATTAATGTGCTGAAAATCACTTTAGATCACTATGTTTAAAAATATATTCAAATAGAAAACAGTTTATTTTAAATTGTAATAATATTTCACAATCGTCTGTTTTTACTGTATATTTGGTCAAATAAATGGAGCCCTGGTAAGCATAAGAGACTTCTTTCAAAACATTAAATAATCGATATAAAACTCTCTATTTTCTCTCTATATATATTATGTATATATAAATAAAAATAAATAAAATAAAAAGTTATACCCTTCTAATTCTATAATTCTAGTACTCTAATACTAAAAGTATATTTTTACTTTAATAACATGCCATGAATTTGAAATATAAAGTATTTATGTTGGTGTATATGTTGCAATCTCTTTCCTTTGTGATACATTTAATAAAAATGTATGCAGGCAAATTTTTAATACAGCGAGATACATCAATATTAATATGATTACAAAAAAAGAGATCTCGATTTGCTTCCGTTATTAACTACTATTGTTATTTCTATTGCTTTAGAGGCATTCTATTAGGTCTGCATGAAGTCTGAACACCTGCCATTCACACTATTAATGATTTGAGATACCAATTAGCAAAATTTTAACACATTTTACAACATGTAAATGCTTTTCACAGAATTCCATACTCTGACTATGTGAAACCGTGCACAGATTGAGTGTGGGCTGCGCTGTACGTTTTTTTAAACACCTACTGTAGCTAAATTGAATAAGACGACGTGTGATTTAATCTAAATCCATTAAAGCGTGTTTAGCCTTAGATATAAAGCAGATGACCGACGGATCCGCCCACATTTCCTCTTCTCAGGCTCTCACTGCCAGAAGTCAAGTGTGCCTTTGGGTTAGTGTGCGCTAATGCAGTCATAATGTTTCTTTGGCTTCCACCAGCACTCAATCTCATTTATATTTTGGTGAGTGTGCAAATCTCACCAGTGTTACTGTAGTTATCATCCGCCGTCTCAGCATGTATCTGCCTCCTCCTGCAGATTAACAACCTGTGCCAAGGTTTAGAGGGTTTTTGCAGGTTCTGGCATGAAACGGTGCCAATTCAATTCACAGAGAGAGAGATAACGCTGCAAAAACATAATGTGTCCATCCTGAGTGTGTTTAGTGGCTGGGATTTCCGCAGGAATTTCATCACGCCTTCGATTTATGTTTGAATTTGATGCATTTCATTTAAGTGATTTCCTACAGAACTGTGTAAGTCTAATTTCGTTCAGCACATTTTCTTCAAAGTAAAATAATAAAAGTCCAATCAATATTTAATAATGCATTAATTTGTTTATTTGGTAACTTGAAGCTTATTTTTGCCACAGCATTAAAACAAACAAATTAAAAGGTAATAGCAATCTTATATCTCACAATTCAATTTTTTTCTCAAAATTCTGAGAAATAAAAATGTCTGAATTTTGAGATATAAACTCATTGCAATAGCAAGAAACAAAACTCTTTGGAAAAACGAATTCTGAGATATGGGGTCAGTACTGTGAGATATAAACTCAGAATTAAAAGAAAAAAGTCAGAATTGCAATTCTGAGTTTCTCTGAACCTTGAAAGAACCGTGAGACAAAAAGTCACAAAACTTTTTTATTCTTTATTCTGTGGCGGAAACAAACAAACAAACAAAACTGAATTGTGCGATGTAAACTTGGAATTCAGAAAAAAAAGTCAAAATTGCCAGATGTAAACATAGATTTTAGAATAAAATCCGAATTGGGAGTTTATTTCTCACAATTCTGAAAATCTAAATCTGAATAGTGGGATTTATTTATTTATTTTAATTCCAAGGCAGAAACAGGCTTGCATAGATTTGGTAAGTAGAAATAAGAGGGATAAATGCAGTCGTCATAATTGCTAAATAAACCCAACATGCATGTACAGAAATAACTAAACATGGGGCTACTTCTTGCTATATAAAATATCTGTTCAGAACCAAATCAGTCTAAGTGCAAGTTTCCATAGACTTTTAAGCTGTTCTGTATGACAAATTGTCAAATTACTGCATGCAAATATGACAAAAAACCCCAAAAGAAAACATTTTCAGGCAACCTGCAGCTTTGATGAGTCATGACTTGATTACTGTAGTAAAGTAGCCAATTACTCACCGCTCCGCTAGTGTGCCATCATCACACCTCCTTACTAGCACTACTGTTCATAAGAGTGCTTTTGCTATTCAAAAAATGCAACAATTACTGTATTTGTCACAATGAACCAGACGACAATATGAGAAAAGTGCATACTTAAGAGCTTGATTCAAGGTTCTGACATGATAATTCAGGCCTTTCAGGTTTTGACGCTACAGTGATGAATCTTTTGTCTATGTGTGCTTTACCTCGGTCTGTTTTTAATTGTTCTGTAGATCTCGTTTATGAAAGCAATGCGTTCAAACCCCTTTTAAGAGTTGATCTGGAAAAACACAAACAATACAGCATCTGTTTCTAGGCCTAAGGTTAAATTATGGAAAGATTAGAATAGACGCGGCCTCCCATTGGACTTATTATTAACGTCACACTAAAGACACACCATTATATTATTCCACACGCGCTCAAGTCTTTCCATCTGCTTACAAATCTCGGAAAGTTCAGCTCATTTAGAGGAACCAAACTGTCTGCTTTTTTCAGATTGAGTTTACTGTGGCAGTTACAGTAAAATTACAGTAATGCCAGGGTTCTTTAATATAGTATATACCACAATACTGAATAATTACCATATTCATATAACACTTACAAACAAAGTACTGTGGTGGTACCATGGCAAATTATGCTATTAGATGCTAATACCACGGTATATGTCCAAAAACATGGTATTAACATGGTTTCCTAAGTGGGCTATTTTCACCACGAATTTAAACTACAGTGGCAGTACCATGGTAATCAGACGTTAATACCATGGTACTTTAAAATGTACCATGTCACATGTCCACAAACATGGTAATACCATCATTTTCCGCAGGTTTATTGTTTTTACCTTGAATTGACAACAAAAGCACTGTGTTACTGTGGTAAAAGTACTGTGGCAGTACTATGGTGAAATGATGGTATCAGATGCTAATATCATGGTACTTCAGTATTTGTCCAAAAACATTAATACCATCATTTTTTAAGTTTTAATTTACAAACCAAAAGATGGTTTTTAAAGACACTGTTGTTGTCTCTTTTTTAATTTACACACTCGTGCTGTCGAACTGTTGTATAAACGCAATATATATATATATATATATATATCTATATAAATATACAGCAAGATTAAATAAAAAATAATCACAAACCCGATACAAACCTTAATTAACACATTAAATTGAACAAAAGTGACAGTAATGTAATTTATAATAAAGATTTCTACTTAGCAGTACTTTTGTAAAATTATGAGATGCTAATACAATGTCACATTTTTTAAGTTGATTGTTTTTCATCATGAATCTACAAATAGTACTGTGGCAGTACCATGGTAAAATTATGGTAACAGCCTCAATAACAGTGTTCAGCTGCATTAAAATTATGGTAATGCCATGGAACTTCAATACAATATATGTTATGGACTTTAAAAAAAAGTACTTCTAAAACCATTGTACAGTGATATTAGCGCAAGCTAATAATATTAAGACACTTTAATAATAACCATGATATGTGTCCAAAAAAACAGTACTAACTTGCATTTCCATAAGTTTAAGCTTTTTCGCCTTGGAAAAAAACCCCACTGTGATGGCAGCATGGTAAATTATAGCATCATAATGCCATGGTACTCCAATGCGCTTCAAAGAATACTATGTATGTGCTAATATTACCATGCTGACCTCAAAGAATACAGTGGTAATATTAGCCATAGTATTTGTCTTACCTCTTCACCCTGATGATCTGATCTCTCATGGGCTTTATATCTTGGAAGCTCTGCTGGTTGACCAGGCTGTAGACCAGGATGAAGCCCTGGCCGTTCTTGATGTAGAGATCCCGCATGGACGCGAACTGTTCCGTACCGGCCGTGTCCAGGATCTCCAGCACCGACGGCGACGAATCCACCTCGATCTCCTTGCGGTAGAAGTCTTCGATAGTCGGGTCGTACTTCTCGATGAAGGTCCCAGTCACGAACTGGACCGTGAGAGCGGATTTCCCGACCCCTCCGCTGCCGAGCACCACCACCTTATATTCGCGCATTGCGCACGGATCCGAACCCGACGTGACGCGCGTAATGGAACCAGCTAACAGTGTCCAAGCCGATCAGATGCGACGGGAAACTTGCCTTGAATATTGCAGAAGTCGAGCAGACGCGGAGCCATGGCTGTATTGCGACACTCACCATAGAGACAAATAACAGAGACGCACAAAGAGCCACTGCGCGGACTTCATGGCATCTCTAACCACCTAGAATAGCCGGAACCCAACAGCTGCTTGAAGAAATAATATTTTAAAAGCCTGCCCGATGTATATGCGTACATTTTAGGTTATAAAAAGCGCCTCGCGTCCCGTCAAGACGAGCATATAAGGCATCACGCGTCCCCTCCGAGCGTCATTTGGGGATGCTTAGGACGCTGCTGCATTCCAGAATAGCTATTCTGCATCTTCCAGGATCCTCAACCGCCATACCCTCGGGTGGAGACCTTCTGAAGCCAGACCACACAGTCTCAGCCCAAGAATAGGAGTTTTATAGCGGGATTGATGCGCTGAGCGCTCAATGCGCGCGGAGGAGGAACGGTAAGCCACGCCTGCTTGGATTAATAAGGCAATGGTCAATGTGGTGAGTGGGACTTCCGCTTTTAACTGCGACGCGAATAGTTACAGCTCCATTTGAACGACCAATGAGAGGCGGCGGCAGGGAGAGTGTCAATAAATGATGCTGGGGATGCTGTTCCTATGGCAACAGTGCGTCGCCTGCATAAGCACCTGAAATAGAAAGCAACAGGGATGCGGCCATTGTGTGCGCTGATGGAGGCTATAAGTCTGCAGTGGTTCATTAAAGTACGATACCTAAATATGTGATCGCCGTTCATTAGATCGATCGTCTATATCTGCAGGATAGTTTCTTTCCACTTCCATTTTAAGTCACACGTCTTCATTTTCAACACTGCATATATTGTTTATTTGAAACTTACCAAATGTTTTGCTTGAATAGAGTGCCGTCTTTGTTTAAAATAAATGCCACTTTTACTTATATTGTTACTGAATACAATGCAATTCATACATGCTTTTTAAGCATGTCTTTATGTAATCTACAGTCACATACAGAGGAATATGTGTTGTGCAGTTCTTACCTCTAAATAAATGATCCATCTCCACATGTCAGGGCCTACAGCTTTCTTTAGAAAGCACCAGTAGACATGAACCTGGCTTGAGTTACAACAGTGGTAAATCATATCTATTATGCATCAGCAGTTCACTGGGTATAAATCCAAAAAAGTATTGTACAAAGAACAGTAACTTATCCTAATGAATCAAAATGAAATTAAACAACGTTACAACAAAATGCAACGATTTAAGGACTAGCTCAGCCAAAAATGAAAAATCAGCCATTATTTGTTCATCATGTCTTTTCATACCTGTATGTTTTCGTTCTTCTGTGAAACACAAATTGGATTTAGCTGGTCATTGTTTTGCATGCAATTACAATAAATGTACTGAGCTTTTCAAGCTTCAAAAATGCCTATAAAAGCATCAAAAATGTATCATAATAATATTAATATCAATCATTGCATTGAATATTCATTTAAAACATGAGAACTAATAACTTATACAGTCTGACTAAATTGATTGTACAGTACACTTGCACAACTAATACAAGATCAGTTTTAAATTATTCAAAGAATACCATGGTAAGATAATAATACTATTATACTGAAAGATAACCATATTCATATATCATAGTTTCACCTTTACACCATTTTATCAGTAAAAGCTAATTGGGAACAGTCTGGAGACTTTGCTTTCTTTTTTCAAATGCATTTCACTTTGTCGATAGCAGGATTATTATAGTTAACGAAACTAAAACCATAAAAAAATAACACAGATAACCTAAATAAAATTAAAAGATATGTTAACTTATCTTTTTATTTCAGCTATTTGCCAAGGTGTCATTTCTTAGTTTAATTTAGTTTAATTGTTACTTTAAGTACTAAAATAAAAGTGAAATTAACAATAATTAAAACATTTAAAAAAATTACTAAAACTTTAACAAAAAAATGACAATGAAGACAGTAAATGTAAAATCTAAATCAAAATATTAATAAAAACTATAATGTCACTGGTCAATAACAGCAGTGCAAAAAAAGGACGGAAACTTGGCTTGGTTAAAATACCATGGTAGAATCCCAAAAGCACTGTAGTTTCACACACAATCACGCAAATGAAACACAATCAAGCATTGAAAAAACACATCTGTCCTTTTTTTCTTTCTTTATTCATTTTCTCAATAGATTTTACACTATTTTTCTGGAACCAAAAACATTTGACTATATGACATAAAATAGCACATAATATATATATGCACAAATAAAACATTTAAAATGATTACATGAAAACTAATATTATCCAAAGAGGGCTTGGTTTATAATTTTCTTCTCGTATGATCTCTGAACACATGTGTATGTGTGTGTGTCGATGGGCAACTGCATTACTGATGGAAGTCAAGCAGCACAGCGTAAAATACCCACAATCCCTTGAGAACAGCATCTCGTCACAAACAGGAAAGGTCATTGAAAAGCATCAACAACGTCAAACCTTTTGGTCTCTCAGTGACAATAATAATAATAAACTCTTACATGTCTTAGTTATAGGTATAGTATGTTCATATATAAATGGAGGTGAGAAGTAAGTTCTGTTGACACCCTAGTACATATTAATAGCTCTGAAACACAAAAGCTTAAAAACAATGGACTAAAGGTAAGGCAAAGTGTTTGGATACGCTGTGTCTGCTCAGTATATCAACTGATTCGAAAGTGCTTTTTTTCACCATCAGTCAACTTTTTTTTTTTTTTTTGTCCAACAACTGTACATTTGGTTTGGGGTGTAAGAAATCCCAAATTAAGTACAACTGTTGCTTCATCACATTGCAGGTGTTTTTTTTTTTTTTTTTTTTTTTTTTTTTTTTTTTTTTTTTTTTTTTTTTTTTTTTTTTTTTTTTTTTTTTTTGTTTTTTTTTTTTTTTTATTTTTTTTTTTTTTTTTTTTTTTTTTTTTTTTTTTTTTTTTTTTTTTTTTTTTTTGTTTTTTTTTTGTTTTTTTTTTTTTTTTTTTTTTTTTTTTTTTTGTTTTTTTTTTTTTTTTTTTTTTTGTTTTTTTTTTTTTTTTTTTTTTTTTTCCTATAGTGTAGATAAACATTCAATATATTTCTTTTTTTGTTTTTTTTTTTCTCTCAGATTAATGAAATACTTCGAATTTGGACAAAAAACCATGCAAGATGCTACGGAGTATTTTTCTCTGGTTAACTAAAGCAATAAAACAACCGTCATTATTTGTGTTGCCATACCATATTCACTGTGCATCAGTCCTTGAAATGAACACCCTACAGTTACATGAAATCAAAGTGCAATCGTTGACTCATTCAAGCTGTTGAACAAACCAGGACAACTTTCATAAATAATATAGAAAACGATCTTCACAAGTACTTGAGATCCTTTGTCAATCTAAAACGGGGAAGGGGCGCGGGTTAACCCAACACTAGAGTCGTTTCTTAAGTTACGTCACACTATTGTATCTGTGAGTATTTACTACTATCTTAAAATGTTACACCAATAAAGAGGCCGTTAAATGCTACCGAAAAATCTCCTGGTAATATAATCTTGACATAAAATAGGAAATGTTGCAATATCTGCTTTACGATCTAATGTTTTACAGTGCCCTAGGAAAAAAAACAAAAGAACAAACGTAAAGAAAAAAAATCAACTTAACAATTACATCATTTACAAAAATACCAAAATTTAGTATTCGCAACTTTTACGTTGCCACAGCAACAACTTAATATTATTATTATGAAATAACTATCATACTACAGATTTTGTATTGTATTAATATCTAATTACTATTTAGTTTTAATTTTCTTTTATTTCAGTTTTAGTTGTTTTATTTTATTTTTTAAGTGGAAACATTACCTATACAATAAACATTTTTACATAACACAAGCAGTTCTATAGCCTCGCTTGCGCTACGGCGTGACGTCCCGAACGAGAGATCTAGAACCGGCTCCTGATTGGCCGAGGACAACCGCGCGTAGCTAAGCCCAGCTTAATAAATTACATTCATTTTTAAAATAGGTTACACCATTGTTCTGTGTTCTAGTATTCAACAAAACAACAACAAAAAAGAATGAACAGAATGACAATAAAATCTATTCAAATCACTTTCCACATCAAAAATTACATTAAAACTGTAACTTTTGCGACCAAAAAAAAAACAAAAAGCCTAAAGGGAAAAACATACAAAAAATTCTAAAAAACAAAAACAAATGCTAAGACCAGTGCCATATTCCTGCAAAACCAAATGTCTCTCTGTGGATTGTCTGTGTTAATCAAGCACCATGAAAATACATGATGGTTCTGATTGGATCAATAACACACTCAAACATGCATTCAGGCATGTGCATACACACGCTTCACCCATCTCAAATCAGGGAGGAAAAGAAGGCTGTGTGCACTATTCCAGGTAAAACACCATCCAAACAAAAACTAAACGATGCTGTTAAATGTTTTGCTATAGTAAGAAAACGACAGACACATTGTTAAAGTAGTAGTTCACCCAAAAAATGAAAATTAACTGAAAATATACTCCATCCAGGCCATCCAGGATGTAGAAGTTTGTTTCGTAATGGGAACAGATTTAGTATTACATCAGTCACTCACCAATGGATCCTCTGCAGTGAATGGGTGCCGTCAAAATGACAGTCCAAACAGCTGATAAAAACATCACAATAGTCCCACAAGTAATCCACACGACTCCAGTCCATCAATTAATGTCTTGTGAAGCCAAAACATGCACGTTTTTAAGAAACAAACCCATCATTAAGATGTTTTACTGTAACTTTAAACCATTGCTTCCGGCTAAAATACCATAATCCATAAAATTGCCTTCTCCAGTGAAAAAGTCCAGTTGTTCTCTCACATCAAAATCCACTCACATATTTGTTTAGAGCCGTTTTGGCTTGTAAACGGTGCTTGATCTGGACATATTTCTCTCCTGATTCAGACTTTTTCACTGCAGAAAATGTTATTATGGATAGAGGGCTAATATTTTAGCCAGAAGCATTAGTTTGAAGTTAAAAACACATTAATGATGGATTGGTTTCTTCCAAACACACAGCTTTTGGCTTCACAAGATGTTAACTGATGGACTGGCATCATGTGGATTACTTGTGGATTATTGTGATGTTTTTATCATCTGTTTGGACTCTCATTCTGACGGCACCCATTCACTGCAGAGGATCCATTGGTGAGCAAGTGATGTAATGCTAAATTTCTCCAAATCTGTTCCAATGAGGAAACTGATCTACATTTTGGATGGTCTGAGGGAGAGTACATTAACAGCAATTTTTTATTTTTGAGTGAACTATTTCTTTAACGGAGGACAGCCCTCAGACTCAACATAACTAGTTAAGAACACACCGCAATGACAATCGTTTACCAAACTCAAAACGTCATGCGTGTTACAGACATTTAGCTCGAAGTTCCTTACATTTCCAATGTCAACTACTCCAAGAAAGCATAAAAGCTAACATCGTACAACAAAACAAACATTCTGCCTATGCCATCTTGCTCCAATTTCTAGCAACATCGATATTGTGTAATGAAACAGACCATGATGTGCATGAAATGCATTTAACTACATGTTTTGTTTCGTTTTTCGTCTCTTTTCTGTCCAAAATCATTTCAGGAGCTCTGCTTTAAATTGTTTTATAACCCCCAACCCCACATAAAATCATCTTCTTAAGATGCTTGCTGTGTAAAATATTTTTTTTTTAGGCACTTCTACTGTTTATCAAATAAAACAGGATTATCGGCGAGAGCACAGCACCCTCCATTCACAATGTGTCAAAGATAGTCTACTGCAACGTTTCCCCCACGTCATCGTCATTTCTGCTCACTGGGCACTGTGTGAGTGGGACTACAAACAGGCCCCAGACATTTTGGAGAAGTCCGTCTCGTGTACGAGTTTGTTTACAGCAGCTCTCCAGTTTAATGTAAGCCCTTGGCACGGGATAGAAGCCAGAGTCGACTCCCTGATGGCCAGTGTTTCCACGGGTGCATCAAAATCATTCAGTGTCCATTTAAAAACAAAAAAAGAAAGGAGTAAAACACAGTCCTTTAGCAGAGACACAGACAGAAAAGTGATTGCATGGCACGTGGTTTGCCACATTCGCACTTCCGACGCTGACTGGTTTTCAACCGTTATGCGCTTTGTGTCGTTGTAAACCTTTCTTTGGCCACTGGGGATGAAGAGTTGGAAATAATAGCTTCTCTAATAGTTTCCGAAGATAGCTCAAGTCCAAGAAGAGGAGCGCATTCTGACCAGTAGACAATCTTCTTTGTGTCCGCCGTTTGACATTCGGTGATTTTGTGTATTAAAATAAGAAATAAACCCCCTCTTTCCCCTATCTAGAGGGTGCATGGGGATGTTTAAGACATACTCTGCAGGAGATGTCCTCCCGTTCAAGACAATCAAGCACTTATTAAGCACTATTTCCGACAGTGCAAACTGTTTGAGTGTGTGTTTTCTAGCTCCTTGCCCACTCATTGTGCATTTGTATTTAAAACAACCATGGGAGAAAAATACACATTATCTGATGGGTGACCGATCATTGGGTTGAATCTCACTTATGCCTCTATGAAACGTGCTGTACATTAACATATATATTTATATATACTCATATATATTTTCTAGTCTCGTTTTTTAAGTTAGAAACCGGTTGAGTCACTTTTCCGAGCATAACAGGTATACGGCGTGTGTTTTGTGTTCTGTGTGTTACGCTTTAGCATGCAGGTTGCTGTAGTTCTAAAGGTGAGGGCAGGTCGTATTTACACGGGGATCTTCTTGGGTTTCTCAAAGCAGCTTCCTGACACCCCGTTCCTCTTCTGTGGTTTACTTCAAGATGATCTGCGCAAACAGAGGGGGAAAAACACAAAACGGCATCCAAATATTAGTAAAGGTCCATTAAACGTCAAACTGATCTTAAGTACTCCAATTGATATGCTATGTGACGTCTGCATGGCGTAACAGTGTTGTGTCCGTGTAGATGTAGATGCATGAGCAAGGGATGTGCATGCTAATTACTGAGCTTATGCATGTTAATGTAGTGGTTATGAGCTCATCCATTGTACTGTAGTGACTTGAAAAAGCTTGATAGAAAGGTTGTCTTAGTTTTTAGTCTTTTCAGGTGCAAAAAGCAGCGAATGCAAAGGAGTTGGATAAAAAAAAAAACAGGCATCTTATTTGCACACTTCTGTTGAGGGACATGTGGAAAATACTTGTTAAATAAAAAAAATGATATATACTGTCGTTCAAAAGTTTGGGGTCAGTAAGATTATTTAAATGGTTTTTAAAAAAAATCTCTTCTGTTCAACAAAGCTGCATTAATTGATCAAAATACAGTAAAAACAGCAATATTATGAAGTATTATGTCTATTTCAAATAAATGTTTTCTATTTGAATCCATTTTAAAATGTAATTTCTCCCCAAAGCTGAATTTTCAGCATCATTACTCCAGTCCTCAGTGTCATGTGATCCTTCAGAAATCATTCTAATGTGCTGATTTGGTGCTCAAGAAAACATTAATCATTATACATTTTGAAAAAAGTTTCATATTTTTGTGGAAACTGTGATACAATTCTTTGATGTAACGTTTATAAAAATAATAGATATCCTTTGATCAATTTAATGCATCCTTGCTAAATAAAAAACAAACTTACTGACCCAACTTTCGCATCTTTAATTTATATATTATTTTAAAGGGGTGGTTTTTTCTAGGCTTGATTGTGTTTATGCGGTGCAGTCTAACATGTGTTAATGCTTTGTTTAAAATCACATAATTTACCTTTATTCCACACCGTTCTGTCTCTTCTCTGAGAAACGGGCTGATATTTTCCTGTTTTTATGAAGCCCCGCCCTCAGAAATAGGCGATGGGCTCTGATTGTTTAGCTAGCCCAGTGTGTTTTGATTGGCTAAACCGCCTCTAGCGTGTGTCTAAACGTCTCGCCCCTCAACATAGCGGCATGTGCTCCGGTTGTATTGTAAACAGAGGATATTATTGAAAAGGATTGTGCAGAACCTGTGCAAGCATGGCTTTTAGTGGTAGGCCTATGTTTTTTGTTTGTTGTCTCATACTTTTAGATATGCTGTTGTAAATGCTACTGCTTATGTTAGCTTTTAATCTACGGTTTTATCCTGATTAAAGCTTTAATACAATACAGCAACCGCAAGAGAGAGATAGAGAGATAGAGAGAGAAGTCAGAGAGAGAGAGAGCGAGAGAGAGGCACAGAGGAGCAGACAGGAGACCCGAGGAACAGTATTGAGAACCACTGCTTTAGAACATTGATTTTGAACTTGTGAATCCATTAGAATCGTTAGACGACAGAATCGTGATTCATATATGAATAGATTTTTACGTTCACCTCTAGTTTTCTCTTCTCTAAAGTAGCGCAGCATGGCATCGCCCCCTTTGATGTCTTTTCCCGGGGGCGGGGTTTATCTGGGTTTGTGATGTCACGAACCCGGGAAAGAACTTGTTGTAGTCCCTACGAGCCGTTTTTTAGGCATTAAACTGCCAGAATTTTAAAAGACGTTTGCATTGAACTTTCAGCTTCGTAATTTTGCAGATATTGTTTATGCTCAAACATCAACATTACACACTAACTAACGTTAACAAAGTGAGATCGCAATGAACCACCCCTTTAATATAATTTAAAATGTCAAATTTTAACAGGTTAATCAATGCATTTAATGCATACAGAAAGTTATCTCTATCCCAAACTGTATATATAGTCACCACTCATCATTTCTGATTTGTTTTGTCTGGTTACATAACGGCATTTATTAGAGGTGAGAATTGGGTCACAGTACAATATTTTGGTCTTTTTGTGTGTCGATGGATTATTATTTACACCGACCGACGTCCATCTGCATTCAGAGTCTGGTTTTAATTCTTCTGCATACAGTAATATAAACCAAGGGTTCAATCGGATCCTAATTATAATTATATATATATATATATACACACGTATATACACGTGTATATATATACACGTATATATATATATATATATAACAATACTATTTGATGACAGGTGGTCTAATTTCCCAGCTGGCACTCGTATAACTAATATTTTGCCTGGATCCAAAACATCTTGAAATGTATTACTGAAGTAGCCCAAGCCAAACCGTAAAAGCACATGATCAGGGAGCAGTGTGGCACCCAAGCTTCACATCCTAGTGTAGTTGCAAAATGTGGAAAGTTACTATGAAACACCGTCAGCATTGTGAGCAGAGCACTGAGGGAAAGCGACAATATGGAAGCTTGATAGCCGGCTGCACCACACCATGATGGAAAGCAAGGCCAGAGAGGGTTCACATGCAGGTTACACAGAGACCGATGAGACGATGGCAATGTAAAGAACAGTGTGATGTTGTATGTGATGAAATTCAGGTTCAGCTACTATAATTAACAAATGTTGAGAATAATTTATTTCTCCACTGCTGCATTTAAAGACCCCATGAACTATTTGACAAGCAGTTTTCTTTTCTGGTTTGACATATTCCCTGTTGAATCAGGAATCTGGGGAAATATATATCGATAGCCAAGAAACAACACGCAATGCTGTTTCTTTCACAAACTATTGGCAGATGGAAAAGAAATAAAATCAACAAGAAATAAATGAAGTACCAATGTTAGACATACTGACAAACCATTGATTGCACTTGCTATTTAGATTAATGGAGCCGTAATATATATATATATATGTGTGTGTGTGTGTGTGTGTGTGTGCACATACACACACACCTATATCGTTAGCCTATGATATATTTATTATAGTTAACTTAATGTGGCTTATGTAAATTGGATATTTAATTATAATAATTTATATAATTACATATGTAAATATTTAATTTATATATGACTATATCTACTTATTGTATTTTCTATAACTATAGTTTATTTAATTTAAATATCAGTTATTGTCAACAGAAAATGTAATCAAATGTAGATAATTAAGACTACTAATAAACTCTGATATAAAGAATCTTATATATTTCATATTTATTTTAAAAACAATATAATCATAAATATAATTTATAAATACATACATTGAACAAAATTATAAATGCAGCACTTGTTTTTGCCCCCATTTTTCATGAGCTGAACTCAAAGATCTAAGACTTTTTCTATGTACACAAAAGGCCTATTTCTCTCAAATCTGTCTAAATCTGTGTTAGTGAGCACTTCTCCTTTGCCGAGATAATCCATCCACCTCACAGGTTTGGCATATCCAGATGCTGATCAGACAGCATGATTATTTCACAGGTGTGCCTTACGCTGACCACAATAAAAGGCCACTCTAAAATGTGGCAGTTTTTATCCACACAGCACATGCCACAGATGTCTCAAGTTTTGAGAGAGTGTGCAATTGGCATGCTGACTGCAGAAATGTCCAACCAGAGCTGTTGCCCGTGAATTGAATGTTCATTTCTATAACAATAGGCCGTCTCCAAAGGCATTTCAGAGAATTTGGCAGTACATCCAACCGGCCTCACAACCGCAGACCATGTGTAACCACACCAGCCCAGGACCTCCACATCCAGCATCTTCACCTCCAAGATCGTCTGAGACAGCCACCCGGACAGCTGCTGCCCAATCGGTTTGCATAACCAAAGGATTTCTGCACAAACTGTCAGAAACCATCTCAGGGAATCTCATCTGCATGCTCATCATCCTCATCAGGGTCTCGACCTGACTTGAGTTAGTCGTCGTAACCGATTGAGTGGCAAAATGCTTCCCACTTGATGGCGTTCGGCACTTTGAGAGGTGGTCTCTTCACGGATAATTCAGGGTTTTCACTGTACTTTCCAGATGGCTGACAGCGTGTATGGCGTTGTGTGGGTGAGCGGTTTGCTGTTGTCAATGTTGTGGATCGAGTGGCCCGTGGTGGCAGTGGGGTTATGGTATGGGCGGGTGTATGTTATGGACAACTAACACAGGTGCATTTTATTGATGGCATTTTGAATGCACAGAGATACCGTGAGGAGATCCTGAGGCCCATTGTTGTGCCATTCATCACCTCATGTTGCAGCATGATAAAGCACGGACCCATGTTACAAGGATCTGTACACAATTCCAGGAAGCTGAAAACATCCCAGTTCTTGCATGCCAGCATACTCACCTGACATGTCACGCATTGAGCATGTTTGGGATGCTCTGGATCATCGTATACGACATTGTGTTCCAGTTCCTGCCAATGTCCAGCAACTTCTCACAGCCATTGAATAGGAGTGGACCAACATTCCACAGGCCCCAATCAACAACCTGATCAACTCTATGCGAAGGATATGTGTTGCACTGCGTGAGGCATATGGTGGTCACACCAGATACTGACTGTTTTTCGGACCCCCCGGACCCCCCCAATACAGTAAAACTGCACCTTTTAGAGTGGCTTTTTATTGTGGCCAGCCTAAGGCACACCTGTGCAATATCATGCTGTCTAATCAGCATCTTGATAGGCCACACCTGTGAGTTGGATGGATTATCTCAACAAAGGAGAAGTGCTCACTAACACAGACTTAGACCGATTTGTGAACAATATTTGAGAGAAATAGGCCTTTTGTGTACATAGAGAAAGTTTTAGATCTTTGAGTTCAGCTCCTGAAAAATGGGTGCAAAAACAAAAGTGTTGCGTTTATCATTTTGTTCATTGTAATATCACCATATTAATAATGTCAATACACATTATAAAAATAAAAAACACTATGTACATATACAACAATGCTACAGAGTTTTAAACTTTAATATGCATATCGATAAAAGTTTATTCTCTGACTTTAACATTAAATATATATTACTTTTTCATTATACTACTTTAATATAATGAAAATAGTAAATACATATTTTTCATTATTTTTATTACATATTTCATTAATCTGTAAATATACACAATACAAATAATAAAACCTTTTAATTATATAAAGCATTACATTTATAAGTGTGCCTATCGAATTTATTTTTTTATTACTTATTTTTAAAATATACTTTTAACTTTAATAATTAATATACCTTACAAATATAATACGCCTTATATTACAATGTAAAAATGTATAATTCTACAGAGCTTTAAAATTTAAATGAGCATATCTGATAAAACATTTTTACTTTTATGACAACATTAAGGGAGATATTTTTACTTTCAGGCCAGGTTATAGAAAATAACTACAACCACTAAAAATCATGGGGTCTTTAAATAATTTGATATTTTGCAGCTACGTGGTTATTTTAAAACATCAAGTAAACACAGAAAGGCTACAGTAAATAAAAAGGCTTCATATAATTTGACAGCAGTTTTAAATAAGTAGACTTAAGCTTTTAGCAATAAATCTCTGTATGTCCTCAGTCACTTCAATTTGTGTCCAGCAGAGGGACTGCTGCTCTATATCTGACACGGGTGTCCCGTGAACTCTTCACACCCCACGGAGAGGTGCAGAAACCAAACGCCTCCGAGTCCCAGTAGATTATAACGTGACCTGCGTTCATTTGCTTCAAGCTAAAGTCGTCACCTCAAATCTGCAGCAGTCAAGCGTTCGTTTCTGCGTAACGCACTTGCCCACGGCCCATCTCTCTCTCTCTCTCTCTCTCCATAATTAAACTCATGTGTAAGATTAGTGCTTGCAGCGATGACTCAGCGGCCGCTGGTGCTTCTGCCTGTCTGGGTCTGAGACTGACGCAAACACCAGAGAAAAGGCCTCTGTATTCAGTCTTCAGCTCTCAAAACCTGTATTATATTAGGTCTAAGAACAAACATCATGAGTCTCAAGTCATTTTGAATAAATCATTGGTTAAATGTATTACGTAAATATTAATTGATGTATTTTGAAATGCATTAGGTTTGCACGTTTCAAGCCAACATTAAATTTAATGTAGGCTTGAAACTGTTAAACATATATATTTTTAATTTGTTTCTGACCTTACAATAAATGAATACAATTAAATTAAACATTTATAATAATAAAATAAATCGTAATCTTGCATCAAAATGAAGTGATTTTTTGTTTTTAGCTGACATTACTAAGGCTGTCCGAACCACCTGTTAATACCGAGATGCGCTTCACTATCAAATCAATTTGTATTATTATTTTTTTTGTTCCTGAAAATCCAGTTTGACTCAAAATAATTTTATATAGTAAAAAAAAACACACCAACAATAATAATGAATGGAATAACAAATTATAATAGAACATACTATCAAATTTTTTATATATATATTTTCAAATATATATCTCTGTTGTTTTTATATTATTACTACATCAAAATAAAGTCATGGCATTATTTATATTATTATAATACTTTAAAAATAAATTAAATAAACTATTAGCTTAAATCATTATCAACTAAATTTTAAATATGTTAAATCAAGCTTATTTTTTTTTATTTAAATTTACTGTTTTTGAATCAATTATTGTTAATAAAAAAATTGTTTTGATAATTATTTAAATAATTTTAACGAAACATTATTAACAATTATATTATTATTATCATCATCATCATAAATAATGAATTTTAAAATATTGTAAATTTCAAAACCACAAAAATAATTGTAAACATTTAACAAAATCAGAGCACTCTCACCAAGTTAGGCATTACATATTAAGTAAAAACGGGCTGCAAACAGATTCATGTTCAACATCAAGATTTGTGGGTCTATGCTGAAACCTAACTGTTTATTAAAGATAAAGATACTGTACAATTAAAAAATTGTATGAACTAAATCTTTTATGCTCAATTAACCCCGTGCTGTACTTCATTCTCCTGCCAGGTGGTGCTAAAGAGTCTCGAACCGTCTGGCAAGAGCCCTTCAGGAAACAGGTTCAGTTTCATGTGACAAGACTACAAATAACCCTCAACGTCCCAGTTCCTGAGCGTAGAGTAAATTCAGGCCCGTGAAACAATAGGAAAAGCCACTGACTGACAGGAAGGCTCCATTTAAGAAGGACGGAAGTGGGAAAGCCCTTAAAGTCTCCTTATGTGACCCTCCAGCGAACAATACAAAAGGATGGGAGTGGCCTGATGGGAACTGATAAAAGATGGGGATCTTTTATAACGCTACTGCTATTTTGAGTGCATTTTGACCTCCGAATCTGCCTAAAAACACATGAAATGGTGTTCATTTGTGCACAACGGAGATAATAAGCAAGTCTGTGGCTACTGTCAGTCTGACATTGTAATTGCCGGTGCAGATTCCCTCCTACAGCACCGTTTTTAGTGCAACTCACCTTCTCCCTGCTTTCCCGAAGCCCGTGACGCAGACAAAGAGTGGCAGAATAAATGGAAATCAGACTAGAATAGAGTGGTGTGTGTGTAAACGGGTCTATTTTTAGCTTGTGTGTATGTGTAGATGAGGAAGGATATCTTGACATCAAAATCAAAGCAAGGACATGCAGAACAAAACGAGAAAATTATGCAACACAACACAACTACTATTTGCCAATGTGCGAGCTCTGAATAAGCACCGTCGTGAGTGCAAATGCAATTTTGCCGGGAGATTTTGCGATCGCCATGGCGACCGCGGAATGAATTTGTAGCAAAGTGCTTATTCAGAGCTCTGGGATTTATGAAAGAAAGCTTTTAAAAGGAGCAAACCTGATTGGCTGGTGCTGTTGTTGCGTAGGGGACACTTGTGGCAGGAGTTGTTGCTGCAGAGACAGTAGCAGGCGTAGCACTGTACATCATGGGTACTTTTTCAGGAAGGGAACCATGGAAGCAATGAAAAGGTAGGTGGAGCATTATGGAAACCATGGCAACAGGTGTTTTGGTTGGTTGGTAGGGTTTTTGTAGTTTGTTTTTTGGTTTTGTTGTTTAGCAGTGGTGTATATTAGAGCAGCGAGCCATCATTAGGTTAAACCAGCAGATGGCATGCAATCATGATGCAAAGCGAGAGAAGCATGGGAAACAAAACAAAATAAAGGGAAAAAAAATAAAGAAAAAAAAAAAAAAAAAAAAAAAAAAAAAGAGGAAAAAGGCTGATTACAATCACCTCAAGGAAATGTATCACCATAATCAGTTGTACCCAGAGAAGTCATGAGTGGTTAGTGGGGGTAAAAGATTTACACATGCTGTTAGCCCACCACGCTCGGATCGGGCGAGACTTCAAGTATTGATCCTATGATCTACGGCAAACTACACAGAATGGCCATTTGTGTGGTCATTTATGATCAAGTGGGCTATTTCTCTAGGAAACTGATCAAATTTCCCATTCAATAGTACACAAGACAATGCCTATTATTAAAAGCCTGTTTGCTTAGATCTGGTGTTTCCACACAAATACTGTTTAAATGACAGTTTAAAACAATGAATTGATGAAGATGGTAATAATAAGAGTATATTACAATAATAATAGCCAACTGTAAAAAAAAAAATAGTTAAAATAATAGGAATCATAAATATATATAAATATTAAAAGTAAACTTTAAAAGACCACTGTAAAAATGTAAAATGAATAATATGAAAACATAAATATTAATATTGATATAATAGGAACAATAATAAAATCCACTGTTGATTATAGGAAGATATATATATATATATATGTGTGTGTGTGTGTGTGTGTGTGTGTGGTGGTGTAAAACATAAAAATAAACTTTACAACACTAAAATAATAACAAAAGGTCACTGTAAAAAATTGAAATCTGAAATAGGTTAAAATAAATCAAAATACAGTATATTAAAAACATCTAATTCCTATAATACTAATAATATACTAAGCAATGTTAAAACCAAATCAAAAAAACTGAAATAATTTAAAATAGATTGAATAATATGAATTCCTATAATAATTACAACTACTAAGAATAATGCAAATAATAATCAGCCAATGTAAAACAAATATCAGAATTTGAGATAAAATCAAAACGGAAGAATATGAATATATAAAAGATACAGAATGACTATAAAATAATTATAATATTAAATACCACTGTAAATAATTAATAATGATTGAAAAATACTGTAAATTGTGAAACCTCAGAAAGAGAAATGTGAAGATTTCAAACAAGCGCTCTTGCAGATGAATAGAAGCATAATGAAGCAGAAAACAGATGCACGGATCAGATTCCATCAACAGGTGCTAATTTGACCTGGTAGTTTGTGTGACATGACAGTCAAAGTCTATTGAGCTTCAAATCACCTGTAAGAGCGACTACATCTCTACGTGAGGAAGACAGACAGACAGGACAGACAGGAAGAGGAGGAACCTACCAATGCTGCTAGCAGGAGCCATGCACAGAACTGACCCTGTGACCATGCAGTGAAGAGTGGAGAGAGGTTAATAGGGAAGAAAAACATATTAGACAGAGCCAGTGATTCAGAATTCAGCATGCCATACAAATCCAATTAAGCTTGTCATTATAGATCGCTCGCACCACCGTGTCGTCATTCTGGTTAAAAACTCAGCATATTTCCAGGAAGATAAACTGGATCAATATTCGCAAGGTTGTGAAATTAGAGAGCAGGGAAACAGTGTAGGAGAAGAGGAAGACGGCAACAGGGCAGAAAAGGCTAAAAACCAGCCACACACACACAAGAGAGACATGCGGTGAGCCAACGGCCACTCCTACGGTTAAAACAGACATAGTGCTGTTACAAAAGAGCCAGAGCTGGAGAAGAGGGAGGAATGGGGGCACAAGAGGACGGCTAAAATGAAATACAACCACCATGTGGGTGTGTGATGACAAAACACACCTACAAGGGATTAGACAGCTGGACTCACTCTAAAACCCTACGTATAGAGAGAGCTTTTTCTGTGTTTATTGTTCTAAAAATACTGCAGTAGGTACGCCTACAGGTACAGGGTGATAGTAGGTGGAATATATATGGATATTGTTTGCTGCAATGCACTGTGGTTGATGTACATGTTGGCTATTAAGCCAATAAATCGAATAATATTTTCATATTTTGATTACACATAATATACAGTGGGTACGGAAAGTATTCAGACCCCCTTAAATTTTTCACTCTTTGTTATATTGCAGCCATATGCTAAAATCATTTAAGTAAATTTTTCCTCATTAATGTACACACAGCACACCATATTGACAGAAAAAACACAGAATTGTTGAAATTTTTGAAGATTTATTAAAAAAGAAAAACTAAAATATCACATGGTCCTAAGTATTCAGGACCCTTTGCTCAGTATTTAGTAGAAGCACCCTTTTAATCTAATAAGCCATGAGTCTTTTTGGGAAAGATGCAACAAGTTTTTCACACCTGGATTTGGGGATCCTCTGCCATTCCTCCTTGCAGATCCTCTCCAGTTCTGTCAGGTTGGATGGTAAACGTTGGTGGACAGCCATTTTTAGGTCTCTCCAGAGATGCTCAATTGGGTTTAAGTCAGGGCTATGGCTGGGCCATTCAAGAACAGTCACAGAGTTGTTGTGAAGCCACTCCTCGTTATTTTAGCTGTGTGCTTAGGGTAATTGTATTGTTGGAAGGTAAACCTTCGGCCCAACCTGAGGTCCTGAGCACTCTGGAGAAAGTACTTGGTACTAGATATCCCTGTACTTGGCCGCATTCATCTTTACCTCGATTGCAACCAGTCGTCCTGTCATTGCAGCTGAAAAACACCCCCACAGCATTATGCTGCCACCACCATGCTTCACTTTTGGGACTGTATTGGACAGGTGATGAGCAGTGACTGGTTTTCTCCACACATACCGCTTAGAATAAGGCCAAAAAGTTATCATCAGACAAGAGAATTCTATTTTCACCATCTTGGAGTCCATTTAGGTGTTTTTAGCAAAACTGTAATGGTCTTGCACTGGGAGAGGCTTCCGTCGGGCCACTCTGCCATAAGGCCCCGACTGGTGGAGGGCTGCAGTGTTGGTTGACTTTCTACAACTTTCTCCCGACTGCATCTCTGGAGCTCTGCCACAGTGATATTTGGGTTCTTCTTTACCTCTCACCAAGGCTCTTCTCCCCCGATAGCTAGTTTGCCGGACGGCCAGCTCTAGGAAGGGGTTCTGGTCGTCACAAACGTCTTCCATTTAAGGATTATGGCGGCCACTGTGCTCTTAGGAACCTTAAGTGCAGCAGAAATGTTTTGTAACCTTGGCCAGATCTGTGCCTTGCCACAATTCTGTCTCTGAGCTCTTCAGGAAGTTCCTTTTGACCTCATGATTCTCACTTGCTCTGACATGCACTGTGAGCTGTAAGGTCTTATATAGACAGGTGTGTGGCTTCCTAATCAAGTCCAATCAGTATAATCAAAACACAGCTGGACTCAAATGAAGGTGTGGAACCATCTCAAGGATGATCAGAAGAAATGGACAGCACCTGAGTTAAATATATGAGTGTCACAGCAAAAGGGTCTGAATCACTTCGGACCATGTGATATTTCAGTTTTTCTTTTTTAATAAATCTGCAAAAAATGTCAAACATTCTGTGTTTTTCTGTCAATATGGGGTGCTGTGTTACATTAATGATGAAAAAAATTTACTGAAATGATTTTAGCAAATGGCTGAAATAAAACAAAGAGTGAAAAATTTAAGGGGGTCTGAATACTTCCGTACCCACTGTATATATATACAGTGCAAAAGTCAGAATGACACGCACTGGTTGTTGTCAGACTCCTTGTGCATACAAAAATCTCACTGGATTACTACAATTAATGGCAAAAGGAAAGTTTGGAAAAGTAAAATGATATTTCCTACGGACACACTAAAGCAAAAGATAGAAATAACTGGCTTAAAACCATTTTTTGTTGGTGACAATACTAATGGCCTAAGACCTTTGCACAGTACTGTATACAGTTTTACTAATTTTTATTCAGTTTTAGTTTGAGTTATTTTAGAACATCAAGATAAACAAAATGAAAATGAGAAATGTTACCTTGGCCACCAGCTTAAACAATTTTTAGATATTTTACCTCAGTTAACTTGTGCTTTATTTCAAGTATTTTTTTTGTGTTTTACTTTTAGTTTTAGTTTCAGTCTTAGTTCAATACAATTGCAGTCAAAAATACATTTTGATATGTATATATCAGCATTTGTGTTGTGGGAGATCTGCAGTGTACAAATGCAGATCAAAGACCTTGAGGCACCGAATTTTCGAATTTAATCTATGGCCGGCTATCACTTTTAGATCAAAGTATCCCAATAGTCCTGGAGATATTCAAATCAGCAGCGCTCCCGAAATAACGTGTCTGTATTTTCCCTATTAATAATATTATACATTAGTAATCTGTGCACATGCACTGCATGCAAAAGGGACACACAGCTGTTCAAAGGCCTCGGTTATGACGTTACGCTGGGATCGGAGAAGAGAAAACGGGTGTAAAATTGTGACCCAGGGATTAATACAAAGCAGTATGGGCAATGTGTGTGCATGGGTTTGGACATGTGTGTGCGTGTTTGCTCTTACCTGTGGGAAAGAACGCAGCGGTGGGCTGCTGAAGCTGTGCGCTGGCCAAAGCCTGTTGGTAGTGCAAGACACTGGGGTTGAAGAGCGTACTGGCCCCATTATTCTTTTCTAGTGCTGGTCTCTTTGGTAGGGGCTGCAGGATTCCATGGGGAAATGCCTGAGCGTGAAAAAGTACATGCACGAGTTAAATGAGGTTCTCACGCATGCACGACTTACAATATCAATGCACAGGTTGACTTGAAGCTGCATCGCTCCATTTTACACAAGGACGACGACAACCGTCACTAAATACTTAAGCAAGACACTTACGTTTACTAGGCTTCAATTAAGCTACTTTACTTTGAAAGATGACACACATTCATTCTTCAAAATTGACTGATGGTTATTTCTACATGTACTTGGTGACTTTAACTGTTTCTATCAAAACGAAGCCAAATTAAAAAATTCTGTGAGTCGCTACAGTACATTAAAAAGCTACATGCAAAGCAAAAGGTGAAAGGTCATAGTACCAGATCTACAGATGCCTCGAGGGGTCGCTTCATTGCTTTGGCAGTCGACTGAGTCTTTTAATAGCAGGCAGCGAGCACATGATGGCAGTGGGCCAATGGGATTCAAGCGTATTAACATACAGGTAACAGCAAGCAGAGGTGCATCATGGGGACAGCATTGCATTGTGGAATAGGTGAGAAGGAAAAAAAACAAAAACAAAAATAATCTGAATGCAGTATACCACATACAAAACAATAGGCATGCTCATAAACGAAAACTTGTTTCAAAGAAACATTTCGCTACGTTCTGAATTAGTACGAAAGCAAAAAGCATCTACAATACCTGTGTTAAAGCGTCAGAAATCAAGATTCTCACCATTTACCAATCAAAAGTCAATCACGCTAATGGGATTGTAGATATTAGTGTTATGAAAGCTCTCGAAAACGACTCAAACACTGCATAAAACACTGACCGGTGCCCAATATCCGATATCAAAGGGTTTCTAGTGTGAGTGGCGAACTGAATCTAATGATGGCAGAATGTCAGGTAGGCATTTCTTTGTTGTCAACCTCGCCTGGCTACTTTAACAGCTTTGTTCGGTCGATACTGACGCTACATTAAGTTTGCCTGACAGCACGACGTCTATCGAACACTAATTAACACTGGAACTGGGTACAAACTGCACGGGCCAAGTGGGCTAATTTCACCAGCCCGTGCATTGCGTTACTGTCAATCCAAATCACAATCTTTTGCGCTCATTGAGTGATTTTAACATGCAGAGTGAAACTGCTATGACATTTACCACCACTTAGCAAAAAGAAAATAAAAGGACACTGGAACGCCTTCACTGACATTCATTTCTGTCACAATATGTTGTAATTTCTTACCAACTAGCAGATTAAAATGACTCTCAACATGCAAATCGTAAAGGTCACGGAACTAAAAGAAAACAACTGATGTGAGTGATCACAGAATGTGGAGCTCTGTTTATTCTTATATTTGAGAACGTCCAATTTATGCTCTTTTCACGTTGCTGGTTTTGGACATTTTAAAAAGCATTGAGTTATTTTTATTGTGGCCCATATGCTAATTTAATTTCTTTTTGTATTTAAATATTAATATGCAACTAACATTGCACACTGCAATATTCCTCACTAATAATATGCCATGCAAACTGGTAATAAGTAAAGATTGCAATGGAATGAAGGGCAGCAAAAAAGGACGCTCGAAATGAGATGATGCAGAGGGCCATGCAGAAATGCTTTAAATCAGAATAGCCACACACAAGAAAAAAAAAACCTTGATTGTCGAATTAAAAAGAAAAAAATTCATGGTTTTCTTTATAATAAAGTCACCGATTACAGCAAAAGGGTTGTACGAGGGAAAGATAATGCATCATTTAAAGAAAGCGGAACACTTCATTGACAGGACAAACATTTACTTCTGGACTCTCTTGAAGCTCTGTTCCAAAACCTAGTGAGCTGCATTGCTGTCTACATAGGCTGCTACTTTCTAAAGCATAAGTGACTGATTTGGAACACTCTACATAGGCAGCAACTTAGTGCACTTCACAAAGTGCACTGGAGTCACAACTATTAACTCCAATATAGTCTGACTTTTCATGTAACTATGTACAGCAGCACACAAATAACGGGTAAAGCTGTGAATTTTTTATGATTTTATTTTAGTGATACTTTCTGCATTAAAATTGTATTACACTTACTGTCATCTTAATTTTTTTCACTGAGTTTGTCGCATACATTCTGGGATTCAATTCTCCCTGAAGGATACTTGCTGCATGAATTTTATGCAAAACAAGGTATCTTGGAAAGCAGCATAATAATGCACAAATCGTTTGGAATAGCCTTGGCGTCATTTTTATGACAGACAGAATCTAGTGCTGTCTAAGAAGAAAGATCAGTAGGTTTAGGAACAGAGCTTGTAAGCATACTTTTAATAAACATCAGAATAAGATGCACTTCAATTCTTGTAACCAAGAGTTGAATATTTTACTCCCCTCCGCCAACATAGAGAACCATTAAAATAAATATGCCACCCACAGGGATTTATCATACAGAATTACATAACCTTCCACTGAAGGATAAAACAAAAAAAAACAAACAAAGAGAAACTAAAAGACAAGAAAATGAAGAAGCCATAACTATATCATCTGACTTTTAAACCCTTTCTCTGGGGTCGAGGGCAGGGATCGATTGCTTCAGCATCCCTATAGTAAGTGGCCCGGTTTGAACCCTAGAAAAAAAATCTGCTTTGTTATGTGCATTACATCATAATCAGGGAAAGGACTGATGGTTTATCTCAGGTCGCTGTATGCGCGGGAAACATGGGACTTTATTTGCACTCTTGTTTTATTGTTATGGCTGGTGAGCTGATAATGTCCTCGCGTCACCCTCTGACCCAGACGCCACAGTAGAAAAAGACAAAAGGTTCAGGGCAAAAGCAAAAGCAAAAATGGAGTAAACAGCAAAACGAATGAGGCCAAGCATGTGAGTGCCATGACAGCAAACGCAGCAAACTAAAACCACACCAGCGTGAGATGTGGGAGCGGGAAAGCTTGCTGCCAAATACCGTGTCTACTGTGTCAACGCAAGCAAGTGATGCGACCAAACAATATCCGTACCATTATAATCAATGATATGAGCACCGCAGTGCAAGAAAAAGAGATTTTATGTTCCTATTTTAAACAGCAACTTCACCATGTCGCATGTGTTGTGTCGAATTGTAAGCTTGCAGGACCAAACTAGGTTCTTACCATATAAATCAATGAAACGATTTGCAAGGAAATTATATTGTTCCCATTATAAATGGCAAACACACGCATGTTGCATTTGTTGTGTCGCATTGTGAAATTGCAAAGCAGACAATTTAATTGATAATAACAGGAGCCATGAAGTTTTCCTGCATTGCACTGATTGCAATGTAAAAAGTATTCTCTTTCATTATAATCAACAAAGCTGTCTACACTGCTTGGACACAATGTTGAGCTGTCACATCGCAGTGCGTTGCTTGCAGTGCAGACAGCTAAATCTAAATGGCTCATTATAATCAATGCTAGAACTGTGTACACCACAATCTAGGGATGCAATGCGATCAAGCTAGATCACGTCGCATATTGTCACCAGCTTGCAGCTTTATTAATTTTAATAGGAGAAATATAGTTTTCTTGCAAGCACACTGCTTGTGTGCAATGTAGAAAAAACGATATTGTTCTCATTATAATTAAAAAAGCTGCACTACAACGCAATCATGCAATAAAGCAATGCGCTGCAACGAAATTGGTTTACTTTTATTTAGGGATGCACGATATTGGATTTTTGCCGATATCCGATATTTTTCAACTCATACCGATATATTTCCTTTTGTTTGGAAACAACACCAAGTCTCTCCTGTGCAGAAATTATAAGCAAATTATTTTTAAATTTTGGTTAGTTTTTAACAAACTTATTTGTTAGAATTAAATAAACAATAATGAAGGTTTTATGACAGACATGAAGCTTGAAAATAAACTATAAATAAACTAAATTCGATCGCTGCATTTTTTTCCCAGAAAGATGCAGTGTTAACCCTAAAATTTTATTTTAAGATTTAACATTTGTAAATGGTTTAAAGCCCCCCCAAAAGAGATGTAAAAATTCTGAAATATTTTAGAGCTCATAATTTGTTTAAACATATTACACATTAATGAATAAAGCAGTATATATAAAATTATTTAATTTACAAGCGTCACAGTCACCTTATATATAGCGATTTATACAATACAGATTGTGTCAAAGCAACTGAAGAGCATTAATTAGGAAAATAGTGTTTCAATAATGCAAAATGACAATAGTAAAACACTCATTTTTCAGTTAAAGACATCAGTTCATCATTGAATTCAGTGATGTCAACATCCAGCTCAGTTTAACTAATATCTTTGCAATCATGTCAACGAAAACGCTGGAAATGAAGTGTCCCCAACAAAGCAAGCCAGAGGCAACAGCGGCAAAGAACCAAAACTCCATCAGTGACAGAATGGAGAAAAAAACCTTGGGAGAAAACAGGCTCAGTCGGGGGGCCAGTTCTCATCTGACCAGACAACCAGCAGTACGGAAAAATCAATATAAGACGTAATAAGTGTCGCAAGTGTCGTAATAAGTGTAACACGTGTCATGTTTGTGAATTTTGGCATTAAGCTATAGCTTCTGACCTTTAAATCAAAACATACTCACTATTTTATGACATCAATTACTGCTTTATTTAATCAGAAACTAGGGCTGGACGATATGGCCAAAATTGATATCACAATATATTTCTTAATTTCGGTCGATATGATATAATTGCGATATCGATATGAACACTATTTATCTGAAATAGAAATCTTTAGTAACATTATAAAAGTCTTTACTATCACTTTTGATCAATTTAAAGCATCCTTGCTAAATAAAAGTATTAATTTCTTAATTTCTTCCCAAAAAATTTTACTGAATGGAATAGTGTATAATGTTACAAAAGCTTTTTATTCCAGATAAATGTATATTGGATCTTCTATTCATCAAAGAATGCTGAAAAAAAATTTACTCAAAAGTTTTAAATACTGATAATCAGCAAATCAGCATATTAAAATAATTTATTTATAACATTGATAATAAATCGTTATATTAGAATGATTTCTGAAGGATATGTGACACTGAAGACTGGAGTAACAAAGCTGAAAATTCAGCTTTGCATCACAGGAATAAATTACATTTTAAAAATCTATTAAATAGAAAGCAATTTAAATAGTAAAAATATTTCAAAATATTACAGTTTTTGCTGTACTTTGGATCAAATAAATGCAGCCTGGGTGAGCAGAAGAGAATTCTTAAAAAAAAAAAAAAAAACTTAAAAATCTTACTGATCACAAACTTTTGAATGGCAGTGTGTATACATATATTACATATATACCTCATGAACAGTTAAATATTCTCCCATTGTGCAATACAAATATGTGCAATAACCTTATACTATTCATCACTTTACATCCTAGTACATCCCTAAACTTTATTTTTATTCTATTCATATTCTACAGTATTTTATCTATAGCACACTTGTACATATTTATCCTTTGTGTGTGTGGCTTTATTTTTTTTAGACATTTTTATTATCTGTGTGTTGTCTGTCTGGAAACTTGGACACCATAACAAATTCTTAGTATGTGCAAAAATACTCGGTGATACAATCTCTTTGACTTCTGATATGCGTGTGTGTAATAGCTATACAGTAGGCCTTTATATATGAAAATGTATATGAAAATGCATTTTTCAATTAAAGAACTTATAAAATTAATATGGTCTGCTCTGGGGTGTGACTACTTCATTGGTCACTTTGTGTTTTAAGAATGAGGATCAAGGTTAAGAAACGCTTGTTAAATATTACTATATTTAATATAAATGTTTTATCTAGGTTTAAACAAAATTCCTACATTGTGAGGAGAAAGAACGACTTTCCTTAGGATCAACGTCTCCCTCAGGGTTAAAATGCAGTTTATCGTGCGTGGCTGGATAGATCAGTTGTTTGCATTTGCCCAAACTGATTTGCTGAAGTCGAAACGCGGACGTAAAAAAACCCAACTCTGTTAGCGCGAGTCCCGCTCACTGTGAAGCGGGAGCTACCAGATGGCAGATGATTCCACTTGGTCTTAAAACCTTCCTCGAAGGGATATGTTCACAAATCAAACACTTGTCCAAAAAGAATTAATTCTCAATTTAGAGTTTGTTATTCGTATGGTCTAGGTGGTCATACGGCATATGCCTTAAATACGGAACAAACTGCGTTCCGTATAGCTTTCATAAGGAACGCTTCTTTTGATGCCTAAATACGGGACGATTCCATATTATACGGAACGGTGGGCAACCCTATTCAGAGATACATTTAATATAAAACACCCGCGCCGTGTTATGATTTCGAAATGTGCAGTGCTCATGTTTATTCAAAGAAGTCAAACACCACAAATAAATCAATGTATGGGAAAATGGTAATGTATATCGAAATATCGGAAATGTGTTTAAATATCATATCACCGTTATTGAAAAAAATATATATTGCGATATATCTTGATATTGAATTATTGTCCAGCCCTAAAAAACACAGTCTAAATGTTATTTGTGTAAACTATTTTACTTTTAATTTAATTAAAAGAAGGCCAACAGTGCCCACTACAGATTAAAACTCCTTACTGAACGGGCATTAGGACCCGGGGGAGGCTGCCGCTGCACGTGCTGTTACTGTTTACTCCATCATACACAGAACGCTTCATTCTGTACGTGCTTTCTCAGTTTAAATGCAGCGATCTAAAACAGTGAATCTAATCATCATTTAGGCAAAACTTTGCTTCAAGAATGAGACACAATGCTGACATGATCTAATAACATAGCAACACCCCTCAGCACATCGGCAAGAGATATTGCATCATTTTTCATATCTGCCCGATGCCGATTTACATTAAAGCATTATCGGTGAATATTGCAACAAAATTGCATGAGCGATGGCAATGGCACAAAATTTAATAGTTACTGTTATAATCGAAGCCCCCAAATAATTTGCAAGATGCAACAAAACTTGACATCCCTTGCTTATAGAATAGAACAAAACTCAGTTTTGTTGTTCTGTTGCCTTGATAGTTTGCATCGCAATGCTAGACACGACTTGAGACACCCTAGGGAGTGCACGGTTGACGGCATAAATCGGAACCGGACGGTTTTTGAGTTATAATGCGCAATCGGCAAAACGGACGTTTTTTGTAAAAAAGTTGTGAAGTTTGTGTGCACAGACGCGCCAGCAGAAAAAATACCACGCAGAGCAAGCTCACTGTTGGCGATGCACGATGAGATATTGGAAGAAAAATCTGAAGTGATTAAGGATACGGGCAGCGTACAGCACTGGGGAAATGCAGAGCTACCTGCGAAAGCACCTGCCGTAGTTAACATTTTAGAATAATTTATTTATATAGCCTACTTTGGTTTTATTTAGTTTCACTGGTAAAGATCTTTTTTTCTTTACACCAAATTTAAAAACGAAAACAAATGCTGAATGCTGATTAAGTAACATCTTTGTTTGGAGTGTTGAATGTGTTTTGATTGTGTTGTTTGGATTGTGGAACTATGCAATTGTTGCCTTTAAAATTACATGGTTACAGTTAATGTTTTCATTTAAGGCCAGTTTATAGTTTCAACCCAATTTAAAAACAAAAGCTAAATGCTTTTGTCAGTAGGCCTACCTATGTTTGTATTGAATGTAGCCTACTTACTGCGCAGTTACTGCTGTTAATTTCAGATGGTTACAGTTGTTGTTTTCAATAGCCAAAACCCAGTTTAGCCTGTTAAATACCAAATAAACATCTTGTTTATGTGTACTTGCATTCTTTCTTGTTTGTTGCTTGATAAAAATAAAAAAAATCGGAAATAGGTATCGGAACCGCCCAGTTTCCTTTAGTAAAAAAATCGGTATCGGAATCGGCCATGAAAAATCATGATCGTGCATCACTAGTTAGATCTGACAAACAGGAGCCTGGCATGCAGCCCAATATACAGTTTCGCTTAGATAATAGATGAACCTGTGCATTCATGTCAGTTTGGGATGAAGATGTCGTCCATCTCCTTAATTTTATCTTGACTGATCTGAGGAGAGTAGGCCTCCCATTGGGCAGAGAAATGGGGAAAAAAGCCACCCCGTGAACTTGTACAGTCGAGGGTGTGTGCAAAAAAGCTTTTGAGCCATCGTGCTTATTATATTAATATCCAATTTCTAATAATGATCGCATCAGTACAAAACTAGATGGATAAGAGGGGGGAGTGATTTTTATCACACGACTGTATTGTCAAGCAGCTCGTCTCTTTGTCTCTATCTCTTTCCTCACCCTGTTTAATAGGACTAAAATCCCCCGGGGACGAGATAAGGGAGTCGAAACAGATTTGGCACACAACCCCGCCCAGATTCTAGAGATGGGTCATGGCTATATAATAATAAAGCAGTGCTCCACATTTAATGTGCTTAACATCATCAGATATCTCAATTGCAACCTCCGCGGGCGCGTCTCAACATGTGTTGTCAATTGATTTTATCTTGCACATAACTGAAAACGATTTCACAATTCTAAGCACTGCCTTAGTTACGATTCAATGTGTCGTGACAATGTGGTAAATTAAATTCTGCTGTAAATTAAATGCAACTGATGAGGCACGGTGGTATAATTTAAGAACTTTAACGCTCTTTAATGTTTTGCACAACATGACTCTTTAAACGTAGAATTGTATGCATGTATTTTCAAAATCAATTGTCCATTAGCAGCTCACCATGGCTGCAGCGGCGGCCTGCGCTGCGACGGCAGTCTGGTTGGCCTGATGCTGGGCTGCTTTGATCTTGGCCTGCAGGTGCGCCGGAGGGTGGAAATACTTGCACTTCTCACGCGAGCAGCGGCTCTTGATGTAGTCCATGCACACGGTGACCGTGTTGTCGCTCGTGTCAATCATGGGGCTGTCGCTAGGATGGGCGAAGCGGCAGTCGGTCTCGCCGCGTGCACAGTTGCCCCTCTGAAACTCACGACACACCTGGTCGCGGGTGCAAACGAACACGCAGACAAAACAAACAGGGAACACAACAGAAATGTGCAAACAGAGACATGAGTAATAGAAGTTTCAAAGCTTTTATGTATGAGCACAGGTACGCAAGTAAACACACACGGAGCTGAATGTTAACAAAGGCAGCGACAGCCTCTCAGTGTGGGAGGGCCATCAGTCAGTTGCTAAGTGATCGCACATTTAGTGACACACACAAACACACACACACACACACCCCCACACAACAACACACACCCAC
This sequence comes from Sinocyclocheilus anophthalmus, assembly GCA_018155175.1. NCBI lineage: Eukaryota > Metazoa > Chordata > Actinopteri > Cypriniformes > Cyprinidae > Sinocyclocheilus > Sinocyclocheilus anophthalmus. Next base: position 339,906 of record JADLZN010008936.1, read on the forward strand.
CCACACCACACACACACACAAACACACAAACAAAGAACCTTCAACTGTTATTGTTTCAACCACGCTGATAATTTTCTTGCGAGGTAGCGCTATATAGCGCTACACACTTCTTTCTATCCTCCTCACATTTTTCAGTAATTAATTCAGCTCCATCTTTAACATACAGATTAAAGTCTTTGGTTTTCATAAACTTTAAATATACTTCAATAAAGTTTGAAAATTTCTGTGACCTTGACATTGTTCAAGTGTTCTACATTGAGAATCTAACCGACTGATGATGCCATTATTTACATACTGATTATTTATTTATTTATTATTTGCATATAATTGCTCACCAAATTATGATTGTTCTTTTCTTTCATCCTTTCTTTATATATATGATTGGCCTTTTCTTGTTTATATTTTATTTGCATATTGAATTACGATTGGTCTTTTCTTTCTTTCGCTATTTCTTTGCCATATACTGTTAGATGCCCGCAACTACAACATTGCATCATTTTTAAATGAATATTTATTTTAACAAAATAACATTTTTTGCAACCAATATACTAAAGGCAAATACTTTATTATCTTACAGTAAATAGTTTGAGTTAAAAGCATGAACTATACAGATTTATTTTAAGCTTTTAATCAAGTTTTCTGATATCTTTAACCTAGATTTCAATTATGGCAATGAGATTTAAACTGCGCTTTGCACATCTGTGGTTCAGAAATGATGCTGTTTGTCTCAAGGTGAATGAAAAGATGGCCTCATAATGTTTCTGTGTGACGCATTACCTCAAGCTTGTCTGTGCGCAGTAGTTTCTGTGTGGAGGACGAGCACTGCACACTGACCGGCGGGCTGCCGGGGACGATTACAGGGGTGCTGGGAAGCATCTCTGTGTGGACCAAACCCATGCCATGGCTCATGGGAGTCAGATACGGTGCGTAACTTAGTCCAGGGTTTGAGCCCAGACCTTGGCTGACAGGAAATGTAGGCTGTGAAGAAGACAATATATGGAACTATTCCAATAAAAGGAATAGTTCACCTAAAAATTAAAATTTGCTGCAAATGTACTCACTTCCAGGCCATCCAAGATGTAGCTGAATTTGTTCCTTCATCAGATTTGAAGAAAGCATTATTTTGGATTATGGACTCGTAATTTAGCCGGAAGGAACAGTTTGAAGTTAAAAACTTAAGTCTCAATGGTGGATTTGTTTCTTTGTTTCATTTCTCCAAATCTGTTCTGATGAAGAAACAAACTCATCTGCATCTTGGATGACCTGAGAGTACATTTTCAGCACATTTTTATTTTTTTGGTGAACTATTTAATTAATGTAAATATGCAGCTAGACGTGAAGATGAGTAGATGGTTCTTACCATTGGTTGCATGGTGGTGCCAGGGATCATGAACTGCATCTGCTGCGCCAGCATCGCTGCTGCAGTCTTCTGCTGGATGAGGTTGTTGCGTCCGTTGATTTCCAGCTGCGTCTTCAGATGCGCTGGTGGGTGAAGGTACTTACAGTTCTCTCTCGTACACCGACCCTATGGCAAGAAAGATCACAAGTGACAACTATTAGGTATCTCAGTTGTTTCTCTTGGACAGAAATTAAATATTTTGCTTAAGTCTCCTGCAAAAAAGACCCCAGTAAATCTCTCATTTATCTCAGAAGAGATCTCAAAAGTGTCACAACTTCAGCAAAAGTCAAAGAGCTCAATAAGAAATCAAACATTTCTCCTAAGACTTAATGATCTGAACTACTATTCACATTAATTTCCTAGCTTTTTACTCTTACTATTTCACAACTATTGACTTATATACATTATACTTCATTATATACAGTAAACAAATTGATTACCTGCAAAAAAAACAACAGAAATGACACTACAACATACATGAAAAACAAACCGCATCAATGCAGTAATCATGTATGCTTCATACTGCAATATTTATTAAGAAGGCCAAAGTTAGAAGAATATTCTGCACAAGGTCAAATGTGAGTTAGCATTAAACATCCACTGCAGGATATCCAGTGACACGGGAGGCCAAACTGATACGAGATGTGAGAATTAGTGGAGGAGGGGTTAAAAACGCAGTGGTAGCACATACTGCGGACACGCAGAGACACAGAAAGAGAATCTCACTGCCTCTGCAGATGCTGCGTCGCCCTGCATGCACTCTACAGCATTAGCTGCTCGCTGGAGGTGTGAGATCTCCACGGTAACCTTGAGCACAAATATCTCATGCTACTTACAAAACAAGATAACTGAAGGAAACTGAAGAAAACAAACCATAGATGTCATTAATTAAAATAATAATTCATTAACACATTCATGAAACTTGTCATTTTCAGATTATAAATATTTTTATATTTTTAGAATATACATAATTTGTTTATTTGTGTTTAATGTCTAAGTCAAATAAGGAAAACAAAATTTAAAAACGTTTTTAAATTACTGAATGTTTTAGAATTACATATAACTTAATTACACATTTTTATTTCTAAATATTTCAACATGTTTTTTCTTGTAATAAAATAGAATTAATAATCCTGCTAAAATAAAAATTAAATAATATTTTAAATAATATTATATAATACTATAATATATAATACCTTTCCCGTTTCCTTATATATATATTATATAATATTTGTATTTCTAAAGATTGTATGTAGATTAAAATTGTTAGATATCTTGTAAATAAATAAATAACTTACTGGTACATTGCTTTACTTTGCATTAAAGAAATACTAATTTAGATCTAATTGCATGAACTTACTTTAAAAATACTACTGTCTAATCTTTCATATTAGCAGTGTTTGCAAAGTCAGGCATCACTATTAATATTGCTGTTTTTAATATCTCTGCTAAATAAAATAAAAAAATACAACAACAACAGGTATATTGCTTTACTTTGCATAAAAGAAATACAAATTTAAATCTAATTGCATGAACTTCTTTTTGTAGTAGTACTACCATCTAATGTTTCTCATTAGTGGTGTTCGTAAAGTCAAGCATCACTATTAATACTGCTTTATGCTTAATTTTTTTTCTCAAATAGTTTTCCATTTTTGTTGATAATTCATTGGATTGCCACTAACTTTAAAATACTACATATAGGCAATTTGACATGTTTTGGATGAAGATGTGAAGTTTCATCAATATCAAGCCTTTTTGCTTGTAACTTCTCCAAAGTATTAATGTGAAAGTCATTATACACGTAAGATTTGACTCACCTGTATATAAATCTACTCGTATGCAAAAATACATATTTATGCATGTCCGCTAAAGCTGCTTAATTAAGGAGTTATTAACAATGTAATCAACTGACTTGCAAATAGTTTAAAAGCTGTAAAAGACTGCACATATGCATGCATGTAGCTTATCCATTTTGCATTATCTTTAATTCCTCTTCTAACTACACACCAGCTAATGAAACAAGCACTAAACTAACTGTCAGATCATATACCGTGAAACTAACCTGACACTATAACAAGCTCATTACTAACCAGATATAATGCCTCAAATGCAAAAATGAAAAGCATGACAAAAGTGTCAGAATGTTTTTGTGCATATTTCTACAATCAAATTGCACAATTTTGTTTTTATTTACAATATTTGTCCTTATCAAGGGTATGAAACTGATTAAACAGAGACGAAAAGTATAAGCTTTTGTGTGCTCTCTGCATTGTTGAAAATCCCTTGTAAATATCTTTGAAGCGTTCGCAAGTATGTGCATGGTCCGCTTATCTGAGGTCTTGCTTGCTTATGGTGGTTTATGACAACAAGGATAAGCACGCAAGATGTCCAGGTATCCTTCCTTACTCGGATTACAATGGAGATAGTGTGCTATAAATAACACAAAACTAGATCTAAACGGAGCAATGCTGTCATTTCAATGTGCAAACAGTTAAACAACACTGCACTGCAGCTCACCGCATGATCTCCGCAATGGCACAAACTGAAATATCTGACTTTCGTTAATGCAGACGAGACCTCGTGTGATTGATCAGACCCAAAATACGATGCATTAGCAATCAATAAAAACATTTGCACTACCGACTGAAAGTCAAAGCTTTGTTTTCATTCACCAGACCAATTATTCATTAATCCATCAACGTCTAGATGGAAGCATCTGAACTCAATGATTTCACTGGTCTAATAAAGTGGTTGAATTATAAATTATGCTAATATCATTCATTATCAGCACATAATCAATTATACGCCAAGCTGAAGACAGGTCTAGACACTTAACACCCTCAAATTCCCAAATATGCAGCGCTGTAATCCATAGGATCAGGGTGCCGGTGCAAAGGGGCTATCAATATCCCTGCTGGAATAACTGTGTTGCTCAGCCACCCAGCCATAAGCTGAGAGGTGTCAAAGCCAATCAGTACAGGCCAAAAGACAGATTCTCGCCACCGCTGATGGAGTGACGGATGGTGAGGAGAAGTGAAAGACATCGGTATCGGGATTTTCAGGCACTTTGCAAAGGATTGTATTGGAATATGTATGAGACGTTTGAGTTGCTGTGTGTGGCCTGACTGAAAGGAGACTGCTGATTCAATAATGAAGGTCTATTTTTACCAGCGAACTCGGCAGGAATGGCGCTGATGGAGGACGACAAGAAGCTCTGGATCGAATGACCAATCCTGAATGTGCTGCACAAAACTGCATCGCTGCAATTGATGGAGGAACCAGATTTAGACATTTGAGATGCAATAAAAGACATAGGATAAAAAAAAGTTAGAGAAATGTAAAAAAGGTCTATGGCTAATGTTCAAAGCATGCATGTATGCATCAATATGCCATACATACAGTCTTGTGTGGTATTTAATAAAGTTTAATTTACTGCCTTTTATGTCCTGAAATAAAATAATGGTTTACCAACACCACATGAATCTGAACTGAATTCTAAATGTAGCACAATCTTATAAAGTTATGGTCACACTGACATTATATATACAGCTAAAAAAAATTAAGAGACCACTCCAATCTCCAATCATCATCTCTACATGTATGGCAGCCATTCCATTCCAGTGTCTGTTGAATTCCGACACAGGCAAACCTCATTCTGCTTACTGAAGAAGACCCCTGCTGTGGTCATCACTATCCTCTTGTAATAAGACCAGCTGGATGGCAAAAACAGTGCATCGTAGTCCCCGCAAAGGGAAGCTGGAATCAAATAAAACTATACCATGGACAATGATGTGATAATTGTTTTTGAGTGAGGAAAACCGCCAACTCATTGAAATGTCACTCAACAACCCTAGGAGACCATCAGTGACACAGTGATCCTTACACTAAGAGCGGGGAAAAAACGCAGATGGGGTGACAGTTGCATCCAGGACGTTCGGAAACAGGTCTAAGGCAGCGACAAAAGTGCTAGAAAAACAAGCATTCATCAGTGAGAAGAAAGAAGAGCCAGGCTAAGGTCTGCAAAATAAATAAATAAAAAAACACATTAAGGACTTGGAGTGAGGACCTGGGAGTAAGGTCTCTCCGAATGAGGCAGATTTTAAGCTTGCAAACACCTGGTTGTCTAATGGTTAGACGGAGACCTGGAGAGGCCAGTGATTAGCAGAGGATCAGTGATGAATTGGGCACATTCATCTTTGTGAAGGGGCATGAATCAAGCCACATTCTAGTTGTCCGGGCAGAAAACGTGCTTCCTTCTACTCTGACAATGTTCCCCATCTCTGAGGATTGTTTTTCCAGCAGGACAATGCTCCATGCCACACAGCCAGGTCAATCAAGGTGTGGATGGAGGAGCACCAGATCAAGACCCTGTCATGGCAAGCCCAATCTCCAGACCTGAACCCCATTGAAAACCTCTGGAATGTGATCAAGAGAAAAAGAAAGATGGATGGTCACAAGCCATCAAAAAAGCCGAGCTGCCTGAGTTTTTGCATAGGAGTGCATAAAGCACGAACAGCAATTTGAATGATAGGGGAGAGCATACCAAGAACCATGAAAGCTGCTGATTGAAAAGTCAGGGTTATCTCACCCAATATTGATTTCTGAATTACCTAATTAAAAACATTAGTATGGGTTGTTTAACAGAATATGAACTTTGTTTTCATACCACCGCCACCCCCCCGCTTACCCCCCTCCCCTCGCCCCCAATGCATTACCTGAGGACTGAAAACACTGCATCTTTTTTATTTTGGCCAGTTGAATTTTTCTGTAAATAAATGCTCTAAACCAGCAGTTCCCAAACTGGGTGGGGTGCGCAGACTGACCACCAGGGGTCTGCGAGAGAATGATTTTGATGATCTGTGTGCAAACATGCAGGCCCATCCATCTCACTAAAAAAGGTAGGAAGCAATATTTTTTTTATTTATAACTGAAATGTTGATGTTTTCTAATACTCCAGTCGGGCTTGACATTAACACCCACGAAATGCGGGTGGATTTCAGCAGTGGTGGGTAACAAGGTCACTCCCTCTTTGGTGGGTTGAATTTTATTTACTGTAAAAGAGCTCGACATTAAAGGTCAGAAGCTATAGCTTGTATATTAAATAGTTTTATACATACAGTTTATTCATTAATGTGTAATATTTTTTCAAACAGATTATGAAAACTTAAATACAAGGAGCTCTAAATTTTTGCTTTAGACCACCCACAAATGTTAAATCTACAAATAAAATGTTAGTTACAACTACTTCTGTCTGAAAAATATTTAATATTATTATGGTTTATTAATATATAAACAGAAATAGACAACATTTGTATGTACAGTTGAGGTATACACAAGAAAGGCTTGGTGCCGTTTCCAAACAATTATTTCGGTATTAAAATATATCGGTATTGGCTAAATGAGTTGAAAAATATCAGGATATATAGGATATCTTCAAACAATGGTATAAAGCTATTCAAAACATCATTCAATATAAATAGTAATAATTAATATTATTATTGTAATTAATAATCGCAATTACAATTTCAAGGGAATAACGGACAATTATGATGTTTGTGATAATCGCGCAGCCCTAGTTCACACTGACAGCGATTAAACGGCAGTATTCAGGCTGAAAACGACTGATTCACTTTGCTACTTTGCTTTGTTGTTGCAAACTGTTGTCAGTGTGAACTGTTGTCAGTGTTCAAAAAGAAAAGTGGTTTACCAACACAATGTCACAAATTAATCTGAATTTGCACTGAATTGAGTTCTGGATGTCTCACAGTCTTGCCAATTACAGAGTAAAAGGTACATTCACACTGATAGTGATTAAACTGCTTCAGTTTGGCAAGAAACTATAATGCTATACTGGCTCCCTTTTGGCCGCTGTATTAGACAGTATCAAGTGGAGCATTGCACAATAGTTGCTATATTGCCTTAAATCAGCAATCTTCACTGAAAATCACTGACTCACTTTGCTTTGTTTCTGCAAACTGTTGACAGTGTGAACGCTCATTTACATCTATTTGCATTGTGGCCTGACTATGCCCAACAACGTACAGCAATGATTAAATCATTGTCTTGAACTAATGAGAAAATGGGTTTACCAAAAACGTAATCTGAACATTTTTCCAAATTTAGTTCTGGAATTAGTCTGTGAAGTAAATCTTACTGTTGCACATTAGACAATTACATAAAAACATATGACACTTTAAACACTTTATTTGTTGCTTGTTTCAGTGTTGGCTATTCATGCCCACAGTGGGATCTCACTGGTTCAAAACGGTGCTCTATTTAAATATTTTCAAGATCAAATAGTTTTTGATTTGACTGAATTTGTCACTTTGCGCTGTATTTTTCATTTAACGGAGACATAAAATTAACTATGCTATGCCTGGTTAGCTCATGCACTTTCAAAGACATAACCAGCTTTTGTTTTCTGTAAGTGAAACTGAAACTCATCACAGATGCTGCCACTGAGGTTGCATTCAATTTACTGTTTGTGCACTATTTCAGTAAAAAATAACAACATTTGGAGTAACTTTGACCTCAAAGGAAATATGCAAACATAACTGCCAAAGTCCCTGTGTTAACAGTGTTAGTGAACAATATCAGTCAATGTCCGATTTCAAATAAAAATATTTCATCTAAAATAATGAAAAATGGGTTTATAGTCTTGTGAGCGGTGGCCCCTTGGACACTATGAACAAATAAGTTAAACAACCATTAATGGGGCATTTAGAAAACAACACCAGTCACAATCTACAGAGCTCAAGGAGACTCCTAGACTAAGACAGAAATATAGATTTATTAGAATTTTAGCATGGTGTTACAATCTCTCTGACTGACATGAAAAGCAAATGTTGATGTGAAAGTCAGTGTACCATTCTCAGTGACATTGCCGTGTGCTCAAGCGACGTGAGTGGTCTAGTCAGTGCTGATTGAAAGTACAGTGGGTCACGGTGGGCCTGTCACTCTCCCGCATGGCACTTAAATAAATGGGCTTGATTACGAGGGTACGGCAGAGTGAGAGAGCAAGATCAAAGAGGCTTAACGGGATGAGCTTCTGGGAATGCTGACAAAGACAGTCTTCTGACATGAGCGTCCTTGTCAACATGTTGGGACTTTGGGACTGTCCATGTCTCATACCTGTATGAGCCAGAACTGAATTAAGAATGCCTTTCAATTCAAATTAAATTCCAGAATTTAAATTGAGTGATAAACAGAACAACAGATATACATAGCTTGATAGGCAAAATGACAGACAGAACGTTAGATAGAATAACAGACAGTAAGACAAAACGATAGACAGATAAAGTGATAAACAGATTGATAGACAGACAGAATGATCAATAGATTAAATGAAAGACAGACAAAATGAGACAAAAAAAAGATAGACAAAACAACTGATAGAACAAAGGCTGATATAAAGACAGACAGATATAGACAAAACGACAGACAGACTGATAGAATGACAGACAGGCAAAGCAATATACAGAATGATAAACAGCTGGACAGAATGATAGATACAGACAAAAAAAACAGGCAGACAAGACAGACAAAACAATTGATAGATAGAATGATACATAGACAGACAGAAAGACAAAACAATCAATAGATACTACAAATTACTACGTTCAAATTGAAATGTGATTACATTACTAATTACTGCATTTAAAAAGTAATCTGATTACTTATTACTTTAAAGTTTATTTTACTTTTCAAGTTATCAAACCAAAAAAATACACTACAAAGTGAAACTCATAGTTCTTTCAATAATTTAATATTGACTGAAATATTGCACAAGTATGAAAACAGCAACTTGAATGATCACTTGCATTTTTTCCTGATAACAGCGAAAAGAACTTAAAGGGGTCATATGACGCAATTTATATTTTTCCTTTCCCTTTGGAGTGTTACAAGCTCTTGTTGCATAAAGAAGATCTGTACCTTTGCAAAGACTAAGTCTCAAATCCAAAGAGATATTCCTTACAAAAGAGTCAGCCACACCTACCTAAAACAGCTCGATCTAACACGCCCCCACATATCTACGTCACGATGTGGGAAGATTTGCATAACGCCGCCCAAATGTTCACGCAAAGAAAGAAAGCGTAACTTTTATTCTCGCTGTATTATTGTTATTGCCGCCGCTACCTGTCATGAAGCCTTTGTGTTGTGTTTGCAGCGAAACTACTTTGTTTGGTTTTCCAAAAGATGACACGACTAGAAATCAGTGGTTAAGTTGTCTTTACAACACTGTTACTGAACAGTTCAACCCAAATATTCAGCATTTTCGCATTTTATGGAGGACTGTTTCCTGATCCTGGTAGATTAGACTACAATACCGGCTGTTCTGACCCACAGACTGTAAGAAAACGGTTTTTTATTTTAAAAGAATTTGCCACTGACGATTCAAAAGCGAATCTTGAGCAGTGTAGAGTAGCACTTGTTATTCGTCATTTCTCCGATCACAAATGCGACATGGTTTTATGTTTACGCGGCCCAATGCAACGCAACGTGTAAAAAGACAATATAAGTCATAATAATCCGTAATTATGTCCCCCTGATCAACAATCCTCGTTATAATGGTTTTTAATGTTTTGTCTTTCACTCCGCCGTGACAAGGCAGTCACATATGGCAGGGGCGTAACATTTCCGTCACACACACTTGAGGCATTCGGCCAATCACAACAAACTGGATAGCTGGCCAATCACAGCACACCTCGCATTTTCAGAACCTAGCGTTGTAAAAATCGATGCGTTTTAGAAAGGCGGGGCATAGAGGAGAAAATATTATGTACATTATGTGGAAAATAATGTTTTTTTTAGCCTTAAACCTCATAAAACACATTTCATTACACCAAATACACAAATAATGTTATTTACTTTATTTTTTTTAACTTTAACTTTTTGAGCAACAATCATATGAACCTTTAAATTTCCCTTGTCATTTTCGATCATACGATAAGAGTCATACATCATTTGAAACTATAAAGGTCTACGTTTATTCGTGTGCACTAAGAATAACAACGAAACGTTGCGCTTTTGTAAAATAAAGCAAACAGGATGTGCTTTCTGCCGTCTCAGTCTCCGTGAACTTCTTTCTGAAATGTGCCACAAAAATGATCGAAAACTCAGTGAATACTTGACACGCAGACATGAGAAGTATCTATAGAAAGCTTGACGTGTCTATTTTTAAATGAAGTCACATCGAAAACAAATATTCTCTGATAAAGTAATCCATATGAAACCAACACGAGGTCCAGTCTTTCCAGTCTGAGCTCATTATCTGTAATGTGGTCACACCCGTTTTATTACTTTATAAAACATGAACTTAGTGTCCATGACGTCCGCCCGTAGGTTTCGGAGAGCATTTTGAAGCCCAAAGTGGGCGGGAGCCGGCTGTCACCATCTTGCAGTGCGTCACCACGCTTCCCTCCTGGATAATCGAAAGCGAGGCAGGGCAAGCGGTGGCAATCCACCAGTCACTCAAGTGGCCATGCCCTTAATTATGCCAAACTTTAAGGCTAACTATAATTTAAACGAGTTATAAAAAAAATTCACCCCACAGTTGTCATGAAGGGCAATATTAGCTATATAGACCAAAACCACTTTTTGTACCAAGCTGTATTTAACATGTGGGGTCTATGGGATTGACTACCTTTTGGAGCCAGTCTCGAGCGGCCAACGAATTGCAGTTTGAGTCACTTCCGTATTGGTTTCATGAGAGAGACCGGAAGAACACGATGCTATGCGCTGCTTGATCCAGCAGAGGAGATCATTCTGAGACCCATTTATCTTACTACAGTGGGTACGGAAAGTATTCAGACCCCCTTACCTTTTTCACCGTCTTTTTATATTGCAGCCATTTGCTAAAATCATTTAATTTTTTTTTTTCCTTTTTTTTCCCTCTTCCCTTATTGACAGAAAAACACAGAATTTTTGACATTGTTGCAGATTTTATTAAAAAAGAAAAACTGAAATATCACATGTTTCTAAGTATTCATACCCTTTGCTGTGACACTCATATAATTTAACTCAGGTGCTGTTCATTTCTTCTGATCATCCTTGAGATGGTTCTACACCTTCATTTGAGTCCCGCTGTGTTTGATTATACTGATTGGACTTGATTAGGAAACCACACACCTGTCTATATAAGACCTTACAGCTCACAGTGCATGTCAAGCAAATGAGAATCATGAGTTCAAAGGAACTGCCTGAAGAGCTCAGAGACAGAATGGTGGCAAGGCACAGATCTGGCCAAGGATAAAAAAAATTTCTGCTGCACTTAAGGATCCCAAGAGCACAGTGGCCTCCATTCATTAAATGGAAGACGTTTGGGACGACAAGAACCCTTACTAGAGCTGGCCGTCCGACCAAACTGAGCTATAGGGGGAGAAGAGCATTGGTGAGAGAGGAAAAGAAGAACCCAAAAATCACTGTGGCTGACCTCCAGAGATGCAGTCGGGAGATGGGAAAAAGTTGTAGAAAGTCAACATCACTGCAGCCCTCCACCAGTCGGGGCTTTATTTGGCAGAGTGGCCCGACGTAAGCCTCTCCCAGTGCAGACACATGAAAGCCCCCCATGGAGTTGCTAAAAAACACCACATGAAGACTCTCTGGTCTGATGAACCCACGGTAGACTTTTGGTCTAATTCAAGCGTATGTGTGTGAGAAAACCGGCCTGGCTCATCACTGTCCAATACATTCCCAACAGTGAAGCATGGTGGTTGCAGCATCATGCTGTGGGGGTGTTTTTTCAGCTGCAGGGACAGGACGATTGGTTGCAATTGAGGGAAAGATGAATGCGTCCAAGTACAGGTATATCCTGGATGAAAACCTTCTCCAGGGTGCTCAGCACCTCAGACTGGGCCGAAGGTTTACCTTCCAACAAGACATGACCCTAAGCACACAGCTAAAATAAACGAAGGAGTGGCTTCACAACAACTCTGTGCCTGTTCTTGAATGGCCCAGCCAGAGCCCTGACTTAAACCCAATTGAGCATCTCTGGAGAGACCTAAAAATGTCTGTCCACCAACGTTTACCATCCAACCTGACAGAACTGGAGAGGATCTGCAAGGAGGAATGGCAGAGGATCCCCAAATCCAGGTGTGAAAAACTTGTTGCATCTTTCCCAAAAAGACTCATGGCTGTATTAGATCAAAAGGGTGCTTATACTAAATACTGAACAAAGGGTCTGAATACTTAGGACCATAAGATATTTCAGTTTTTCTTTTTTAATAATCTGCAAAAATTTCAATAATTCTGTGTTTTTCTGTCAATATGGAGTGTTGTGTGTACGTTAATGAGGAAAAAAAAATTACTTAATGATTTTAGCAAATGGCTGCAATATAACAAAGAGTGAAAAATTTAAGGGGGTCTGAATACTTTCCGTACCCACTGTATATTAGTGTTATTGTCATAAACATGTACACATTTTACTGGTTGGACTTTTACCAAACTATAATGCCAGACTAAAATACGTGAAATCGATTGCAACATTTTGAAATATGATATAACCTTTCATTGCATCTAAATGTTGTACAACTCATCTACATTTTAGCTCGCATTCTCCTGTGATTTATTAAAGGGCATACTGACGTGCAAAACATGATTTTAAAATGCATTTTACTTAATATTTTTCTCAACACTGCATTAGTAACTTAAGTAACGTAATTTTATTGACATTAGTAACTGTAATCAAATTACATAAATTTAAAATGTAAATGCATCACATTACTGCGTTATCAGGAAAAGTAATTTGAATACAGTAACACATTATACCCAACTCTGAAAATTATACACAGAAAATGATTGATAGACAGATAGATAGACAGATAGACAGATAGATAGATAGATAGATAGATAGATAGATAGATAGATAGAATCCTGCCCGGTGACAATCTTAGATTTAAAAGGGAATAATGGTGTTATCAGGATACAGGATGGTTCAGATTTGAACCCGTGTCATCCATGAGCACCACACACACGTGCCACGTCATACCACAGCTGTTTCAGTGCATTAGGTAAAGTCTTTCAATCAGTTGTGAGACACCAGGAGGATATCAGGTAACCAGAAAGCTTTTAGACAAATTAACTCCACTTACTGTGAATGACTTCTTTGAACCTCTAAAAGCTCTCGTCCCTTTCAAAGCACAGAAATGGCCACACCTGAAACATCGGAAATGCAGCACGAATACCATAAATTAACAGTAAATGTTCTATACGGTCTCCTCACATTAATCCTGCAGACTAGAGTATTGGGAACGCTGTTACTCGTTTTATGGAGAGATTAGGATTAAAACCACTTAACACATTTAATATACGTGCCTCAGACTCAAGCCAAGCAATTCCCATTACACGCCCATGTAAACGAAACGCATTTTCAAGAAAATTAGCATTTAGGCGAACATGCTAATTAGGGTATAACTGAGGTCAAAAGGAAGTTGGCTGGCAGAATTAATGTCTCTAATAATAGATTTACACGGCAGAACAAAATCCTAGAATCTCCGTCCAAACGGAATAAATTCCCAGAACATTTTTACGGTCATCTGTCCAAACACTTGCTGGTTTATGGAGGTTAAATGGCCTTTGTCATACTCTATTATCTGACTGATAAGCTGCAAATTAGAGCTTCCTTGAACTGTGAAGTATCTGCTGTACTCGACTCCGGTTTCCTTGATGTTCCGGCTTGCAGTCAAAAGTAATCCGACTGCGCTGGTGGGTGGGGGACAAACACAGGGGCCATTTTCAGAGTAGAGGGAGAATTGAGCCTCAGTTGTGGCCTCCAACACCCAAACACTTATTTGCATTTTACTCTCAATGGGCCTCTATTCCAGCAGCGGCACAGTCGGCGAGCTGCATTACTTCTGATGAGGGTGGCGCTTGAAATGCCGTCTTGATGGCTCAGCAAGTATTTACAGCTAAATAAAAGCAAGTTTCTCTCACTGAACACACACAAATATTTCTTGTGGTCATGAAGACGACATCATGAATATCAGCTGACTGTTGAACGCTTTCATCCAAAATTATTTGCAGTACACCGATTGCTTATTAATATATTCAATTAATGCATTTCCGGCTGCAAACTACGATGGTGACCAGGACGTGAAGGTTGAAGATTGAAGTTCACCCTTCAGATCATCTTTACATATCCCATAACAATAATATTGGTTAATTGGTAAACAAATAAAATATTATAATTTAACACCATATCAGCATCAAAGGCTAAATTCATGGCAAACTCAAGAGTAATACAATTTAAAAAAAAAATCATAATTACAATAATACTTGAATGAATTGCACACAACAATTTAACAATATTACCTTTATAAACAAAACTAAAATTAATAAAAAAATAAAAAATAAAAAAATAAATAAAAACAACATTTGTATGAAATCTTTGTCAAATTGATGTTTGATTAAAATTCTAGTATTTTCTCAAGAGAAGACATCGATGAATGAATAAATGAAAATTAATAACGATAATTTTATTACATTTTTTTCAACTTGATATTTTAGTAAAAATTTATGTGTTCTCCTCCATAGAAGCATGATACATAACTAGGGCTAAGTAAATAATATCCTAAAAATTCTAATAGTGCCTAGGACAAATTAATGGAAAACATGGGAGGAAAAATGTAAAGCATTTTAATAATTTAATTAATTATTAGCTTCATCGCCTCGTAAACCCCTTGCAGTTCAGAGGCAGAGCAAATTATTATTGATGAAAGGTGATAAAGACAAACGTTCTTCTGAATTACACACTATGAATCTAACAAAACAAGAAACAAATATTAAAAAATTAAAACACCTTTTTCAAAAGGACATGTTTGTCTAACGGGGCCTTTTGTCTCTTAAAAGTACTATGTAGTACATAAGTGTGCAATAAGAACTTCATATGTAGCCAAGGATTACGCTTTTAAAGGGTACTGCCCCAGTGACAGCTTGTGTACCATTATTTCTGAGCGTGCAGGGTAAATTTTGATTTTATGTTGCCTTTATGTCATGCTCAAGACCACAATGGCTGATGGTTTATATCTTCAGGAACTTGAATCAGAAAAGTCCTTGTGACTCTCCCTGTGCTTTAGCCACTATAGTGTGAATCTTCTATACTATCTTAACTACAAAACAAAGGTATTATCATTACTTTATCATGACTGTGAACCCTCTATAGTTAGGGCGGAATCGCGAAAACGTGGAATGTAATCGCGAAAAAAAAAAATTTTAAACGTCATAAAAATAAATTTACTGTATGACGCGGAATGTGATGGAATTTGTCAAAGTTTGGATGAATAATCAAAAGTAGGTCAGTACACTTATCACTTAAAATGTGATATAGAAAGTGTCGGTGAATATTAAGACGCAAAAAAATATTTAAATATGAATCCTGCCATGTCTCTGTGTGAATGAATTCCGTTTGCATTTTACTACACACATACTGAAGCGTGTGTGACGCTTGCGGTGCTTTCTGCCTTTGCCACCCCTCAAGATATGAGTAATTAACACATAAACCTCTCTAGAACTAATCTGAAAGTCCCTCCTGATCATTGTAACCATTTTCTTTTGAGAAAACGACGGCATATCATCCGAACCCGCCAAAATAAAAGTTTCGGTTTCACTTGAACTGTGACAGAAATATATACTTGATGTCTGATAATACCACACTAGTGGTTCAACAGATCACAAGACTCATGATTCGGATCATATTACTGTTTTTAAGTCATGGATCGGATCGTTTTTCAGATCAGCAAGAAGAAGAAAAATCTATGTAACTTTGCTTTCCATAAGTACGATACCACAGCAAAAACTCTTAGCCTAAGAAAGTTCAAACATTATTAAAGAGACAAGTAAACAGCCAGTAAAAATAAGAACAAATAGGCTACACAAATTACAAGCATAGATAAATACAACAGAACAATGTTACAAATAAGGTCGGTAGTATTCAGATACAGAAATGTAATAATAAAGTGGAAAGAAACGCATAGTCCATGTATAAATTAAAAAAGATTCATCTTTGTCAAAAACGTGTTTTGTGGTTTGATGAGCATAATGACAGCAGCAGGTATTATTAGGATGCTGCCCCTTTAAGACCTGATGCACGGATCTGATATAATGATTCACATCCGATTTCTTTCTCAGCTGTTCTCGTTCACTTAAGACACAACAGACTGCATTTGCCACAATGATTGTCGAGATCGGTATTTTGTCATAATTTTATGTGTATATGCATCTGTTCAAAGGCAAGGAGTGAATGAGATAGGAAAGATGGTTCAGTTCGGTGTTCGCGCGCAGTCAAACGCACCTCTCTGCATGTGCAAGCTTCATGTTTGTGCGGCTGTGATAGAAAACAGCGCGCGAGTAACGAATCGAGTTCCATTTCACCTTTTCTTTCGCTAGAATGGTTTAAAATCGCTTGCGTGTGTAAACACGTACAATTGATAAACTTTCACTCTATTATGGTTAAATTTTGCAATTAATCCGCAGATCACATGCGTGCCGAACCGTGGGGCTTGGTCCGTACGAATCACGGATCAACTACGATCCGTTTAACCACTAACTACTACTAATATAATTAAACCATTATTTTTTAAAGGAATATGTACCAGAATTTATTTACCAGAAAAATGTAAATACACAACAAAGTATTTCTAATATATAAATAACATTTAGATTTTAATAAAATCAATTAATCAGAGATGCTTTTGATTATTAAAATGTAATGAAACTATTAAAATGGAATCCAGAAATATTAAAACCAGAATTTTGGTAAAGATAAAACTGAATTTGAGAAAAAAATTAAACGTATTTCATAGGGCCTTACTTTTTTTTTTTTTTTTCCTTTTCCTTTTATAAATTGCAGTTATATTGTGCAGTTTTCATACGTCATAATTAGATATGCTTTTTGGATAATATTTTTTTTATTTAACCATTAAAACAGTCTAGACATTTTTAAATAAAAAGAATGAAAAAATACTGAAAAAGCAGAATATGGAAAAATAAAAATATAACCAAATTTGTGAAATAATAAGACAATTTTCATAGGGCCCTACATAGTGAATCATGACAAGAAACAGATATATGGTCATGCTCTAGTCATCTGGCTATCAACCTGAAAATATCTCTCTCAGTTTTATGTTGCTGAAAAGCAATGGATAAAATTGCATTCAGCAGCAATTAATGGAGACTAGCTTCTCTCTCATGCCTTTATGCACACATACAGCCAAAAGTGGCTCTGAAAAATACCTCAGAATTGTTCAGAAACTAGTGTATGATGGAGCGGTGAACCCAAGGTGGTGTCTTGTGTCCATGGCACTTCTTGGGTGGCTAGTCGTCCACAGACCACCAATGAGTTTGCTCTAGCGGTCAAAGGAAACCTAACTAAGTGAGCTTGCCTGCAATTAAAACCAACAGGGTTGATGATGAGAACGTAGGAGTGGGCTTTTAACCGAATAAACCTTCCTGGTTCCTCTTCCGGAGTTCTGATCCATTTCACCAACTCCATTTCCCAACTCATCATGGAATATGACCTACACAACCTCAAGTGCCGTTCATCAACATCACTTCCTGCTTTAACATGAAGTGCTCTGTGGGTAACGAATAGAGTGAAACCGAATCTAACAAAGGAATTGAAACATTTCACTATTTCTTCAGTCTCACACAGACTACTGGGTTCTTAAGTTAGATCAAGCAACCTTTAATTTCTACATACAACATCTTTAGGTTATATTTCAGCCCATAATTAAAAGCATAACATAGTTCAATTATATTTTACATAAAGTACATTCATATTCTCATAGCACTAATGTGTTGGAAATTTTATATATATATAAAAAAAAATACGAATAATTTAATTGTTAATCCCAATTCGTCACATGTGAGTTCTCATTAGATTATAATTCAAAAATCATTTTTATGTAATCCGCGAAAAAGCAGCACAATACTTACCATGTCCACATAGTTTCAATTTAAATATATTTTTTTTAAAGGAATAAAACAACATTAATAGTTTATATAATATTAAAAATAAATATATATATCATACAATAATATTTGTAATAATTTACTGAATAAAGATTATTAAATAAAATTACTTATCAAATTTTTGTAATATTAATTTAGTAAAGAAATGTGATTAAAATAAGTATTAAAGTATTGATTTATTATTTATTTAATATTTTAGAATAAATTAAGACAAAATAATAACTCATAAAAAATATTTAAAACATATAATTTATTCTGTTATTTGGGGTGAATTCTGATCCAGACATATTTTGACAGATTCATTACCTAAAATCAGGCCCTAGAATTAACGTGAAAAGCATCAATAATGAGTAAAAATAAATAAATAAATAAAAGTGTGGGATCACAATGGCAGGACATATTCTGTAGGATCTTTTCAATGCTGAGAGTTGTATTCGGAAAAGTTATTTGAGATGTGTGAAGTGAGAGTCATTAGACTCAATGCAGGGGCATTGCTTCCAGACACTGCTTCCCCAAAGTGAGTTTCGCCTGTAGCGGGAAAGGGAAAGGCAATTACAAATAATGAGGTAAGAGAGACTTGTGGGGAAATACTGCCTGACGCTGGTTTAGTTAATATTACTAACACACACACGAGTAAATCTTATGTAATATATTTGTCTGCAGTGCTGTTTACAATACAAAGTGGTTTAATTTTACACATTTAATGTATGAATAACAGCTCTAAATAAAGAAAACAATACGTTTAGGACTACTAAACTAAACAAACACAATGTGACAAAAAAAAACATTTTACATAAATATATTAAAAATATACCTATATGTATATATATATGTATATACAGTGGGTATGGAAAGTATTCAGACACCCTTAAATTTTTCACTATTTGTTATTTTGCAGCCATTTGCTAACATCATTTAAGTTAATTTTTTTTCCTCAATGTACACACCGCACCCCATATTGACAGAAAAACACAGAATTGTTGACATTTTGCAAATTTATTAAAAAAGAAAAAACTGAAATATCACATTTACATAAGTATTCAGACTCTTTGCTGTGACCTCATATATTTAACTCAGGTTGCTGTCCATTTCTTCTGATCATACTTGAGATGGTTCTACACCTTAATTTGAGTCCAGCTGTGTTTGATTATACTGATTTGACTTGATTAGTAAAGCCACACACCTGTCTATATAAGATTTTACAGCTCACAGTGCATGTCAGAGCAATTGAGAATCATGAGGTCAAAGGAACTGCTGAAGAGCTCAGAGACAGAATTGTGGCAAGGCACAGATCTGGCCAAGGTTACACAAAAAATTCTGCTGCACTTAAGGTTCACAAGAGCACAGTGGCCTCCATTCCTTAAACGGAAGACGTTTGGGACGACCAGAACCATTCCTAAGAGCTGGCCGTCTGGCCAAACTGAGATATCGGGGGAGAAGAGCCTTGGTGAAAGAGGTAAAGAAGAACCCAAAGATCACTGTGGCTGAGCTCCAGAGATGCAGTCGGGAGATGGGAGAAAGTTGTAGAAAGTCAACCATCACTGCAGCCCTCCACCAGTCGGGGCTTTATGGCAGAGTGGCCCGACGGAAGCCACTCCTCAGTGCAAGACACATGAAAGCACCGCATGGAGTTTGCTAAAAAACACCTGAAGGACTCCAAGATGGTTGAGAAATAAGATTCTCTGTCTGATGAGACCAAGATAGAACTTTTGACCTTAATTCTAAGCGGTATGTATGGAAAAAACCAGGCACTGCTCATCACCTGTACAAAACAGTCCCAACAGTGAAGCATGGTGGTGGCAGCAGCATGCTGTGGGGGTGTTTTTCAGCTACAGTGACAGGACGACTGGTTGCAATCAAGGAAAAGATGAATGCGGCCAAGTACAGGAATATCCTAAACGAAAACCTTCTCCAGAGTGCTCAGAACCTCAGACTGGGCAGAAGGTTTACCCTCCAACAAGACAATGACCCTAAGCACAAAAAAATAACGAAGGAGTGGCTTCACAAAAACTCTGTGACTTTTCTTGAATGGCCCAGCCAGAGCCCTAACTTAAACCCAACTGAGCATCTCTGGAGAGACCTAAAAAAATGGCTGTCCACCAACGTTTACCATCCAACCTGACAGAACTGGAGAGGATCTGCAAATCCAGGTGTGAAAAACTTGTTGCATCTTTCCCAAAAAGACTCATGGCTGTATTAGATCAAAATGGTGCTTCTACTAAATACTGAGCAAAGGGTCTGAATACTTAGGACCAATACTTTTCTTTTTTAATAAATCTGCAAAAAGGTCAACAATTCTGTGTTTTTCTGTCAA
Source organism: Sinocyclocheilus anophthalmus (assembly GCA_018155175.1). NCBI lineage: Eukaryota > Metazoa > Chordata > Actinopteri > Cypriniformes > Cyprinidae > Sinocyclocheilus > Sinocyclocheilus anophthalmus. The sequence continues at coordinate 360,584 of JADLZN010008936.1, forward strand.
TATGGGTGCTGTGGGTACATTAATGAGGAAAAAAAAAAAATAACTTAAATGATTTTAGCAAATGGCTGCAATATAAACAAAGAGTGAAAAAGGTATAAGGGGGTCTGAATACTTTCCGTACCCACTGTGTGTGTGTTGTCATATCTAATATATACACACACACAATATATATATACACAACTTAGGACAGTCACATTTTAATTTGACAAACTTCCCGCGCAACTAAGAATGCAGCTCTACTGAGTAAGCTAAAGGTATGATAAAATAATTTTTTAATGATTAATATAGGGATAGATGATCATAGTTAGTTAATTATTTCACTGTTATTGTTTGTTGCTGATCAAACTAGGGCTGGACAATAATTCAATATCAATATGTATCGCGATATAATTTTTTTCAATAACGGTGATATGATTTTTTAACACATTTCCGATATTTCGATATACAATACCAGTTGTCCCAATACATTGATTTATTGTGGCGTTGACTTCGTTGAAGAAACATGAGCCTGCACGCAAACCCCCCCTTTCAAAATCATACCACACGGCAGCGGGTGTTTTTATATGAATGCGTCTTTGAAGGGAACCGACTGTCTTCAGAAAGTTTTGATTTTTCATTTTTATCTGATAAAGTAGCGTTCTTGAGTGGAGCTGCTTTGTTTACAGCCATTACTGGAGAAACCGCAAGTTCTACCGCTCTCAATGCACCTCCTGCTGGCAGACAATCAGTTTTTCAATTTTCAATAAGCCCGTCTCCAGCAAAATGTTTGTTGTTGCTCTTTTTTTTTTTCTGCAGCAACTCGGAGCACTTTTCATACTCTTTATCCGGGCTGAAGCACATTTGTTTCAATCTATAAGAATAATCAGCCTACACTACCAGTCAAAGTTTTTGGACAGTAAGATTTTTAATGCTTTTCACAGTCTCTTCTGCTCACCAAGCCTGCATTTATTTGATCCCAAAGTACAGCAAAAACAGTAACATTTTGAAATATTTTTACTATTTAAAATAACTGCTTTCTATTTGAATATATTTTAAAATGTAATTTATTCCTGATACAAAGCTGAATTTTCAGCATCATTACTCCAGTCTTCAGTGTCACATGATCCAGAAATCATTCTAATATGCCATGATAATTATGAATATTTAAAACAGTTTAAGCATTTTTTTTATTTCAGGATTCTTTGATGAATAAAAAGATCCAAAGATCAGCATTTATCTGAAATAAAAAGCTTTTGTAACATTATACACTATTCCATTCAAAAGCTTAGAGTCAGTATAATTATTTTTTTTTGGAACAGACATTTATTATAAATTATTACGTTTATTGAAGATGCTCTTAAAAAGTGATGGTAAAGACATTTATAATGTTACAAAAGATTTCTATTTCAAATAAATGCTGTTCTTCTGAACTTTCTATTCATCAAAGAAACCTGAAAAAATTCTACTCATATATTTCACAATAATTATAATAAATGTTTTTTGAGCAGCAAATCAGAATATTAGAATGATTTCTGAAAGATCATGTGACTGGAGTAATGATGCTAAAAATTCAGCTTTGAAATCACAGGAATGAAATGCATTTTAAAATAGAAAAACAGTATTTTAATAGTTAAAAATGTTCAAAATGTTACTGTTTTTGCTGTACTTTGGATCAAATAAATGCAGGCTTAGTGAGCAGAAGAGAATTCTTTAAAAACATTAAAAATCTTACTGTTCAAAAACTTTTGACTGGTAGTGTATGTTAGCCTATAGTTTGAAGTTAAAGATATTAATATTAATTAGGTGAGTCTGAGATGTTTATTTGACAGTGATTTCACATTTCTTGTTTGTATGAAGGCTAAATACAAATAAAAGGTGAACATTCATTTATTTGTGCTGTTTTTTTTTCCCCTAAAATATTATATGGTTTTATATGAGGTGTCAAGACTTGTCAAATTCATTTTTCATAAGTTTGTATGCACAGACATCTGTTATGGGCGTTCTTCGCAGTTTTTAACGTAGGCTTTTTTTTTTAAATAAGTGTTCATATCGATATCGGAATTATATCGTATCGACCGAAATTAATAAATATATCGTGATATAAATTTAGGCCATATCGTCCAGCCCTAGATCAAACTTATCATAAAATCTGTTAAATGGGTCGCAATGAATATGTTACGTCATCAGTCGCAATAAGCGTGTGTTTTACAGTAAAGCAGACACAAATAAGTATTTCTGGTGGTTGGTATCACTTTTTGTATTTGTGGTGAAACTGCTGCCTAATCCCAACAGACAGGCAGACAGCTCTGACACGTCTGAGATTAATGCGCAAAAAAGACTTAGATCCTGAAGAAAGATATTCAGAAAGAGAAATTGCTCATTAAAACACAAATTCTCACATAACCGGTCACCTGCAGGGACAACCCAGTAGCACACACACCTCTATCAGTGCCTGTGTGAAAACAAAGAACACGTCATCCGTGAACACGGCACACGCTCACGGCTCGGCATGCAGGGAATCTACATGCACTGAATTCCAACCGAAAGCTCCTCAGATTTCACATTTACCCATGATTCAACATGGACGTCCTCTGGTCTGTGTAGGAGGTGCAGTGAAAACTGGAGGCTGCTGAATAAAAGAATAACAAAAGCTTCATGTGCTACTCGTTTAGTGCATCTTGACTTGCTCACTTTTATGTTGTGCTGATGCATCAGAGTGCAAGCTGAAGTCTTAAGATCTGGAAAAATACACAAGCCTGTGTGATGACAGTCAAACTTGTGTTGAGCCAGTGTGAGTGAATATGAGAAGACAAAATGAGTGCTGATTAAAGCAATGCAAAAATGAGAATTCTGGCATTATTTACTTTCTCAAATCTTTCTTTGAACATCTTGCCTACTCTTTGCATTATAATGAAAGTCAATGAACTCCAAAACAACGTTTTGCAACCACAATATTAGTTGTTAAAGGGGTCCTATTTTGCTTTTTCATTTTTTATTTTAGTCAGTGTGTAGTGTGTATGTTTGGGCATAAAAAAAGATCTTCAAACTTACAAATCTCAAAGTCCACTCCAAAAGGAGATATTTTGTTTAAAAAAAAATCACTTTTCAAGAACTACAACGAACGGCTCGTTTGGACTACAGCGTTTGTTTTCCAGGTTTTGTGAGATCACAAAGCGGCCCATTAGAATATCATTATAATAATTCCCGCCTACGGAAATTCGAATGGTTGGGGGGTGGGGAGGGGCGAGGTCATGGTTAGAGCGCTTGGATGAGTGCATCAGACAAGACGACGACGAAGTGCTGCTGTAGTATCAAGTTTTCACAAGTTATTACACATGCACCTGAATAATTATGTATGTAAATATGTATGTTACAATTATGAAAACATTTTTATAATAAATTACTGACAGTACAATACTGGACAATGATGTAATCTTGAGTGCGGGTGTTTTTATATCACTGCATTTCTGAAGGAAACCGACTGTCTTCAGAAAATTGGATGCCATTTTCATTTAATCTTGCATGTAATGTCTGATAAAGCAGTGGTTTTTAGAGCGGAGCGCTGGTTTGTGTACAGCCATTACCAGGGAAACCTCTATCTCTCCCACTCCAAAACGAGAGAGTTGCGTATATATGCCGCCTGGGAAACACCGGACTATGGTATAAATAAATTCAACTGTATAAGAGTTTCACTGCAATTCATGTTATAATGTTAGAATTAAATAACAATAGAAAATAATACATATGCACTTATCTGTTTATTTAAACAGATAACTTAAACATAGTAAATGCAGTTATTTTTAAGCGGTTGTTGACATCCTATTAAAACGAGATTTAGCCACAAAAAACAAACAAAAAAAAACAATAACGCTATCCACTCATTGTCTTGCAATATCCAGTGCGTGCAAAGGTTCTGCGCTGTTCAATATTCTCTGGGTCTGAATCTGGCTCAAATTGATATGGCAATATTGACGCCATCCTTAACTAAACTTGCTGCTTTGGCAAGGGGGCGGGGCAGTACTGAAACACCGTCTAAGCTGTTCGCCAATCACAACGCACTGGGACAGCTAACCAATCACATCACATTTTGTTTTTCAGACGGCGGGCCTTCATCAAACCCGGAACTAATCGAGCCGTTTGTGCCAGGCTGGGGAGAAAAGTATTTTAATAATGTAAATTATGAGAAAAATAATGCGTTTTTCGAACCACCAAGCATGAGACCATGTTCTAGTACACCTCAAAAAAAAATTCAAGACATTTAAAAAAGGCATAATAGGACCCCTTTAAAGCAGCGTTATGCAAATTTTTGTGTGCAAAATATAGTTTCAATCCAGCTAATGAACTAAAATGAATGAATACAATAATAAATGAAAGTATGAGCAAATAAAAAGAATCGAAAGAATGCATTTTAAAGAATGATTGAATTATTTAAAAAATAAAGCATGAAAAAATTACTCTATGCATGAATACACAAATGCATTAATGCACAAACGAACTGAAATGGACGAATATATAAATGAATAAATGTTAAATAATGAACCAATAAATCAACAAAAGGATGAATGCACAACCAAAAAAAAAAAAAACCATGAAAAAAAACGACTTCATGTAATTCGTGGATGAAAAGGATGAATAAATACAGTAATAAATGAATATGTATAAATTAATAAACAAATTAATTGATTCAATTAATAAAAAAAAATAAAAGCATGAAAAAATAATTGAATGCATGAATACATAAAAATATGAATGCATTAAAATAATTAATAAATTAATCTATGTATAAATTAATGAACAGATAATGTATGAATGACCAAAATCAATAAATGAATGAATGCACACAAAAAAATTCAAATATTACAAAAGTATAAAAAATGCATAACGCTTCAAAAATAAATAAACTGAAATTAATCAATGAATAAATTAATAACCCAACGTATAAATTAATGAACAAATAAATGAACGAATGCAAACTAAAACAAAATAAATTGGTTCAAAAATAATAAAAGCATGAAAATAATGACAATGCATTAAGCAAATCAACTTAAAATATTATGAACAAATAAATGAACAAATATATGAATGAGTGAATGAATGGGCAGAGTGTGTTAGTGATCTGCGGGCGTCTCTTAAGACACAAAAGAACCCATCTGCTACAGCATGTCTGATCCAGCAATGTAAATCTGATCATCTGTGAAGAGCTGAGATGTGACGCCCACCCAGGAGAGCCACAGTAATCCAGCACACATTCTCACTTTAACACACAAATAAATTCACTCTAATACACATACAAACAAATAAACACAAAAACAGCCACCCAGTCATTTAGTAGTGATGCACACACATATAAATGATCAGTTTCTAACTTCAAACTAATCAAACTGATGAAGAAAATGCTAATAGTGGCCAATACAGAAACGGTTAGCCATAAATTGTGCATTGCTAGGATTTATATGTTTACATCACTCAGTGTGGATGATGACAAACATGGGTGAGAAAATCTGTGATGCAAATGATGCATTTTGATCATGGGTGGGTGTCAGAACTGCGAATCTGTCGCAGATGAACAGCAGGCCTTTCCAATGGCAGCATTGACAACACTTAACAACATGATGCTTTTATAATGGAAACAGCAGTTTGTGGATGTAAATGAGTCACGTGTGTCGAGTGTCCCACTTCACTGCGATTTGTTGGAATTAACGAAATTTGCTTGTTGCAAGTGTTCGAGCGGCCATCTTCAGAGTAGGGAACAGCAATTGACTGACAGCCAAAACTTTGACCTAAAATCACTCAATTTGAAGCGTATCTGTCACACAGGATTAGTTTTTAGGATGTGTACATAAATTAATTGTTACTTCAGATGTTATCATTCTATAGCACTTTACTAGCATTACAGTTTACCTAGGAGTAAAAGGGGATGTATATGTTCAGGGCTCCAGACTGCGACCAAATGGTCGTATTTTGTGACCATTTTTTATACCAGTGTGACTAAATTTAATGAACTCTCGCATTGGCGCGACCACTGCATTGCCCAACTCATAAGTGCTGCCATTTCTGTTACTGTACATATGAGAAACATCTAACGAAACAAAAGTGTAACAAAAACGCGCAATCCGTTTGAGCTGCGCATCACGAACCGTTTATCAGCTCGAAGCAATAATTGTATGCAGCGCAAACAAACTGGTCTAGGCTCAAAACTCGGGAGCCAGTGTTGATCTCGCGACAGTTACTGCACAGCGCTGCAAGATCCAGTGAGAAGCATTTGAATTCTGCACAGAATTCTCAGTTATATATAAATCAAACAGCGCTGATGTACGTCAGAAAACCAGAAGTAATAATGCTAACTATAACCATGGAGTTGTGGCAGAAAGAGTCGAATGTTATTACTAGGGTTGGGTATCGTTTGAATTTTATCGATTCCGATTCCGATTCTTATCGATTCCGATTCTTATCGATTCCTAGTTTCGATTCCAATAAGATAAAAAAAAATCCAATATAAAAAAAAATTAAGTCAAACATTTAGATGTCAAACATTTATTCTGTCTTTTTACAAAGCATTCTGTTGCAGCTGAATAACACGAGCAAAAATCAGAAGTCTACAGAACACTGCAAGAGGAATTTTGCCTATGCTTTAAAAAAAAAAAATAGCACAGCAAAAACAACTAGACTAACATAAATTTCAAATATTAAATTTTTAAAAACAAGTAAACAGTCAGTAATAAGTATAGGAACAACAAATAAATTAGCAAATCATAAATAAATACAATCTGTACCAAAATTTCAGGTAAAGAAACTGAATTAAACGTTAAAAACAGCATAGTTTTTTCATAAATTAAAATCTAGATAATCAACATTAAAGTATTAAATAATATTCAGCAAGTTCCAGTGAGATGATTTCTTTTGTTCTTTGAATAACATTAATGACAGGCAGCGCGTTTATTAGGCTGCTGTCTCTTTAACACAGATCTAAAAATACTGTACATGTGTGTTTTCTTTCTCATCTGTTTACGTTCACTTAAGACAAAAAAGCAGCTGTGTTTAATATGATATACTGACGTATTTCGTGCATGCTGGTTGATAAATGTGAAAGAGAAGTCAGTTCCGGCCCGGAACAACCCTTGTGGAAATGCACGGAACGGTTCGAGAACGGACACAAACCGGGAACCCGTACCGCAACCTCTGTTCTCTGTGCTCGCACTTTGTGTGCGCTGCATGCAAACAGAGTGCAAGTTCTTTCCGTTCCTGCACTTAAATCGTTTTTAATCACATTAAAATGCGAACGCAGGAATCGTTAAGCAGAATCGAAATGCACGCGTCTTAACGAATACCCGGTTCTTGGAAATCTCTAAAATGGAACCGGTTTTCGATACCAAACCTAGTTATTATTAGAGGTCGACCGATAGTGGATTTTGCCGATACCGATAGCTAGGTTGGACCACACTGGCCGATACCGATTAATTAACTGATAGTTTTAAAATTGATACTGAACAAAAACTAAAATAGTGCTTTATTAACAAAAACAGTATTGAACCATAACTAGTAGTAGTAGTAGTAGTAAAAAATAATAATAGTAAATGTTGAAATTAACACACTCTAACAAGGAACAATACTTACACAGCTTTCATTAATCTTAATGCTACAAATGGACTCTTATTTTAAAGTGTTACCATTTCATTTCAACTGTCATGCTTAAAGATGCACATCTTTAAATATATACACAAAGGCTATAGCATTAAAATTATATACATATGGATATCGTATGTATACTCTCACACTTTAACTGCTTCTATTCTTGAACACTTGATTATCTAATCAAAATAAAAGCACAGCGTTGAGTCTAGGAGAACTCACCGGTATCACACACACTCCAGACGCGTCGCGTTCAACTCGAGCAGAGGTCTAAAACAGTTTATTTAATCACCGAACGGACACAAGTTTACTTCAAGAATGAACAATTTGGTATGGATGAGTTTGAAGTTCGGTGTTTAAAAAACGGAGCAAACGGAAAGAGAAAGAGCAACCTATATTATAGCTCTATAAATGAAGCACACAGACTTTATTAGAGCCACAGAAAGACAAATGTTTTGCTGAAAAAATGCACAATACACAATTTTACAAGTCATTATGTACATTAACAATGATTTAGGACAAATATAATGTAATTTAAAAGAAAACTATGTGAATGGCGCTCTGTGGCGCGGCAGGATTTTCTGTCGGCTGCATTTAAATCCGCGTCTCTGAAGTTTCCCGCTCTGTTCAGCGTGCAGTATCATGCGTCTAAACAAATAGCACATGCGGTCAGTGATTTCAACCACTAGAGGCCGCTCTCGCACTGTATAATGACAGCAGACCCTTCTCAGCTGCTCCAGCAATGGACGCAACCCGGAAAACTATCGACATGGATTTTTGTCGATAACCGATAGTTCCAGCAATCAACTATCGGTGCCGATTAATCGGCAAAACCAAAACAGATACATCAGTCGACCTCTAGTTATTACATTATTCATTTTAGGGTTTGTACAAATTCAAGCACTTTTCAGTGACTTAAGTATTTCACACAACTATTTCAAGCACTTTAAAGCTCTAAAAAGGATCCAGTTTAAATGTTATTTTTAATGGGATGTCCAAAATATAACCTGTGGTAAACAAACACTTATTAAAAAAAAAAAAACACATCAAATTATCCCTATAACCAGTAGATGGCAGCAAAGGAGCACTTATTGGCTTATTAGTCATTCATTTCTACTTTTTGCTTTATATTTGAATTATAAATCACTATTTTAAACATACCAAATCATCAAAAAAAAGTCACATTTTGTCAGAGTTTTGCACTTTTTGTGTATGAAATAAGAAAAGCCACAAGGTGCCTTGAAAAACAAACTTTTTTTCAATATGTGACTGAATCAAGATACAGTAAATTGCATTCATGAAACGTACATCCCACACATTTCTAATCAATGCTTTAATCCCTGACAAACAGTGTGACTAGAACAACAGTATATCACAGCAAACACGTCAGCAGCATGAATACAAAACGTCTACTGACATTTTATGGCCTTCATCGCCATATTCTCCTGTGTTTTCGCTGATGAGTACCAACGTCACGCAGACAGAGCGAGGCCGACGGCAGTCTCTTAACATGACTGAAGTGCCTGCAAATGACAGGAAGCGCACAACAGGCCATGCGCATCAGTATGACTCATCCATTTCAAGAGCTCCACTGTCACATCAACGGCTCTCACAGACGTCAATACCTGACCATATCTGATTATATGAAAATAAATGAGAAACAGAGATAAGACTAGTACAACAGTATATACTGTGCAACTGGTAGAGATTTCAGTGCAGCTATCAAGACCGTTTTACAAAGAAACATGGAAAAATGGAAAAACACCGAGCGGAATGCATCAAAATGAGAAACTGCTTAATGCGAACATAAGAATAGAATAGAATTAATACGTGTTAATGAGTAGCTTTAAAAGCGGCTCATCCAATCAGATTTTAGAGCCTGAACTCATGAATAATGTTAGTTTTAAAGTTTGGTTTGCATCCAACAAGCTTAAAATGAAAAGGAATATAAAGATATCCAATATAAATAGGGATGAAACAATTCACTCAACTCATGATTCGATTCCCGATTTTTTTTTACAAAATGACAAATAAGACAAATTATAAATTAAATGTGTCCTTTTATTATTGCTTGGACAAAATGCTGCACGTTTCTTTGTGAAATTAAAATATAACACTATAACAATATACTAAAATAGCACTTGTAAATTATTGCTCTTTTGTTGGTTTTGATTGCTTCTATTGTCTTCATTTGTTAGTCGCTTTGGATAAAAACTTTTGCTAAATACCAAAATTTAAATATAATGTAAATGTAAATAACAAAACTAAATTGAAATTTTAAAACAAGCCTCAAATCAAATAAATAACACAAATAAAATAAATCTCTTCATATAAACAAAATAAGGCTTTGTCTGTGCTCTTTCCATTTAAAATTAGAGACAACCCTCTACATTGCGAGTAATCACTCAGATATGCTACTAAATCTTCACTCTGGCGACTAAATAATGTCTATCGTTAGCCATTGTCTAATAAATTCTTAGATTTTACTCGCCAGTGTGTGAGTTGGAGGCTGAGTATTTGATTAGCACAGATATATTTTCACTCGCCGAACACTCTGACTGAGCGCTTCAGAGTTTCTCTCTCCGCCAAGCGATCTGTGCTGTTTTTCAGTTCATCTGAATGGATGTGCAACGCACCTGTATTTAACGTACCGTAAACTAGTGTTAAGGTGCACGACTCGCCGTCGCTTTATCTCACACACGCAGAGAGAGAGAGAATTGACGCGCTACATGTAAACGATATTCTTTGTTGTATTTTGCTGTCAAAAAACAGAGTTCTTGGAATTCTAACGCTTTTTTAAGATACTACCGCTTTCTCCGGTATGGCGGAAATACTAATGCGAAAACGGCAAATATCATGGATGATGTCACATATTATCGTCCCTGTTTTTTGATTTCAGCAATCACTGCGAATGCGAAGCCACACAAACGATTAATATTAATGAATCCAGTAGTCATTAATCCTGGTGCGTTTCTATAGTCTTATTGTAGAATTCGTTCATTATTATCTAATCCAGATTGTGTTAGTTTTTTTCCAATGTTTTTTTTTTTTACAGAAAACTGAACATGACAAAAAAAGCAACACCGCCAGCCTGAAGTGCAGTACAAATGACTAATTTATGCATTCAGACAGGGTCTCAAGTTTTTAATTCTAATTCTAAAGTTTATCATTAAATATATTGATATCATCTTTATAATTCTTGACTGACTGATGTTAAGAGTTTACTTTCAGATATTTAAAAACTGTGCCATTTTACAAACATACATACATATATATATATATATAAATGTCTGGGAGTAACTAAAAAATGTACTAGCCAATGGCGATTTTATTGCCAAGGTGTGCATAGAGGGTTGCTCTGAGATTGCATAATTCTGAAATAGGAAGCAAAAGCAGAATGGTTTGACTCAGTTTTGTGAAACTATACATAAAACATATCTGAACGAAACAGCAGAAGCTCTGAATGGGACGCAGATTCACTCTCTGATAGCAGGAGGCGCTGATACAGTGTTTCCTTGGTTATCGCTGTAAACAAAGCAGCGCTGCACTTATGAAATTTAATATGCATTATACAGAGGCAAGAATAAAAGAAAACACCATGTAAACTTTTCTAAAGACAGTAAGTTCCCAGACATACATTCCTAATTTTTTTATAAACTCCTACCCCTAACTGAATCGCGATTTGTTTAACATCTCAACCGATTTGAATAGTCACATATTTGAATTGATTTTCAAATATGTTAATCGTGCGTTTAATCGTTACATCGAGAGGTTAATCGTTACATCCCAAAATATAAACAAATCAGGAACAATAATTCACTTGTAAAGTTTTTCAATGGATTACACAAAAATGTTCAAAGTGTCATAAATGCAGATAAACCGATTCTATATTAATGCTCTAAGTTGCTAGTAATCAGCCTATCGTTTAACTAATGAACTATATAATCAATATTACTTCCTAAAGGAACTGTTTATTCAAAATCAGTAACATTTTCTTTTTCATCTACTTTTTGTGAAAAGTAGAAAGACTCAAACAGTATTTTCTTGTCAAACATGCTTTAATAACTTAAAACAGCACACGTAATCCCAAAATAACCTCACACTTTTATAGTTGGGGCGACCATCTCGTGCACAACTGCTTGCGCTCTTCTTCACGCTGACAGCTCTGTGTCAGCCCTCTGTAAAGCTATACACACACACACTGCCAATTAGCATCCCACACCTGTCGTACCGGTTCAGCGGTGCAGCATCTGCTGGGTGTGAAAATGGCCACAGCCGATCCGGCTTTCATCCATGAACCCTGCCAATCCCCTGCTGTACCCTGACCTCGTGCGGCCGTGACCTCCAGTGTCAGTGTCAGCGCCACACCAGACAGACGTCGCTCTGCTACACACACCCATTCTCAGTGGACACAGTCACATCTTGTTTCGCCCTGTTTTTGGGCGATCTAAAGTGATACACTGCTTACGGACTGAAGAAGCAGATAAGAACTGGTTTTAATGCATGCAGCATGTAATTTCAATCACATTAGCTTTAATGTCTGTGTTTAAAGTATAGCATCAATTTATCTTCTATGAACCTGCTGTCTACACAGGCAGCTTCTTTCTGAGGAAGCATTCTAACGGATACGGAACTTTGTAAGTGATGATTTAAAATGCTTTACATTTATATTTATGCACTACCATTCAAACGTTTGGGGTCGGTCTCTTCTGCTAATCAAGGCTGCATTTATTTGATCAAAAATACAGTAAAAACTGTAATATTGTGAAATAAGTGAATATATTGTCAAATGTAGCTGCGTTATGTGAAAGATGTTTTAGTTGAATTTTCAGCAGCAATTATTCCAGTATTCAGTGTCACATGATCTTTCAGAAATCATTCTGAATATATGCTGATTTGCTGCTCAAAAAACATTTCTGATCATTCCTTGATGAATCCAAAATAACAGCATTTATTTGAAATAGAAATCTTGGATCTTTATAAATGTCTTTATGGTCACTTAAAAAGTGGTAACTTAAAAACAGCCTGTTTGAAAATTATGACAGCTGTATTACCAAAACAAAAAAAAGCACAATTATGACAATTGATTCGCAATAATAAAGAATACATGTACCATGAGTATTTTTCTTCAAATATTTGACCAATCAATCATACACAGAATATTTATTATAAAAAATAATAGCAGCAGCCCTCATTTCAAGTGCTTCGTGAATCAGAATCAGATGTAAGATTGAAGTTAAAAACAAACATTTTCAATGGGTTATAAACAAATGAGATGACTTAATGAAGGTAAGATCACTGCCAGAAAGCGCTTTGTGCTATTTTTGAAATGCATCTGTCTGCATTACTAATAATTTCTCATTGGCCATGGCTTCAGTATAATGAATGAAACGAATGGCCATTAGACAACATGCCATGTTTTTGCTTTAAAGAAAAGGCTCAAGATATTTTATAAGCAAATCATGCAGTATTTCGCATATTTGCTTTGTTTTCCCAGAATGCTAGTTTTAATGATAGCACATTTGTTCTTCTGCAAGATGAAAATGATTTGAATGAGACATTTCAAGAGACAGAAGAAGGATCTCAGGCTGCCCATGCTGACAGCCATTAATGTTGTGTGAAATAAACAATCTATGAATATCTGGACCGATAGCTGAACGTTTCAACAATGAACCTCAGAAAGACTTCGAGGCATCTCTTACTCGGGTGTTCAGGTGACAGGGTCGTTTCCCCAGCCCAGCTCTGCTTTCCTAGAGACGGAGACATTTCTCAGCCACGTCAAGCACGAAACATTGCTTCCGACAGATATCTGCGGCTGACAAACTATCCAATCAGGAAGGCTTCAGTTATGACATCATAAAACAACTGGCATACAAGCGTGAAGCATATTGAACCATCAATCCTGCAATCAGAAGGAACTCATTTTTTGTACTGAAGCCGCACACACCGCTGATGCATGTTTAGAAGTGCTGCATTACACTAATAACCAGATTTTTACACTTTCAGAGGAAAATAAGAGTGATGTTTGCGTTTTCAAAAATGTTATGAGTGTTATGGGTGGTTGCCAGGGCACTTCTATGTGGTTGCTAAGGTGTTAGTAAAAACAATATGATCAATAAGTTATGTCAACATATATTTTTCCATTACTTTAACTCATCAAATGAATTTAACCAATTTCATCATATTTTTTAAGCTATACAAGATTCAGCTCTATTCTTTAAGTCAGTTTAATATTAGGGCTGGGCATCGTTCAAAAATGTTCAATATCGATACCGATACCTTGACTTTGATACCGGTTCCTGAACAATACTTTTTTCGATACCAATTTTATGAAATACATTTGAACAAGATTACATTACACATTACCTCAAAATACTTTGGTTTTACTTCTTCAGCTTGTTTATGTTTTTACAGACTCGTAGACTCCTGAGCCACTGCACAAAAGGAACAAAATATAACACAAAAATACCACAAAAAAAAACCCCGGTACAAATAGTTTTAATAAAATTCAAATAGTTTTCAGATTCCACATCTTTTAGGCTACGTTTACACTAGTGCATTTTCATTTTAAAATGCATAGCTCAGACATAATCATAATTTCTATTCATTTTCCACTGATTTACAGCCAGCGCTGTCTGCCTGTGTTTTCTCTTCCACGGTTCAGACTTGATGCCTCACCAGAGCCAATCATCAGCACTTGATTTAGGCATACCAAGCATTCTGCATGCTTATTGGCTCACTGATGTTGATGAGATTAACCCCTTAGGTATCGAAATTTGCTACCGAACGACAAGACATTTTTCGATATTTGATGGTATCAAGGCAATTCGGTCAGTGCCTAAAAAGTATCGAATTCGATACCCAGCCCTATTTAATATCACTTAAGTTAAAATGACCTCTACTGCCAATTTCATTATACTACATTTTTTTACCTTTTTTTAATTTCCGACATTTTTTACAGTGTAGAAATTGTCAGACAATTATTTTGTTATGACTGCTGCAGACAGAATTATTTATATGTTTTAAAATATTTTTTAAATGTTATTTGCTGTTGAGACAATAACAAATAAATGATCGTTATTCTAGAACAAAAATATAAAATAAAACACAAAAATCATAAAATATATTATTAAAATGACAGCCATTTACTCACAAAATATTTAATTTAATTGAACAACCTAAAACAAAGACGAAAATAAATCTGTGAGATAGTGAACAATTTGGTGTAAGTATAATAAATTGAAGAATTATATGCTTTATTATTATTATCAAGTCATTATATTTATGCAAAGTTGTTTACCAACCCAAATGAATTATCTTTTTTTTAAGGTTGTTCAGTTAAGTTATATTTTCTAACTTCAATGGGTGTTATTAAAATAATTAGCATTCTGCAAAAATTTGAGTATTTATAAAAAATAAAATAAAAAAATCCATCAAAATTACGTTACCATACTTGTTAGGTGTTTGGCTTTTCACAGAGAGAGACCCAAAAGAAGCATTTATCGCAAAGATAATAACCAATTAATTTTAAAGTATTGATCGAATCAATTAGTTGTAGTTGCAGGTGGTTGTTAATTATGAATAGATGTCGAACGATTGATCGGCCATTGATTTTTGCCATTTTTTAATTAATCGGCATCGGCTGATTGTGCTGCAAATTAGGCCGATTTATAGGCAGGTGCATCTGCGGGCAGCTAAGCGTTGTTGCGGAACGCCGGAGAATCTCTCTCTGGATGCTTGAGAAACGTAGCAACTCACACTCTGCAGCCGCTTCTGGTTCACACACAGCTTCAGCTAATGATGGCAGGACACGTACAGACCGTTTCCAAAGAGGAATTACGTTTTACCCTACTAGAATTGATGCAGGAAAGTTATCATATTAATAAGTGCAACAAGTCATTTGCATGTGAACGTTGTGAAAAACACAGCAATTCAGACGAAATTGAAAATCGGCCAAACATATCGGCCAAAAAAATCGGCATCATATATCGGCTATCAGCTGCCCTGCTTTCTAAATGTCGGCATCGGCCAGTGAAAAACCTGTATCGGTCGACCTCTATAACTAAGTAATTCCGTAAGATTCCGAAGTTTTATGATGTAAATCAGGGCCACAGTTGAGGGCCACTGTACTGCAGATTTTAGCTCCAACCCTAATCAAACACACCTGAACCAGCTAATCTAGGTCTTCAGGATTACTACAAACTTCCAGGCAAGTGTGTTAGAACAGGTTGAAGCTAAACTTTGCAGGACACCGGCCCCCCAGGAAGATATATTTCAGAGATATGCCAAATTAAGACATTTAACAGTCAATTAAGTAAAGAAAATGAAAGCGTTTACTGTATGTCAGTAATGGTCAAACCAATCATCAACTAAAGGTTACAGCCTAATTTGACGAGGCTTCTGATTTCAAAGCCTCTAGGCTCATTAAAGTATCCTGGCCTCAATACCAGCTGTGGCCTTGCGGTCTATCGCTCCTGGTCTCTGGTGGTAGAAGCATCATCAAGAGAGCCACGCAATAGGACCGGATCAGCAATGGCTTGTTCTTACTCGGGTTAATTCAACATTCGGATCTACAACATGGCTTGTTTTGTTGATCGACCCCCCATTACACTTCCTAAAAAAGGCAGGGGATACAGTGAAAAAACGACGGTGATTGCAGATTTGACTGAATAGGATACTTTTTGCTCTAGAATATTCTGGAAATTTGTGCAGTTTGGATCTGCTATGAAAATAGTTTTGAGGTCACAAGTAATAATAAAAGCTGGTTGAAACCATAACAAGACTCTTCAGGAAAATTTTGCTCATAAGTCCTTGTCATCATTTTGTTTTAATGGAAATAAACGTATAACACACATAATACACAGTATAATATATATATATATATATATATATAATATTACACACATATCACATTTCCACTTAATCTTTATATTTGGGAACTTATACGACCATACCCGATAGAAATGCTACAGCCACTGTCATTTCCTGAATAAGAACATGTGGACATCAAAAAATGCAAACTCAGAGGGTTTAAACTTTTATTTTGAAGTCACGATGAACAATTAGCAGATTCAGAAAGATGATGTATTCTCCTGTGTTGGAGTAGGTTTATAAAATCATTTACCTTATAAATCTGATAGAATGGTGCACATTATTCACAGATGACTGTGAACGGAGCCGCTCTGAGATGCACGTAACTTGCACGCACATAAATAAACCAATCATAAAATTGTCATTATAGGTAAAAATTTTACACAATACAAATTATTGGTTATTGTCCAGCAGTGTATTTGACTTAGCCAATTAAAAGTAAGAGATCAGACATAAATAAATAAATAATTTTGTCCCCCTCACTTCTGAAATGATGGCTACACCCCTGCAACAAAGTTAAAAGACTGGATGTAACTTTAGCACAATAAAATAAGAAACTATACAGGTTTTCAATACAAATCTTATGCCTACAGGTTTATGTTAAAATATTGGGACTATGCTTTAAAATAGTGCTTATTTTAATGTTCACTTAAATATTTACACCTAATATCTTCTGTGGTAAAGCATGGTCACAAATGATAAAACAAACAAATGCATTTGTCTTATCTTTGCAATTTAGTTTAAAAATCTAATTTGCTCTCTGAAATCTAAATGTAAAGCATGTTTGACAAACAAAAACGCATTTAAAAAAATAATAATAATAAGGACATGCACCAAGCGAACAAGGTAGCGTGTTATTATAAACAGTCCCATAACCACTTGAAAGAATATTGACACAGTAGCCAAGAGCCATTCCAAGGTCTGTTTCTAATATATCAATATTCCATAACAGATCCCTGGCTCCACACAGATTGGTATGTGAAAGACATACATCAGAGAACGGCCAGCGAAAGCGTGCACACGCAGGTGCACTGCAGCGTTAACCAGTAGCAGCTGACAGTGAGAGCAACAAGCAGCACTAACCAGCTGCAGCTGACGTGCACGGCTACTGCGGGAGCACCCAAACAACACAGACCACTTCCTGTTTAGGAGTCACGAGTCCGAGCAGATACTGCATTGATGTGGAAGCCTCCCCCACCCCCATGGCAGGGTAAAGTGAAGTCACATGGACCAAATGCAGGCCGACGTGTCAGAGGCCCCGGTCAGGAATGAGAGGCTGCAGAACTCATCAAAGTCACTCCCCAGCAGTGGCCCAGCGTTAAGCTCAAGTCAGCATTTCATTGTTTTGTGAATGACCAGGGGGGATCGACACCCTGCCGTGCCGGACACATTCCCCCTGCATGTTTGTTCTGGTGAGGGTGCGGCTCGCTTTTTTAGATTGCACTGGGAAAAAACGTACAAGTCCTCTCAGTTGAGGTGAGACAACTTAGAAAGAGTGACTGTGAAATCAATCCATTGCTAAATGTAGCTGAAATGCATTGAACTCTTTGAATAAGTAGTTAGAAACACTACAAATCATCAAAAATAACCATCTATTTTGGAAGATGTGTTTTATGGTAACAAATTTGTTTTTATTCATTATATATTATGATTTTACGACATTTTAATTTACAAGTAGTATTTAAAACGAACGTTTTTAAATTGAAAATTCAATATATATATTATTTAATACTATAATCACCATAATTATTTATAAATGAATATAATAAATAAAAAAGTAATAATTTAATTTATTTAAAAAAACAGCGCAGTCTTTTCTGTAACAAAACAACAAGCACAAATTAATTACATTAAAAAAACATCAAAAAATAAAATACATTTTTTTTGTAAACATCTATAAACAACACAACCGGGACAAATTAATGTAATACAAAAAAAACTAAAACCTTCCTGAGCGTGAAAATACCTCAATGTATACTAGGGATATATATATTAGGGATGCTACAGTTCTCAATACAATATTGAACTGTTCGGTGCGACATCCATGGTTCACTACGCGCTTGTGAATTCAGTTTTGCGTTAAAAATTTCGTGCATTTTATTTCACTCAGAATTGGTGCGAGCGCTGAGATGCGCCCAAACCGCTTCCCACTCCTAATGTGCATTGAAAAAGCAAAACCACTGAACATCCCTTCCTTGGTAAATGACAAGCATTTCTAAAAGGGTGTCAACAAAAAGAGAACATTTATATAACATGTTTTTACTCCACAACATCAGACAAATATTTGAAATAACTTTTTTTGGGGATCTGATGTGGCTTATCACAGATCATCATGAGGCAGAAAATATATTCTGTACAGTATATAGTCGATTAGCAATTGATTACAAATATGCTTAATTATTATGAAAATACCCAAGATGGCTTGAAGAGCACAGATACATTGTTACAGTCGAGTGTTTATTGCCTTCAATTTTCATCATTCAAAACATTTCTATCTTTGTTTACTCCGCTACAGCGACAACTGGATGCCTTTGTCCATGATAGGGATTTCCTGGAGCATCATGAGTTCTATTACTTCTGTGAAGCATATGTGGAGTTTCAGCGCAAAAAGGCCCTCTGGCTTACTTTATGAATGAAACAGACATTACATGTCTTTATAGCGCTCAATAAAGGCCAATCCATCCTATTTTGGGGAGAAAAAAAATAGGAAAAATAATACTTCTCTCAAAAGAAATATGAAGTAGACATATGATCCACATTTTCTCCAGTTTACAGAAAGTAAAGTTATTTATTATTTTTCATTTGTTTTAAAAAAGAAAATCATGTTTTAAATTGATAATAGCAAAAAAACACTCTGATGTGCAAAGCCATCGGAACCTGAACCAAACCAAAAACCGTGGTTAAAAAAGAAAAAAAATCGAGGTATGTATTGAACCATGGGCTAACTGTATTGTTGCATCCCTAAAATATACATAAATAAAAATCCATATAGATCATAATTTGTTTAATATACAGTTGCGGCTAGTCAGGATTACTCGGATTGAAACTCTGATTACCATGCATGAGATTTATCACTTGTCGCTTTATTACACCATACCAGCATAGAACATGATGCAATTTGTTGCTGGATAAATACTAGGCCTATATATTTAGGATAATAATGAATTGTTAACACTTTACAATAAGGTTAATTCGTTAAGGAGTCAGAAATGGATTTTTAAATATTTTAGCTGTTTCTTGATGTCTCCTATGACGTTCATGTGTTTTTTTACATAAAAAAATATAAAACAATAGTAATAGGGATATTTACACTGGTTTGAGGCCGGCCGAGAAGAGAAACGCTCAGTTTTTATGGGTGTGCCGCATTGAAGACTTGGAAGTAAACGCCCACTGCTATGACTGGATAATAGGTTTGCATAGTAAACTAACTTTCTGTGTGTCTGTTTGACAAGCTACGTCCTTCATACACTCTTAAAAATAAAGGTGCTTCACGATGCCATAGAAAGTTTCTTTAGATGTTAAAGGTTCTTTATGGAACCATTTAGACAAAAAGGTTCTTCTGTTTCACAAAAGGTTCTTTGTGAAAAAAGGTTCTGGAGATCATAAAAAGGTAAGAAAGAGATTGTTCTTTAAAAAACCTTTGACTGAATGGTTCTTTGTGAACCAAAAATGGTTCTTCTATGGCATCGCTGAGAAGAAACTTTTAAGCACCTTTATTTTTAAGAGTGTAGTCGCAGCCAAAGTGACACATAGTACAAATATTTTTTACTCACAAGTGTGCTGCGCCATTCCTGTCGGATCCAATACAGACAGCACAGAATTGCTTTTTAATAGAGGTACGCTGATCCGATATTCAGGATCGGTATCGCTCCGATACTGGCATTTTCTGCCGGATCGGGTATCGGTCAGACGACACCGATCCAAATCCGATATTCTGCGTATACTACTCTGCGTTATTGGTAAGCCCCATGAAAGCACAAAAACATTATAAAGCACCATAAAGTTTTCGTGCACTATATTCCAAGTGTATGAAGCATTCCATAGTTTAATGTGAGGTACAGATGAATATTTAAGTCTTTAAATTCAAGTTCACGTAAACTCTTCTCTCCAATGTGGGGCTGTCTGTCATCCTCCATTTAGCATTCAAACTGAGCGTCGAGTTCGGTGAGACAGTCAAGACGATGAAACTCTCTCCAAGATGATGCAATGTTCCCATTATTATACTTGATCTGTAGATAAAGATCAGTGGTTTTGCATAAAAATATTTCATATCTTGCTGGAGTTTAGTGCTGTTTCCAAAGCATGTTACTTTCTACCTGGTGTCTGTTAGATCACTACACTGGAGTAGAGAGCACGATGAATCATTCTTCACGCGCAAGTACACAGAAATGTAACACTCGTTAAAAGAAAAACTATCACCCAGAGATAAATACACTACGACGCAATATCTCTGTGCTTTGAACTTTTCTATGCGGAGTGCTGCATGCTGTGACTCAAGCGCATCATTCTATGCACAGGATGCGTATAAGTGCTTGTGCCGCTCGGTTATTGGGTATCATAATACTTTTGTGCAATGAAAGATTATTAATAGCCTTTCTTGTTATCTTATCTATCATATGTTGCTGCCTCATTACAGTGCTATACATTTAAAAGAAATGTCTTTTAATAGGAATATATATAGATATATATCTATATATATATAAATAAACTTAAACAACTAAATAGTATTTATTCACAAAAATTGCCTCCTTTGCCTTTGATAACAGCTTGCATGCTTGCTAGCATTGTTGATGTACTTTTTGACTAATTGGGTATCTGAAAAAAACACTATAAAACTCTCTGCCTTTCTTTCATAGATAACAGCAATAATTATATTATAGCATTAGAAATAGCCTACTACTATTACTAAAGAGCTTACGCATATTGCTAGGCAGATATCTGGCTAGGCAGATCACCAGGTTTTGAGACCTGTCGGCCACTGTATGTTTAGCTGACATGTGAGCTGTTATTAGGACATTTGTGCCTGGACTCTCGCTGACGGCTGCAACCGATGCAAGTGACTTGTCAAGCGCAGACAACACTTGAGAGCGAGAAACAACAACAACGGCCTATTCAGAGTCAGGACACCATCACATGACTCTGGCATTTGTATATTATCTAGGAAGAAGGGAATGTCTCTCCTTTCCATCCCCCACAATTCACGCCGCTTCCTGCCTCTGTCAATAGTGTCAACCAGCTGCAGCTCAGCCAGCTTCTCAGTAACTAGGTTAGAGAGGACAAATGCATTGGAGTCGGGTACAGAGCCAGTAAACGAATCTGAAATTGCAGTTTGCCATGAGCAACTCAATAAATAAAAGAAAACTAACAAACCTCATGAAGTTAAGTACTTCTGATAAAAATGTTAAATAATGTTAAAACATGTTAAATGTTTAATAAAAAATAAATTAATAAAAAAATCCTGCTGCTATCTGTGTCATTACTGTTTATTTATATGGTGAAGACTATCTAGTGTTATTTTACAATTGAAATCAAGTTTTTTTTATGTTGTTGTAGTTGTTTTTTATTCTGAGATCAATTCTGAGTCTGCATGGTCCATGGGAAACAGTCCTGCCACCACAGCTGGAAAAAATCCTAGAGGAAACACTGTATGAAGGTATTTACAGAAGCAATATCCCTTCAATTATAATATTTTATGCCAATTTATAGTAAATAAATATTCATATTTTTTTTTAAATTTATTTTAAAAACAATCACAGTATTATTTATTAGGGGATATGGATCGATACATCGATTAAATGTCTAATGATATGATGCATGAATGCCACACGTAAAATATCGATATCTATAATATAAATAAGGCACCTTATTTTGACACTGTCCACATTTTCACAAATGTCCATCTATGCATTACCGCCAACGCGTGCATTCTTGTTCAAACTCAGGTGTCGGGACCAGTGTTGGGGAAAGTTACTTTTAAAAATAATGCATTACAATATTGCGTTACTCCCTAAAAAAGTAACTAATTACATTACTTAGTTACTTTTTATGGAAAGTAGCGCGTTACATTACTTTTATCTGATTACTTTTTAAATATGAGCAAGGCTTGATTGTTTTTAATATACGAAGTTATATTTATAGCAAATGTAAAAGCCCTTTCACACCAAAAAGTGTCATGAATAAACCTCAGGCTAAAGGAAAAGTAAATTCACGACTGTACAGTAGAACGCAGAAGAAATACTCTTCAGCAATAAAAAAACAATGAAGCACAATTGTTAGTTTATCTAAAGTCACTTTTGCTCATTAGTATGGTTGAACTGGATCATCAAAGGTCAGCAGCAAAGACATTGGTTAATAAATGGGATTAGAGACATTTGTGTTGTCTAACATTTAATTATTGCAGGTTTGCGTAATATTCTGAGTTTGCATTTCACGGTTTTAATTAATTTTGATGAATACTAAATCGTTTTTTTGTGAGTGGGATGAATTAAAGCACATTCACATTTAGTCTAGAACAACAGTAACATCATGTTCACACAGCGCACAAAACTCCCTCTGCACTTCTGATTTCTCCCAGTATGGGGACAGGAGAGCTGTCAGTCAATTAATGGGAAAACAAAGTAACTGGCGTTAATTTTTTGAAAAAGTAACTCTGATATTTTCTAATAAATTAAAAAGTAATGTGTTACTTTAATAGTTACTTGAAAAAAAGTAATCTGATTACATAAATCACTTACTTGTAATGCGTTACCCCCAACAATGCACAGAAGGACTGCCTGAAGGGAGAGCATTAAAAGACACTAGGGATAGTGATGGAACTGCGAGGCTTGTGGAGAAGTTGTACGTGGCAATGACACGTGCACGATCCAAAGGCCGCACGCAACAGACAGCCGCATCAACAGCATGCTAATAACTAATTGAGCTCTCTTCTGCTTTTTTGTGCATGGATGAACAAATACAGACCGAATTACATCAACATGTGCGCCTTGGCTAATATCCTAGTAAACACAGTCGGTTAGGGCTATGTCTTAACATAAACAGTTGAGAAAGAAAACGCATGTGTATCAGTATATTGGATCCGTGCTTTCGTTCTTAAAGTGAAAGCAGACTAACAGAAACTTCTGTCAAAAGAAAAAAATCTTTCACTGATTTTAGATACTCTGAACAATTTTAGAAGGAGTAATCTAGACAGTGAAGACTTGCATGGTTATTTTACTTTATTCAATTTCTGTACCTGAAAATTAATGTTAGATCTACCTGAAAAACCTGAAAAGCACTGTTTATTTAATTTGTCTTTGTTATATTGTATTTATTTTCTGCTATTGTTTGTAATTTGGTTATCTGTAAAAAAAGGTTTAGCACTGAGCCCATAGTAGCAGCCAAAAAATAATTTTTTAAAAATTAAATAAAGTTAACAGCTTTATTTTTGATTATTTATTTTTTTAATCTTTCTATATTAATGTATTTTTTCTACAATTGGAGTACCTCATTTGTGTTGTTTCCTAATGAAGATTTACATTATTTTACACATTGCATATTTTAGCACAGAAACTTGAAAGACTGTCTTGACTGTTGTCATATCTTAAGATTACTGATCTTGTGTGTGACTTTTTTTTCAATTATTTATTTTTCTTTATTAAAAAAAAAAAAATTGTAGGCCTATTTTTTGTTGTGAATGTCCCAATTGAGGAACAGAATGTGAAAATTTAAGATAAATGTTCATGTTTTGTGTTTTGGTTGCATTTGTGAGTTAATAAAAATGTAGATGGTTGTTTAAAATAGGTATATAATATAATAATAGATATATCGATTGATATTCTCCTGTATCGAATCGTATTGAAATCGTATCGTAGAATTTTCTGAAGTATTGGCAAATATCGTATAGCTGGGTATGAGAATCGATATCGTATCGTATTGTATTGTGACGAACCATCCGATTTACACTCCTAGTATTTATCTGACAAAAAAAACAGACGTCATGCTGCGGTCAAGCAGGAAATTCACTGTGCTGTACCTTCTATAAAAATAGAAAACTTGACAAAAAACTAAAAAAATAAATAAAAAAATTGTTCATACTAGCAGACTCTCAGCTGGATCTCTTTGTGCTGGTCTGGACAGGATGTGCAGCACAATGCAGCACACACCTGCATTTTAACAGGACAAACAGCAGAATCTCACGGCCGCTGTGCAAATGCTGAGGGCAGCAGGATGGTGTCACAATGAAACAGTGAATGGTACAAATGAGCCCACTGACCAGATACATTATCAGTTAATGCAGAGCACATGGCTGATTAGAAAACAACTTGGGCTTTTGTGCATCTTCCCAAGGTCAACACAGACAGAGGAGCTCACAAGTCTCAGCAGCACCTCCAGCTGCAAGTGAATGAGAAAATCTGATGACCGTTGACTCCCAGGGGCCAAAGAAACCAGCTCAAAAGGCCCTTGTGTTTGAGATTGAATTAATACAGCAAAACACCATCTCCAAGACTCAGTTCTGGAGGTCAGATGACTGAACCAAACACAACAGGACCCAACTATTGATTGGATTTTGTACAGTTTTTCTTGTACAGTATAGCTACAGATTTTAAACTAATATATTTTGCAATTTTCATGTATTTGCTCTAAAACTATTTAAAGAAAAGAGTAAAATGTAGTTAAAATGTTCAAGGCAATTTCCACCACTGTGTCATTAAAATGAAAATAGGAAAAGATGATGTATAATTATTTATTTAATAATTATTATTTAATTATTTTGATTTATATGCACCAATACACTTTTTTTTTATCAATAAAACATTTTAATTTCAATTTAGTTAAAATATTCAAGGTTTTTCCATTAAAGGGCCCCTATTATGCCTTTTCGAATATTACCATTCATGCAGTGTGTCATGTAGCTGTATGCGAACATAAACTATCTGCAAAGTTGTGAAGCTGACAGTGCACGAAAATAAAGTTATGTATATCAAAAAAAAAATAAATAAATAAATTAAATTTTAATTTTAAGAGTCAGTTCGCAATCGCCTAAACGAGTCGTCAGGAATTCGAATCTTATTCTTTTATGGCTCTACGTCACGAAGTAACACATTTGATAATGTCTGCCCACGTTCTATGTCACCAACTTGCCCGCCTACAAACAGTAAAATTTCTGTGTGGTTAACATCATGTGGAGAAGACGCTGTATCCTACGCTATGAGAGTAATTGTTTTATCACATCTTATAATTACCACAAACTTGTTAACACTTGACACTTACACACTGAGAAACGTCCTGCTCCAGTCGTGCTTGCGAATCAGTCACTCGTCGATCAGTCAGTTCAATCGTTTCATCATCAGACTCCGACTCGAATTAGTAAGGTACAATCCATACCATCTTTTCTACATATTGACAAGTCTCCAGGGCTGTCATACCGTCATGGCAATGGGCGTTTCGTTTCCAACACGCGCTGTACGCGGCAGAAAAATCCGAGCAATATCTTCTAAGGCTCTGGACCAATTACAAAGGACTGCGCCATTTGACCAATCACAGCAGTGAGGGCTCACGGAAAGGAGGGGTTTAGAGAGACTGATTCTTTGAAGTCGTTTACGAATCATTTAGAAATGACGGTAAAATAAATCTATTTTTGAGAAAAAACATGTTTTTTGACCGTGCCTGATGTAAAACCTGTTTTAGGAGACTCATAAACAATTATTAGCAACCTTAAAAAATGGTAATAGGGGCACCAGAAGGACACTTTAATGCACAGAAGAACGGTAATAATTATTTATTTTATTGTTTTTAATTAAGTTTTTGTGCACTAAATAACAAAAAATCCACTATTTTAATAAAACATTATAATAATATAGAGATGAAAGAGATCCACACTCGTCCAGATTCAGCCAAAAAGGCATATAACATTTATTGCTCAGAGGTCACGAAAATGTGCGCAAAAAAGTGCAAATGAGGCACATTTGCACTTTTTTGCACATATTTTTGGATGAGTGTTTGGCACTACAACTTTTTCTAATTGTGAATAAAACAATGCATAAAATCCATTAATTATTCATAGAGTAGGGTGAAACACTAAACACACTTAAAAAAAATGAATCAGAAGATTTGAACTAGCTCATTAAAAAGGACAATTTGAACTGATTCAATGAAGCACTAAAATTCTAATGCAATTAGAACGTCTTTACACTCTCATACTAAAAATGTCTAATGTTTTGGGAAACAATGAGCAAGAAAAATGAGCTAAACTGCTGCTTTTTTTATATCTATATCTCCAGCAAAAATATCAGAAAACAATTAGGGGCGCTCCGATTGATTGGCTACCGATCACTATCGGCCGATAATCGCTTTGGGATGATTGATCGGCGGTCTCTAAAAAGGACGATCTCAAGCTGATGTGAGAGGTTTGGCATAACATGCAGCAGCACCGTCTCAGTCTGGCATGGGTAAAATAATTATAATGCTGTATATAAAGTAATTTGAAAACTTTCTATGAGACATAATTTCACAAACAGTGTGAGTGAATCACCACGCGCTCTCTCTCAAAATATGCAAATGTCTTCAAATCACCACATCGCATCTGCTCTATAAGCTAGCTGCACAGTTGACACTTGCAAGGAATTGTCACTTGCACAATCGAGGCAGTGTCACATCGTCACTAAAGTTTATAAATTGCATTACTTTTTAATTCTTGCCAGTGTTTAACCATTCAGCGCTCGCACGCTTTTCTGGAGACCGTGCACTCATGCACACTCGCAGCGCACACACATAATGTCAGGTTCACATCACTCCGTTTGCAGTGAGAATGTGGTGCGTATTTTTTCCCCGCTTAACAGATTAATGTTAACAGCTTAATAAAGCGTGCACACGGTTGCGGTCCGGCAGTGCGCTCCACAAGCGGTGCGTCTGGTGCAGTGCAGATCGTTTCCGACCGCACCGAGTCTAATGCTGTGCTGCAAGCGCTGAATTAAAGTAACAGCGTATTTTTGCAGTAAATATGAACATGGATTGACACGAAAATGTAGTAACTACACCATAAATGCATATTATTAAAGTCTATACTGTGTTTCACAGTCAATACATATGGCTTTTTGGCTAGATTTAAAGGGAAAGAGCACTTTTAGATAAACAAGGCAATAATAGATGGCACTCATGGAAGTAGGAAAACAAAGTTCTTTATGAACTGCAGGATTGCTTATAATAAAGATTTCAACGCAAAAGAAAAAGCCAGTAGAGCTGACTATTTCTGTCAATAAGTTTGTGATAACGTAAGAAAAGTAAATGTTTTGCCACTTGCTTGAGCAAATTAATATATAAATCTATAAGTAAATGCAAAAAAAGCATTGAATAACGTGTTGCTTATATTTATTGTTTTTAAACATGTCTGAAAGATTGTATTACTGTACTGTGTAAAAAAAAGAATTGCAAATCTGAAAAAGCATTTTCAGTGACAATGTTTGGATTTGAAATCAAAATGGATAAATGTTGTTTTGTAGTAAACAGCCACGGATCAGTAGCGGACTCCTGTGTGAAAGCTGCTTCCCCTCTCAAGAGACACCTAAGAGGGGAATTCCACCCATTTTTAAAAATGAAATTCAGGCCCTGAATAAAAGTCTAAAAATCCTGATTGGAGTATCACTAAAAAATAGTTATAAATGATAAAAAGAAGGCTTTAAAGAGATCGGTATCGGTGATCATGTCGGCAGATACTGCTTTCTGTGATCAACGATCGGTGATCAGCCTCAAAAATCCTGATCGGAGCACCCCTAATAAACATAACAATACAGATTTCATATTATTATAATTTAGAAAGAATAGATTCTAAATATTTTCTTTAAATTTCAAACAGTTTTTAGACTGAGAATCCATATGTCTGGGTGTAATTGCTCAGAGAAAACCAAGAAAGAGTGTTAGCAGTTAAGGTTCAGACTTGTCAAACTGTGACAGGAATCACATGAAGGCCACATAGCAACCACCCAGAAAACCCTAACAACTGTATGATGTACAAAACCGTTTGGTCAATTGTACAAAGACAGACAGAGTAAGAAATGGATCCTAACTGAAGGCGGTTGTTATTGCATTAGACAGCCATCATCTCTGACAGACCTGAACTGTCGTAATAGACCGTAAGTCGATGGCAAATTACAGTAATTCACTAGATCTTTGACTCACCTCTGAATAACAAAAAAAAGTTTTACAGGATGATGTTGCCAAAATAAATGTAACTTTTGCCCTGTGAACTGAAACCCTGAGCACGAACGACCACATATTTTTGATTTCAGAAGCTTTGGCTTATTTAAATGCAGACAGAAAAGCAATACAAGTTAAAGTATTTCAGTAAATCTTTTAAACTGTCACATATCAGCTTTAGGTCTGCAATGAACTAACAAACACTGACACAATCAGCCAAAAGTGCATAATGCAGTGCATCTTTCAAATATACAGCTTTATGCAAACTCTACAGGAAGAAAACAAGCTCACAGGTTGACTGTATTGCGATCACCCTCATGCCTCACGGCCTAAAGTGATCGTAACACTGTCCTCTGGCACTGACCTACATAGTGACCTTGCCTAATTTGCGAGATAAACGGCAGAGCATAATGTTGATGAGTTTATTTATTTGTTAATTTTTTTGAAGAACTACGGCACACATGAAGGTATGTACCGTCTAATGCCCCGTTCACACTACAAGCTAAACTCAACAGCAAAGCGACACAATCCCATTCATTTCAATGGAGAGCTGGCGATTTCCGGCGACACGAGTGACAGTGGCCTTTGGCGACCAGATGGGGCGTGTCCAGCGACAAATTTCAGAATCCTTCAACTTTATGCAAATGAAGAGTGACTTTCGGGAGCGACAGCCAATAGGAAAGAAGACGGTAGAGCTCATGTGATCGTTCTCCTCTTTCGCCGTAGATAAACATATGCAATGGAAGAAAGTAGGCTCCGTTTCTCATTCATTTTTGTTTGTATGTACAGATTTAATTTAGATTTAGATTATATTTAGTCTTTTGCCTCCAAAATGTTTGTACTTAGCGGCAAGAAACCTGATTCGCTGTCAAGGCAACCAGTATTGAGAACGCCCACTAGCAACCTCATCGCCAGCCGACAAAAGTCGCTGCTAGCGTGAACGGGGCTTAAGACTATTATTCCAGTGAGAGATCGGACATGCTCCAGTTTTATGTCACCGGCGCAGTGTTTCCCTGCATTAAAACATGGAGTGCTCATTGTCGCCAAATAGGACACTGTGTCCCCTTTCCGGGGAAACATTATGTGACCCAGATTAAACCAAAAGATCACTTTGTGATCACTATAAACCACAGTCTCATGGTTTACCAGAAGAATATGATGAAAGACACCAATGTTTAATAAATAACTTGTTATGATTAATAATAATCACCATTACATTATGTATTATTAAAAAAAAGGTGGTGTTTGCCCATGAAAACATTGCTGCCACAATGCTAAAGTGTTTATGGCAAGGTTATTAAACTAAAATGAAAACTAAAACCATAAACATCTTTGTTACTTGAAATGAAATAAAAGTTAACAGAAATAAAGTAAAATAAAACTAACAAGTTCATTTTATTTCAGCTAGTCAGCAGTCACCATTGTCAATTTTTATTAACTGGTGTACTAAAATAACTCAAACTCAAATGCAAACAAAAAAAAAAAATTATATAATACATTTTTTTATAGATATTATACAATATTTAATATATATATATATATATCTATATATATATATATATATATATAAATGTATATATATATATATATATAATATATATAATATATATATATAGTAATAACTAATAAATTACCCAAAAACACTTAAAACTAAGTAAAAGTTAAAATAAAAATTATAAATGCAAAAAATACATATTTAATGTCAGCAAAAATTTATAAACAACTATAATAGTATCTCAATTTATACTAAAATAACACTGGTTTACAGTGGTTGCCAAATATGAATAGGTTATGATGGTTGACCATGGAAAATATGAAGTTATTTATTTAAGTCAACTTGTTTAAACCGATTGCGTAAAAAACCCAGTTGAAAAAAAAAGATTGAAAAAGAAATCTATATAAAAGAAAAAACTGAGTTTTTTATTTATTTGAGTGTTTATTAATGTACTGTGCTTTAAAAACCCTCCCCCCCCCCCCTTCCTTCTTTTTTTTCCCCCCCCCCCCCCCCCCCCCCCCCCTTCCCCCCCTTCCCATGGAAACATTGTGTTTAAATCCATCTAATTTAAAGCACCACTGCTACAGTCATGCACATGCAAACATGCACATGATGTATGTGGACTATATTTAAGTGTGCTACCATGAGCACTGTGTTTAAACTAAAAAAAAACATTAATAAACCATTCCACAATTAATTTATTAGCCTAAACACAAGCGATATTGCGGATTTTTTGTTTGGCAGATTATTATAGAATTCAACCGATGGTGCATGTGCACTAATATATTTTATAAAAATAGTTTGAACCGATTCATGGAAGTACTGAAACTCAAATGCCATTGTGCTACTTAAATTAGAGATGCCTTTTAAAATCTCTCATATTAACAGAAACTTAACCAAAAAAAAAAAAAAAGACAGCTACGTGCAAGTATACCACAGCGCATAGGCTAACATCTGATACTTTAATTATCGGTCACTGCGTTTATATTAGTTTGTTTTGCACATGGTTAAGGTTCTAAAAACAGCATTGACTTTAACGGAAATCCACCAGCAGGCCGTATAAATGATGGACGTGGCATGGTAACATTAGATGAAAAGATATAAAACTGCCTGGATGAGAGAGCAGCGCTGGCCTTTCGCTCTCTATAGGTCAGCTTTATTTGAAGTGTGCAGTATGCAGTGTGGCAGAGCTGACACATGCATTCTAATTTCAGAGTGCTGCACTAAGACAAGCTATTTGCCAGCAACACAAAAAGTATCCCCAAAAAATTGATGATGGTCACTCGGCCAATTACTGGGCTCAGCAAGTTCTCATGCTTCATTTACATAATAATCATTGCCTAGAAATTGATCAACAGTCAAAAATGGTGCTTATGCACACCAATCAATGTGAAATTACATATAATAAAACAAACAGATAAAGCTTTAAAGTTTATCTATGTACACGCTAAATGCACACTGATTCAATAGTATATGAATGAAATAACTAGCTAAATGGCTACATAAATAGCTTACAGTTACATTTATGAAATAGTGCGCAACAGTTGGTTTTTCTGGAAGTACAAATTAATTTTCTCCATTGGGGAATTAATTTTTAATGGTAACTTATAAACAGTTAAAGACAGACCTCTGTTGTTAATCAATAGTACAAAGTTACAAAGTTGTTAATCAATAGTATGTAAGCCATTAGCCCACACTGCTTCAACTTATTTCTAAAAGAATCGTTTTTAACAGTGGAATTCCTGTTGAAAAACTACATTACCCATGATTCGGCAGAAAAATCTCCACCAATCAGAGAATCATGACCTAAACAAATTGCACCAAAAGATTTGTCCACTCCAATGAACCGCTGCTAATGACGTCCCTAAACTCACAAAGTAATTAAGGGTGCTTTCACACTAGCACTTTTTGGTGCGCACCCGGGTTCAATTGATGTCAGAGTTTGGTTTGTTTGGATGATGTCCGAACTCGGGTGCGCACTAGTGGTCGACCAATATTGGTTTTTTGACAGCCGATGCAAAACCGAAATTTTTTGTATTTATTTTAATTAATATTTAAAAAATTTGAAATAATTTGAAAATCGATTAAAAAATAAATGTGTAAAATAAACATACTTATACTATATTAAAAATATAATATAATTAAAACGGAAGTAAACTGTACATCAACAGAGCACTCACGTATTCTGGGAAGTTTGTATTCACTGGGAATCATATTTTTCCAGATAAAGCCAAGGTAACACTCATTTGACATGAATATGACAGTGGACAAATGCATAAAGCGCAGCATAATTTGAAATCACAAATGTAATGTTTAAAGCATTCAATTTGCACAGACCGAAAGTCACGCAAAGAACACGCGATCATGCACACTTCACAAGATCTCAACTAAATTCTACTAAGTCTGCAAGGTTTGTGAAATTAAAAATTCATTAGTCATTCAAAGATTTGTTTAAATTATATAAATGCGTATTTGCTGAATGCTGACGGCAAACAAGAAAGTATTATAATGTTTGCCTTTCTATTACTAATAATATAAAAGCAATCGTTATAATACTTTTTGTATACATTTTAATTCCTTTGTTTAACAGTTCATCTAAAGTCTACTTTAGACAGAAATACTTCCTTTGTTTAACATCGGATTATTAGACGGACAGAACTGTTAACGAAGACGGCGAACAAGAGGGAGTATGTGAGCACTGTGTGCTCAGGCGCTACCGTTCTCAGCGCCGTCAAAATAAAAATCCCGCCTCGAACGCATCGGCCAAACAGAAACCGAGGCCAAATTGAAAAATGAACAAATATCGGCCTTGGCGATATATCGGTCGACCACTAGTGCGCACCCGCGAACCGTACCCGGGTCCGCTTAAAAAGGGTGGCCTGGGGTACGGATCATGTGAACTCCGGTATGGTTCGCTGCTGACGTGAACGCAATCGTACCAAATCGCGGAAGTGAACCACTATTAATGACGTATTATTTGATAAAAAAAAATGTGTGTGTGTGTTTCACTCACTATCTTGACAAGCGTGACTGACGCGCTGCAAACAGAAAGCTGTATATCTCATTTCTGTTCACCTTCAGCATTCTTTAGAGCATTTGCAGTACATTTGTAAGACAGACGTAAGTGCCGTTATGTACCGAAGCTTTGAAAACAAAACGAACGGTTCAAAAACGTAAATATATTAAAGTGCAGAGAGTAATGTTATGCATTTGCCGCCTTCTCCTGCGCCGTCGTTACTAAGCAACGGGGTAAAAAGCTGCTGGCTTGATGACGCAAACGCGGTTCGGAACCAAATAAAATAATATGAACGCAGTCCAGCGGGGGCAAGGAGAGGGGGGAGCAATCGAACTCTGGTTCGGACAAGGCAAGCGAACCAAGTGTGAACACCAAAGTGTATACAATGTCTATTTAAACATATATATATATATATATATATATTTTAATTTGAAAAATATTTATTATATATTTATATATTATACACACATATATACAACATGTATATATAAACCAACATTTTTAGAACAAAAGTTTCATATTTCTTCATTTTTAATTCGGTCATTTAATTTGCAATGCTTCATGTGGTTTGTAGTGTTGTTTGCTTCATGGCTTACAATGCATTAATGATTTGAGTGATTTTACAATACTTAAAAGTCATTAAATGTCCTTTAGGCATGCAAAATGCTCTTTGACATACATATTATAAAACAAATGGTTCCAGCTCTAAAATCCGTTGATATGACTACACATTTGACTCGATACTAGCTAACTGCGACATATATTGGCTACAGTTACACACATGAAATATGTTATTTGGTGGAGGAATCGCAATTACTGTATTGTCTGGGATATAAAGTCACTATGATTTTGTCACTTCTAGATTCTAAATTTTGATAAGATGAACTGTGTTTGAAGACGTAAAATGTATGCGACTGCAATTCTATAGTAATGAGCCAAGTTGCAATGTTGGAATTATTATTAATAAACGTAATTATTTATTGAAAATGTATGTCTTTTATCATATTGCTGTTGCCGTCGTTTAATAAAACCAAGAAAAATGCCATGAAATAGCGATTTTACCATAGTTAAAGGCATTCCACCAAACTTCGTTCCTTAAAACATCCCATAGCCGTGCTAAATGCTCTTTGAATTTATATATGAAACTCAAAACATTACTCAATAAATATTTACTCATAAAAGGACTAATTAATGAAAATACAGCATGATCCATGTCCTCACATTGCTGCTTACAAAAAAAGATACGTCAAGTCTTACCTTCAGCGAGTCGAAGCAGGCGATCACCCGTCCGTTCTCCACCTGGCAGCTCTTGGGCGGGTGAGCGAATTTGCATTCCTCATCGCTGCGCGAACACGTCCCTCTCTGAAACTGCCGGCACACCTCGAGCGTCAGCCATTTTGTGTCTCGCATCGACGCAATGTTTAAAGCCATAGCTGTTTGAGAACCTCTACGGTGTCAGTAGCGGGACTGTTGACTTGGGTTCAAAAGTCTGTGAACGTATTTCTGTGTTGTTTTGTGGTTTGTTAGCAAGGCCCTTTAAATAGAGATGTCACATTCAGACCCCCGGTGGCTGTCGCACAGGAGATGGCTGCTATCAGTGAAGCTGTCAAATCTCTGCCAAGTCGTTCATCAGTCATTTATTCCCAGGTGCACAACACTGCCGCGACAATAAGAACATGCTTCAGGTCTCCAAATGGTCTTGAGCCGATGGTTGTGGACAGCAATATCTGAAGGCAATGGCTCTCCTTGGAATGATATCTAATAATGTCCGTGAATGGAAAGAGCTTGTCAGTTCCTTGTGCTTTGGCAAGTCTGAGGAATTGAGATCTTTTTGGAGGCCAAGCCAGTGTTGTTTACAATGTAGGATGAGAGCGGTGAGCAGCTTCAAGTAGGAATGTCAGAGAACGCACTTTCTTCTGTACGGGATCTGGAAAAGAAGGCCCAGATTTGATTTGAGTAAGAAACATGGACAACATAAGCTTTCCTCATGGATTTGACCATTTCTAGGTGGCACAAAATTGATTTTCTTACATTTAAGTATTAATTTAAATATGTCTAGTGCTCATGGAGCAACTGCTAGGGTCAAAATATTTAACAAAATGACAAAAAAACCTATTATGAAGCTTAAAGTAACCTAAAATAAGAAAATAAATATTTTAAATAAAGGATAGCATATTAAACCACCTAAAAGAAATAATAGACATATTATGCCCCTTTTTACAATATGTTATATAAGTCTCAGGTGTCCCCAGAATGTGTCTGTGAAGTTTCAGCTCAAAATACCCCACAGATCATTTATATGATTTTGAAAATGCCTATTTTGAGAGGACAGCAGATACCACACTGTTTTTTGTGTCGTCCTTTGTGGTTTTAAATGCAATGAGCTGCAGCTCCCTGCCCCCTTTTCCAGAATAGAGCTGCACTATTACAGCTCGTACCTGCTAAAAAACATGTTTTGGTTCTGATTATCATGTTTATCGCGCTGATAATGCGTTTTCACCTATTTTAAACTTCGATATATGGTTTTTTTTGAGTACACATATATGAAGCACACGAAAGAACAGAAAGGGCTCTGGCTCTTGCTGTCCAGATGTGTTGAGTCTAAACTAAGTTAGTCATTCACACACAAGTTTACGTTGTTAAATAAAACACTGAGTACAAAAACAGCGGTCTATGAAGGTTAAAACAGCTGGGAAATAAACTTGCCTGTTATTTTAGATCTGTGGTGGCAGCCAGCAGCAGCCAATATACAGTAAGAAATAAATACAATCCACTGCTCTGGTAGCTGAGGCTGGGACTCTAAATAGGTTCTGTGCTCGTCTGTGCAGCCCAAAGGCCAGAACAGTTAGCATGTTTGGCTCTCAAACTTTTGCCATGCATAGAAATGGTACACCGTTTGTTCGCTTGCAAAATCCAAAAATGACGGTGCCGCGGGGTGGAAACTTACAGATTTATGGGCGGTAAGATGATAATGAGATCCAATTTGCCAATGTCACTAGGGGAGTGAATCAGACATGCTCGTTTTCTTAGACGTTTGCAGAAAAAGGCTTACCAAAAAAATTTACTGGGTTGATCTTTTTCATGTTTCCTTGTTTGGTAGATGCACTGGGGACCTGATTATAGCACTTAAAATTAGAGATGCACCGATTGCAAATTTCATGGCCGATTCCGATTTCTGACTATTTGTTAGTGTGATCTGCCGATAAAGATTTTTGCGATTAAGATTTTCCTTCTAAGAACTATAAGTGACAGCATATACAAACAAAAATCTACTTTTTTCAACTAAAAGTTTTATTTCTAAAAAAAAAAACAAGGGTAACAGTCAGTAATAAAATACGAACAAATAAAAAATATTGCAAACAACAGTACAAATAAATGCAATAGAATAAAGAGAGTTATGAAACTAAGTTTTTCAGGTTAAGTCAGTTTTTATTCAGGTAAGAAATACTACAAAAATTAAAGAAATCAAATGTAAAAACACATCCAGTGTTATTTTACATTTAATTACTTTAATTTATGTAGTCTTCATTGTAAAAATTAAATACAGTTTAATGCTTACCATTAAAGTTATAAAAAGTATTCAGTCAAGAGCAGAAAGTGGTTTTCTTTTCTTTTGTTCTTTGATTAACATTAAAGACAGGCAGCATAAATATACTGTTACACAACATGCGTTCTTTTTCTCAGCTATTTAACGTTCCAAAACTGACTGTGTTTAACTGGATACTCGCCATGACAATGTTGTATGTATTTGTATGTATGTACTCATTTTGGTATTTGTGGTTCACAAGCTGTTTGAGACTGAGCTCGGCTTGTGCGCTCCACTAATATAGATCAGTGGTGGTGAGCGAGCGTTTGGTCTAAGCGCGA
The DNA here is from genome assembly GCA_018155175.1 of Sinocyclocheilus anophthalmus. Lineage (NCBI taxonomy): Eukaryota > Metazoa > Chordata > Actinopteri > Cypriniformes > Cyprinidae > Sinocyclocheilus > Sinocyclocheilus anophthalmus. The sequence goes on from JADLZN010008936.1 coordinate 397,612, forward strand.
AACCTGCGGGAATGACTCAAATAATGCGCAATACAAGCACTATTTAACCGGAGCGAATGAGACGTGTGTGAGAGAGAGAGAAGGGGGTTTTTGGAGGAGGAAAGGAGGAAAAGAGATGAGAGCGAGAATGCGCGGCTGACGTTATTGGCTGTGCCGCTGGTAACAAAACGGATCGGCTCGAAATCGGAAAGAAGTGAGACTGGCCGGCCGATCACCGATCCGGGCTGATCATGAGAAAAATCGGCCGATTCCATTAACAGTTAAGGTTCAGATAACAAGCAACGGTTGTCTGTCTGGAAAATTTATGAGAATGAGACCTAAATGAGAATTCCTAGTAGATAATCCCTTACAAACAAACAAACAAACCAACAGACAGATAGAACGATAGATAACTAGAGACAGACAGATAAAACGACAGACAGATGGAACAATAGATATAGCGAGAGACAGACAGACAGGAACAATAGATAGAACTATACATAGAATGGTAGATAGAACAATAGAGAGACAGACAGATAGTCATAGATAGAATGCAGAATGTTTCGTTTTTTTAAATTCGTCACTAAACCTTGGCAGAAACTAGTCACCTCTGTCAGATTTACAGCAGCTTATAACATAACTACCACCGCAGGACTCAATTGTCAAAGAATACGCCGCCTCTGGCAAGACTTGTGAACCTCACACGGACCTTGCAGCTGAAATAGAGGTCTTTTCTTGGAACATCTGGAAATATTTTCTTGTGCAAACTGAAGGAGTGGAGGGGAGGTATGGGGTGGGGGTGGTGCAGCAGACGAAACAAGGCCATAAAAATCTGCAGCTGCCGTTTAAGATTCTCTTTGCTGTGTAATGACGGCCACGTCCCCTCCACTTAGAACAAAGCCAACAGACAAGTGCCAAACAATAACTACTGTGTGTATGGACCCGAACACTATACTCCTTTGAACCTTTTTTGGGTGACTATGCATTAAAGAAACAAGCTTGAACGTGCTCTGAGGTGCACTATAGAGGGGACGTGCCTGGGTTTGTCCTTAAAGGAATAATACCTACTCATATTATTTTTTTAGTATGCAATATGTAGGCTGATATTGCAAGAATGAAAGACCAGGATGACCTAGAAAATTTGCTAAAATGTGATGTATACAAACACACTACAGTGAATATCATATCCCACAATGCACTTTTCTCAACTTGTCCTTCTATATGAAGAGAATGAAGAGAACTGCATCTCTTTCTTGACTCATTATTTGATCAAACTGCAATAGAGTGGTGGAACTATGATGTCACTTTGTAGGCAAAAACCCAGAAACGAATTAGCATTTTAGCACTTCCGGTTCCATCGTCCCAGAGTCAATGGGTTTTTTGAATGGGATTTTGGTTAAATCCCTAAAATAAGGTACGTGGTTCACACAAGCTCAAGATACTTTCACGTTTTATTCTACGACATAAAACACACATTACACCCCACTCGTGATTTTTTTAAACTATTACGTTTCTTAAAAAAGACGGTTGCTAACAAGTTGCTAAATGGGACTACAGGCACTGTTGCAGTTTATCAATTTACAGTATTTTCCAATCGTAGGATAATTTGTAATACAATTAATTGTAGACTTACCAGTTAATAGTTTCCCGCATTTTATATTGTTGTTCGACAATGTTTTTTTTTGCCCCGAAATGCGACAAGTGTTCGGATGGAAGATGCTCGTTTTATCACTTTCCTGCTGATGCGGAGACTCTGGGTCCGCACCATAAGGTAAACTCATTTTACGATTATTCCATGTAAACACCACATTTATCGGCTTAGTCTTAATTAGTCAAATGGGGGGGAAGGGGAAGGAAGGAATGTAAGTGGAGGGGAAGAGGAAGGAAAGAGAAGGGGAGAAGTGAAAAATTTAAAGATGCATAGTGTTTTAAGGTTTAATTTGTTTTTAAAGCCACGTTACATTTAAATGTTTACGGCCACATCAGTGACGGCGCTACACCGGGGCTAGAGAGGGCTATAGCCCCGTCAGAATTTTGAATAGCCCCGGTTTACTCTGACGTCATCAATATCATTTATTTTCTTAGCACCCCCACATATTGGTCTAGCCCCCCCTTAGCACCGGGGGTAGTGACGGTTTAGTACATTTTTTTTGAGGTTTTTATTTAGGGATTTTGGGTAGTTGGTTTATTTAGTAAAGAAAAAATTCTGGCGCCGTGCCTGGGCCACATGAAGCTGTTAGAAAGTATATAGATTGAGGATTTCCTAGAAGCAAGGATAAAATAATATTTTGTGTAGCCACCCTAACAAAATTATAGCTGAAATGTGGTACTTAATTTACTTTAAATAAGTTTAATCTTACCATATCCAAAAACTCACTCACTCTGTTATTTAATAGATTATGCTGTTATTTAATAGATTAAATGCACTAGAATTTTATTGAATAGTACGTGGAGACACGTTTTTAATTAAAATATTCATATTAATCAAGGATTTATTTACTTTTATTGCACCTTATTTCGAAATATACAGAAATACGTGCTTTCATAGGATTATTTCATTTATTCACTATACTATTTATTATTAATGTCTCATTTCAGTTTTAGTTTGGCTCTAGTTTTGTATTTATTCCAGTTTATATGAAAAGGTTCATGTAGCGTGGATTAAAATTAATATACAGAGTAAATCCTTTTCACGGAAATAAGTTTGAAAAAGTTGTCAGGAGCAGGTGGTGGTGACTTTGAAGGCGAGCGACCGTGGTGCTGTAGTTCGTTTATAGCCTAAGTTAAGTTTAGCTATTAAGTTCTGGCGCTTTTATTCAGGCTTCAAAATTAAATTATTTTGTGAAGATTATCTTGATGGACAAAACTATAGGCTTTTTGTTGAGGGAACCAGTGTGATGCTAACAGCCGATCCGCCTACAGAGTGACGTCATAGTTCCCCCACCCTATACTTTAAAACATTTAAATAAAACAAATTAAATACAAAATTGTAATTATTCCTGGTATGTAGTAAAATCATGGCACAATAATATAGCATGCAGTAGGCAAAACATTAGCATTCCATTCAGACCACAGCCACCTTGATTGATTTAGGCCTAGTCTTTTTATTAGGACTTGTGATCTGGACCCTCCTTTTGTCTTTCACCAATAACACACTGTGAGCATTAGCGTAATCTAATGAGCTTGAGTGTTTCTTTCATTTTCCACTCTTGTTGCTAAGGGTCTGTTTCTTCTTTTTATTTTCCATAATGCCTAGCAATCGGTGTAATGAGAGAAATCGGCCCTTTAAGAAGAATGCAACCGGTGTAGTGCAACAGAAACACACGCTAATCTGCATAATGCAGATAATTCAATCATAAAATATGACACGCAACAACAAAACAAATACAGTATTTAAAACAAGCGAGCAATAAAAAAAAAAAACAATCGCCACTAGGAAACATCTTCTCTTCTTGTATTACTTTTCAAGCTTTTCAAGATGTTGATTCAGAAAGAGTCATTTGGACTGCTCAATCTACGCTCCACCATCGTACAATCCCAGCGCCCACTGCGCCTTTTCATTTTACGATTATAAAATTAAATAGCCTGCCATACTCGTAGCACACAGTCTCTACGGCACAATTTAATTTCATAGCTTTACCCCCGAGAGTCAAACCATAAAAAATGGGATAGAAACCATGTCAGATGTGACCTCATGCAATTAATCCTCCTGTATTTTTAGAACTCAAACCCGATGGTCTAATTTATGAGGTGAATGACAGTTAAAGGGTGCTTCAGAAATACAATCTGTCAGCTAGTAGAAGTGCTTAAAGGGATAGTTCACCCAAAAATGAAAATTTGATGTTTATCTGCTTACCCCCAGGGCATCCAAGATGTAGGTGACTTTGTTTCTTCAGTAGAACACAAATGATGATTTTTAAATCCAACCGTTGCAGTCTATCAGTTCGTATAATGGATGGCAATGGTAACAAAGTCAGTGTAAAAAAAAACATGCACAGACAAATACAAATTAAACCCTGCGGCTCGTGACGACACATTGATGTCCCAACACACGAAACGATCGGTTTGTGCCAGAAACTGAACAGTATTTATATAATTTTTTTACCTCTAATACACCGCTATGTCCAACTGCTTCGAGCACGCGCACGACTTCCTGTGCGTGAGATGTGTACGCGCTCTGGCGTAGTTTACGTTAATGGGTGTGTTGTCGCGGGAGGAGCAAACGACAGACACAGTTTATTAACAGAAAATAAACAAAGTGTCCAGAAAAAAGGGAAATCAAGTGTCCAAAATAAACAGGGCGGACGAATCGGGTGCTTGTCATCGTAGTGCGTGTCTGCGGGTGTGGGGGGAGGGGGGTTCTTGCAGGGTAGGGGCCATAAACTACAGGGGTCCGGAAGGAACGGAAGGAAGGGTCCAGGTAGGGGCGGAGTACGGCGGCCGCACGCGGCATCCCAGCTGTTTTTTTGTTTGTTTTTTTGTTGTTTGTGTTTGCTGTCTTTCGCCACCTTCACCCAGTCTGGGGCGCGAGGGGCGGCGGCTTCTATCAGCGGCTTCGTCCTTCTCTCTGCCCACGGCGCTTGAAGGGACTAGATGGCCCAGCATCCTTGCCCGACGGCCGTGTAATTGGTGGTCTTGCGGGTTCTCGTACGGTCCGGCGGGTCGGCATCTTACGCACTATGGCGGCACGGGAGTCCCCATTACGCACCCTCCGGGACCACGATTGCCCAGCATGAATGCACGGGGGAAGAAGAGAAGAGACCGGTCTCCCGAGGAGAGGCGCGCTTGGCATTTAAACAGCGATGAGGCTCCATTCGGTTCAGGTGTGCCCCATCACACGCCGCCAGCCCTGGCTATTTCAGCTCCCCTCCTCTCTCACGCACCCACTCATGTCGGGAGCCTGGCGAAGGGCGGCGATTAAGGAACGGGGTGATGCTGATAATTAGGGGGAGGCAGCCGACTCGTCACAGTGTGTTGATATCCAGCCGAAGAGCAATCAACCATAACTTCAGACGAGCAGGCTCAGAAGTCGGTTTGAACAATCCGGATAAGCGCAAGTAAGTACCAGTTTGATTAGCCATCGTACCTACAATGTTTGTGCACTGTGTAAACAATGAGTGACGTATACGCGCGAGAGATCACTTCCGGCGCTTGCGTAAACTACGCCAGAGCGCATACACATCTCACGCGAAATATGGGTGAAATATCCCTTTAAAGCTTGTAAACTGACTTAATAGGCCACCAAAGTCTTTGGATATGCCTGTTCGGATTCACGGTGCAATCACACATGTCGTGAAGCACAGGGTAATCGTTTATAAAACAGCACATGTGTAAAGATAAAAAAGGCAGTAATGCGCAATCAAAGAGAAGCTGCAAACCAACATTTGCCTTCTCCCTTAAAGCAACTGCGATTCCAGTCAAATTAATGCAAATGTCTCCCCGTCAACTGTTCGCTCAAATGAAACCAACAGAGCAAAAACACTGCAGGTTTCACCAGATGATGGGGTAAGAAAATATCGATGCACGTCGATTCTCAAAAACTGAATATCGATATTTAAAGAAAAAAATCATACAAGATTAGGCTGGACGATATGGCAAAAATGTACACGGTCGATACGATATAATTCCGATATCGATATGAACACTATTTATCTGAAATAGAAATCTTTTGTCAACCACTTTATAAATGTCTTTACTGTCAATTTTGATCAGTTTAATGGATCCTTGCTAAATAAACGTATTAATTTCTATAATTTCTTTCCCCCAAAAAATAATAAAAATTATACTGAATGGAATCGTGAAATGTTACAAAAGCTTTTTATTTCAGATAAATGCTGATCTTTGGATCTTTCTTTTCATCAAAGAATCCTGGAAAAAAAAATGTACTCAAATGTTTTAAATATTGATAATCAGCAAATCAGCATATTGGAATGATTTCTGAAGGATCATGTGACACTGAAGACTGGAGTAATGGTGCGGAAAATTCAGCTTTGCATCACAGGAAAAATTACATTTTTAAATATTTTCAAATAGAAAACAATTTTAAATAGTAAAAATATTTCAAAATATTACTGTGTTTGCTGTACTTTGGAGCAATAAAAGCAGCCTTGGTGCGCAGAAGAGAATCTTAAAAAAAATAAAAAAAAACTTTAAAAAATCTTACTGCTCAAAAACTTTTGACTGGCTGATTATTCTTATAGATTGAAACTAATGTACTTCAGCCAGAAAAAAAAAAAGGTATGAAATGTGTGCCAAGTCGCTGCAGAAAACAAAAACAACAAAAACTGGAAATGTTGCTGGAGACGGGCTTATTGAAAATGCAAACTGCCAGCAGGAGGCGCTTTTAGAGTGATAAAACTAGCGGTTCTCCAGTAATGGCTGTAATCAAGCAGCTCTGCTCATGAATGCTACTTTATCAGATAAAAATAAAAAACTTTTCTGAAGACAGTCCTTTCCCATCAGAGATACATTCATATAAAACACCCGCGATGCGTTTTGATTTTGAAATGTGCAGTGCTCATATTTATTCAACGAAGTCAAACGGCACAAATAAATAAATGTATTGGAAACAAGGTAATGTATACGAATAGCGGAATGTGTAAAAAAATCCTATCATCGTATTTGAAAAAAAATTATACGCGAAACTATGATATTGAACTTATTGTCCAGCCCTACAAGATTCAGGCAGTTGTTTTCATTTTGAGTTTACTATCCAACCATAGATAGCAGTCTCATCTCGGAAACTTATGTCGGCACGCCACTAATGTTAGCATTAATATAGTTTGTTGCTAGTAATGGAGGATGAAAGAATTGTTCCAGTTCCTGTTTCGTGTACAAAGCTGAAGTGTGGTGTCATTTGGGCTTTTGTGGTAACGTCCACCGCGGGTGGTAGGGTCTGCATGCTGCAGCTTTCTCTAGTGGTGGGGGTGTTTTGTGCAGTTGGGGCGGTGCTCGCATCACAGTCTCCGCGATTCCACGCGGAACATAAATACAAACCAAAAAACCTGTGAAATCCAAGTTGAAAGTTTCTGAGAATGTTCAACATCTGTATTTATTTTATTGTTTTAAAATTTTGTTTTCTTTAGAAATCCTGCAAGCACTTTATTTTTCACTGATATTAAGCAGATGTAATTCTTTTGTTCAGATCAAAATGTTATGACATTGCATGTTACAATTGTAAACTTAATTGTGAAATTGTAAACTTAAGCAGGGTCTAGAAATATATATATTAATATATTATGATATATATTCGGGATGCACCGCTATGAAAATTTTGGCCGATACCGATAACCGATTTTTCTTTATTTTTGAAAGCCGATAACCGTTATGTTGGCCGATAAATCTATATCCAAAGTGTTATATACTTTTTGAGAGCCTGATTAAAAAAAAAAAGGTCTCATCATTAAAAGCCAAATCCCAAACACTTCAACATAAGCAGCATAGTTTGAACGGTGTACGTTTTAAAAAAATTTTTACTCTCCCATTACCAAATTTCGTCATAAAAAAGTCTTACAAATAAATAAAATAATGCATAAATATTGCAAACAAGTCACTGGACATCATTACAAGTGTAAATAATCAAAATGAATGCGCCATAGATCAATGAAACGGAATAGCATCTGCACGGACAATAATTAAATGATTTTAAATACTAAACCATATTGTTAATGAAAATAATAAGAGAAAAATACAAATGGTTGTTGTTGTTAATAATGTATCAATGATTTTGAAAAAAAAACAAATTAATACCACTGTTTTAAATAACAGCCGTTTGAGCTGCGCGTGCTGAAGCTAAAGAGCTGAATGAACATGGTAAACTGAAACGTTTTGCTGGCAGCTTATTTAACTCAAGGAAATGCATCTTGATATTAATATTAATACAACATAAACATAACATTACAACTTATATATGTACAAAATGACGCAGTTATTGCGTGCTATAGTCAGAATGTGTGATCCGCGCTGAAACACGGCAACTAAACCCAAAGAATGCATGACGTTTTATTATAATAATGTTCTCATTAGAAGGTTATATACACGACATTCCCAATCATAGTTCTTAATGTTGTGCACTGCTGTTTGAGCGGCGTGCGCTGAGCTAAAGATGATCACCGGTAAACTGAAGCGCTCTTTTTAACTTAACCAAACGCAGTCTATATGAGATAAATCAGATATACAACAAATAAACACAATATTACAACGTACAAAAAGGCTGCAAACGAACAGCGTGCATCTGAAGTGTCTCTGAAGGAAAGAATGCATTATTTATCGGCTTTAAGATAACGGCCAAATTTTCTTATCAGGCCGATACCGATAACAGAAAAAATGAGCATTTATCGGCCGATACCGATATGGTGGCCGATATATCGTGCATCCCTAATTATAATATGTTATGATATAAATACATTTTATAAGTATTATTCATTTAACTAAAGGATCCTGCGAGCGCTTACATTTTTCCCCCTTTACTCGTACTGCACAAAAAGTCGTTCAATAACGTTGAATGTTACAGGGACTGATTATTGCAAATGCAGATCCCACTGTGTTCTGGTTAAATAATTTTTTTATTTATTTATTGCTAAGGTTTGCATATGGTGGTGTGCTCTTAATGACAGCTTTCCTAAAAATATATCCTATTCCTAAAATAAGAAATATCCCAATATATCGCCTTGTTTACAGTATCGCAACATATCGTATCGCAACCCCTGTATCGTGATGCGTATCATATCGCCAGATTCTTGCCAATACACATCCCTACCAGATGACAACATAACATTTGAGAAGGCTTTTAAAAGGTGAAGTATGTAATTGTTTTATGTTTTAAAAAAACAATTATCGCTTCGTTTAATATGCAGAGTCAACTATTTGTAGGTCACTTTCTCTGAAAAGTTCAAACAATGCAGTTCTGTGGTGCTTGAGCATCTCAACCAGCCCGACACAACAACACTTGCTCAACTAATTCCATTTAGTGGCACAAAAATTACAGAATAAAGGCTCAAGAGTAGGGCTATGCAATTAATCGCATGCGATTAATTGCACAGCCCTACTCAAGAGTATACAAAAAATGGCAAGATATTGCCAAGGTCCTAAAACGGACCTTCAGGTTGATAGTTCAGAGCTATCAAAGTCAATATGGAGTGAAAACGGGGTTAGTTATTGAAAAAAAGTGGCCAGTGTAAACTGCTAGATACTGCCAAGTCACCATGTCCCCCTGCAGTTACTTTGGGTTTCAGAGAAGCGAGAGCTTTGACAGATAGTTGTAACAGAGTAGGAATGGCTGCAAGTCAGAGGCTGATGAGGGCAGACAGATGGTGTACAGGTAGGAAGGTGGCTGTGGTATCCTTGTTGTGACCTGCAGAGATTAGCGCTGTCTGTACGCCCCCGCCCTTCCCCACAATGATTAGTGGTTCCGGAGGAGGACGCCTGGCTGAACAGCAAAGCCAGGCATTCCACATATACAATTATCACCAAAAAAAAATAAAAAATACCTTGTCACTGTAGGGAAGAGACTCTCAGAAATTAAAGTTGCCCAATCCAAGTCAACAGGGTGTCAACCTTTACAAACTGTACATAAAAGTTTGCCTCTAAAATAACTTTCCTTTTCAGATGACGTCATCAAGCCCTCTCATTATTCAGCCCCTCCCCTCTAACCACCATGTAGAGCCCGCTTTTCACAATCCAATCCATTTCAGGTGGATAAAACTAATTTCCGGCCCATTTTTCGCACACAGAAGTAAAATGGGTTGTGAACAACCTAACCCAGGGTGCGAACTACAGGGTAGCTAGAGGGAGCTCGGCTCCCCTTAATAAGACATGGGCTCCCCTGAAAACGTGATTTATGAAATTTTGGGGGGTCTCAAAAAATATAGACAATGTGTTATTTTGACGTGTAATCTCAGTTTTGTGTAATGTGATCATCGTAAATTATTATGTGTAAAATTGCAAAAAAATATAATTAATTCATGCATGACGGCGATTTAAACCTAATTCACTTCAATAAAGATAGCTATACATGCTATTCTTGTCATGAGCATCAAGGTGTGGGGGCGCTGCGGTGCAAATTCCACTCATGTTTAGTACATGTTAACTCAAAGATTCGTAGAAATAATATAAACGTTGGACTCTGTGGTCGATTCTTTGTTAGGGTAAGGCATGTTATTTGCAATTAAGTGTTGTGGCTGGGCTGTTCTAGGTCTGCGTGTCTCTCGATGTCTTAGGCCTAATTGAAAGGAGGAATTATGGTATTCTTCTGTAGGCCGACGATGAGTAACTTTAAACGATGTTCATGTGAACTCAAAGACAGCCTGATGCTTTGTTTATTGACTATTTGTGGGTGGCTGTTTGTTGTTTCACCTATCAATTCGTGACGATAAAGTATAATGTATGATTTAGTGTAAAGTGTAAAGTATGATTTATCCTATATAGTGCTTGCATAAAGCAAGTAGTGCATACACTTGTAGCTGTTATGTATCTTTGTAAGTCATTGTAAGCCCTCTTTTGAGGCACGCGCTTTATAAAAAAAAAACAAGTGGGCTCCCCAAAGTCCACGGTATAGTTCGAACACCGAAAGGATCCATTGGTGATACTGTGTGGTATACATAATAGGATGCTAATTACTTGTGATAAAAGTCGGGAGGACCACTATTCAATTTCAATATGTATCGCAATATAATTTTTTTCAATAACGGTGATATGATTTTTAAACACATTTCCGAAATACATCGCCAGTGTTTCCCATACATTGATTTATTTGTGCCATTTGACTTCGTTGATAAATATGAGCACTGCACATTTCAAAATCATAACGTGTCGCGGGTGTTTTATATGAATGTATCTCTGAAGGGAACCGACTGTCTTCAGAAAAGTTTCGATGGCATTTTCATTTGATCTGATAAAGAAGTGTTCATGAGCAGAGCTGCTTTGATTACAGCCATTACCAGGGAAACCACTAGTTTTATCACTCTAAAAGTGCCTCCTGCTGGCAGAGAATCAGTTTTCATTTTAAATAAGCCCGTCTCAGCAACATTTCCAGTTTTTGTTGTTGTTAAAATTTTTTGTATTCTGCAGCGACTATGAGCACTTTTTATACCCTTTTTTCTGGCTGAAGCACAATTGTTTCAATCTATAAGAATAATCAGCCTACACTAACAGTCAAAAGTTTTTGAACTGCAAAATGTTTAATGTTTCTTAAAGAATTCTCTTCTGCTCAACAAGGCTGCATTTATTTGATCCAAAGTACAGCAAAAACAGTAAAATGTTGAAATATTTTTACTATTTAAAATTGCTTTCTATTTGAATAGATTTAAAATGTAATTGATTTCCGTGATCATACATAGCCTAAAATTTTCAGCTTCATTCTCCAGTTTCAGGTCAGAAATCATTTCCAAATGCTGATTTGATGAGTTCCATTTAAAACCGTGAGTAAATTTTTTTTTCAGGAGATCTTTGATGAATAGAAAGATCCAAAGATCACCATTTATCTAAAATAAAAAGCTTTTGTAACATTACACTATTCCATTGAGTATAATTTATTATTGTTTGGGAGAAATTGTAAAATTATACTTTTATTTAGCAAGGATGCTTAAAATTGATCAAAAGTGATGATAAAGGCATTTATAATGTTACAAAAGATTTCTATTTCTGATAAATAGTGTTCATATCGATATCGGAATTATATCGTATCAACCGAAATTAAGAAATATATCGTGATATAAATTTTGGCCATATCGTCCAGCCCTATGATAAAGTAGGTAAACTGGTAATACAAAGACTGTCGTTTCAATCCCAATAAGTTAGCACATATCAAACAAGTTTGAGACCACTTGAGAAAGAAACGTGACCCTTTGATTAAAGACATGCGCTAATTAACAAGTAGGCAAACCAATGCAAATTCCAGATCTATGATGAAATGTACGAACAACCCCATTTACAACTTTGATTGAGCAATTCACAATTACAGTACAACCAAAGAACTGGCATTGGGGTCACAAGAGTAGGCTTTTCTAAGCTGGTTCTGCCCATTCAAACAGCCTCTTTTGTTACAATAATAACGGTTCCAAACCCAGAGGATGAATGTCGGGTAATCCTCCATGGCATCAGATCAGGATTTGGGTTGCCTAAGCCAGCTGGCATTACATAATATTGGTCATCTCTTAATTTGCACAGGACTTGCATGTTGGATTGTTAGGCATTTTCATTATTGTTGGTCATTCATAGATTCAAGATTTTTTTTTGTCACATACATGGTTATATAGGGAATATATGACCAGCAGTGAATAAGCATAAATTTAATTTCCAAGTTTTCATTTGCGTGATTGTTTCCCCAACTCAGTTAAGCACAACCCCATTGACAGCATTGGTAGCACATGATAGATATTGCTGGTAGGGCTGTCACTAACGATTATTTTGGTAATGGAGTAATCGGTCGATTATCCTGACGATTACTCGAGTAATCCTCTGCTAATCCCTGTTTAATATTGACTAAAGAATAGTGCTGTGTTCGATACGACGATGTATCGTCACAGAGATTTGACGATACGAGTATCGATACAGCTGTCCCTGTATCGATATTGTGGCACATGTGCAGCAGTGGACCAGGCTTAATTTGAATACAAGAACAACGTTTAAAACGGAGTAGAAAAGTGCAAGGTTTCTAAAAAAAAAAAATTAATAGAGCATAATATATATAGGCTACAACAAGGTTTAATCTGGCCGCAGAGGAACACAACCGGGGTTGCCTGATATAAAGAGACGTAATCCCCAAAACAACGCTTCCCACTTGTGCAATACGGAAATATCTGCTAAGCGTGCTACTTATCTGTGTCAACCTGGCAACCGTATACGCGCTCTCTCCACTGTGGATAAACGCGCTTGCTTTCTGAAAACACTGGTTAGCTTGCAGTTTAGCGATCTCCACTTCAATATACTATTCTCAGAATAAGAATTTTTACTGTGGTACAGTTATGGAGGCCCTTCATAATGCAGAGGTCAACTGCCTGCTCTGCTCTGCCAATAGTTAGAAATGGCAATTATGTATGCCGTGTTCAATGAAATAGCTGTTTACTAAACTGTTCTGATGTGAAATCAAGGCGTTGTAACGCCCAGTATAGGATATGTATGTATCCTCTGTAGGTATCGTGACTTGCTGGGATACACAACCTACAAACATGTAATTCAAATGTCCACTTAATCTTTAATATTTGGCCATTTCTTTACGACAGAAATGCTACAGCTACTGTAATTTCTTGAATATGTGGACATCAAAACGTGTAACTCAGAGTGAGGATTTGAGCTTTCATTTTGAAATCATGATGAACAGTTAACATTAGGGCTGCATGATAAATTGAAATGGAATCGAGATCGCGATTCGACAGAAGCTGTGATTGTCATGCGTATCTTTCAGTGAAGCACGGTTCTGTGATCAGCAGTAAATCTCCATCTAAAGCCAGAGGGCGCTCTCGCGCTGAAACACCAAATACACCTCGCAGAAGAAACCCAAGAAATGCCTATCGCTGCAGCTGAATAACCAGAAGATTCAACTGCTTTCATTGATTCAACGTGACTAATAAACACACGACTACGGCAATATATGGTTTATCTGAGTTCTTATTCTTATAATTTTCATTAAAATAAAGTATATTTATAATGCAATGCCTTTATCACTGCTGAAATACTATGAAATATGTTGCGTGCCTTATTCTGTGTAAGAAGCCACATCATCTCACAGAAGGATTTATTTCAAACACTCGACTGACGTTATGAAGTGAGTTTGGAGTAAAAATATGTTATTAAATGTCGTATTTTCACATGCTTTCAGATGGAGCAGCATTTACTTCACAGAGCCGTAGTTCACTGAGAAGCTATGCAAACAGCTGTCATTATCGCGAACGATTTCTTCGATTTCATAATCACGCAATAAAATCGTGTGTATGTGTATATGCAATTTTTTTGCGTAACTTGTCAGTGAACTACGGCTGTGTGTAGTAAATTCTGCTCCATCTGAAAGCACATGGTGATGATTTCCTGCTGATTACAGAACTGGCTTTTTAAACAAAATGCGCATGACAATCGCATTCGATTAATCGTGCAGCCCTAGTTGGCATATTGAGAAATATATTAATGTATTCTCCTGTGATTGTGTATGTTTATAAATGATTTACCTTATAAATGTGATGAAATGACCCAAACTCACAACAATATGTAGAGACGCTCCACACATAAATGATAACAGTTCGTGTGGAGCAGCATTTACTGTGAACAGAGCCGCTCTGAGACACACACACATGTAACTAATTCAAGCACACGTATTAAGCCGGCATTGCATATATTTATTTGAATCGTAGCGTTTGTTAATTCAAAATAGCATTATGTTTTATTATGATTTTTAAATTAGTTTAATATATCACGCAGCCTTGGATGACGGTCTAACAATGATTTTCATGGATTCTCGTCAGTGGAATGCGCCACTTCAAGTATTTTGCAGATTACTCGACACGGACAAAATACAATCGAGGATTATTTTTAAATCGAGTAGTTACTCCAATTGAATCGAGGAATTGTGACAGCCCTAATTGTTGGTAGCGATTGGATCCATCCATTTTTCTAAACTCTGAAGTGAATCCAAAAAGCCTGAACTTTTCTTGACAATGAAATTGGCTGCTGGGTATCTTTTACACTTAACTGGATTAGGAAAAACATGTTTTTCTTTGCTGATGATTTTGTACAATGCCATGATCATATCATATAGAAGCCAAGGACAAATTCAAGGCAATAGCTGTTTTGGAAGTAACCGCTTCATTCTGTTTGTAGCACAAGAACAGGACTAGGACACATTCTTTACAGCTGGACCTGAACAAGTATTTTAGACTGCAACTAGGGCTGCGCAAATAATCAAATGCGATTTTCATGAGCATCTCATCAGTAAAGCCGGTTCTGTGATTAGTAGTAAGTCTCCAGCACGTGCTTTCAGATGGAGCGGCATTTACTACACAGAGCCGCAATATCGCATTCATAATCGGCAATGAATCGCCTGTGTTTTTGAACGCGATAATCACAGAACCGGCTTTGACTGACGAGATGCGCATTAAAATCTCATTCGATTATTTGCACAGCCCTAACTGCAACCAGTAATTTTTAGTCATGCAACTTAAAAATAGCTTAATATCTTTAGAGTTAAGAGCTGAATGATTGTAAGCATTCATTAAAGTCATACATTTCAGTAATTAGATCATGCACTATCATCATTCCATTCAGCTAAAATATAAAGTGATTATGGAAACGTTTTCTGATAAACAAATCACACAATAATGTAATTAAACATTAAAAGATCATATTTAAAACAATCCACAACTCCGGCTCCACAAGGCTCGATACAGGATCAAACTCGTACACGGGAGACAGACAGTATCGCTGCACATGCAGTTTGGAAAGGGCTGCAGCCCCGATTCAATATGGTCAGCAAAATGGGTGTGTCATATAATAATAGCCTTAATGTAAAACTGAATCTCGGTGACCCAAGTTATTATCTTCATAACACCAAGGCTGCTTTTATCCCCCAGATCATCGTCTCTAGTTATTTATAGCGTCATGGATGGCAGCCATGCCTGGCTGGTACCGCGCTCATATCCTCAGGCTGTGTGAAACTGATGTTTAATTTAATTAAGAAGATCATTTAGGCACAGATCTGATCTACTTAGCGACTGACAGACAGTGTTTTTAGAAACTATACTGCAACTTACCTAAAGAAAAAGGGAATTATGACACACTAACTTACCTTTGAAGGCTGGTAATGGAGGATAAAATCTTGCCCGAGTTGTGAAAACTCAACATGAGCTTGAGTTTAAATACTCACTCCCTGCTACAACAAACTTTTGCCTTGACATTAAGATGCTGGCACAAAGTCTCGGTTTTCTTTACAAGTGCGCAATATGGCGCCCCTACTAAAATAGTCTCATAACAAAGGGTAATTTTTTCATGTTGTAAAGCCTTAAAACGAGCAGGCTAATTACTTTTTCCAAGTCTGTCTAAACGTTTCGGATCGATTCAAAAAGGCGCTGTTGCTCTCAAGGCTTTGGCTAATAAAGAGTCAGTGGACTGTTTTCATGCTTTTTTAACAGGAAGGGCAGAGTCAGACTCTCTCTTTATAAAAACACGCTCTTCCTCCCAACACGTTTGCCAAATGTTCGACACAAATGCGGCCTTTTCCTGCCACGGCGCAGGTCCTGCTCTTTTAAAGTCTGGACTGTACGCCTAGTAAAACCGGAGGTCTGATCAGGCCAACATAAAAGATTCTGGCATTCATTAAATTTGCATAAAGCCCTTGATAATCGGGCTAGACCATTACCTTCGGATAGGCTTGTATCATTTCCTTGGAATCATTTAAATTGCAGAAAACAAACATTTGTGTAAATTGCATAAATATGCCTTTGGTTTGAGAACAAATTCACACAAATCAGTCATTCTAACTACATAAATACAAGCACTATATCTTAAAACTGTAACTACTTTACAAATGTTCCAAAGGAAAGAAACCAGAAAGACTTGGGATTTGGGATACACATGGGTTAAAGACAGAGTAACTTACTGACACAACTCCACACCTCCTCTCAGATTTCCCTCCCTCTCGTTCCACACCCCTGCCCCCATGCAGCATATTGCAGCAAAATTCCTCATGTTGGGAAAAACAACTTTACAACTTGAACTTTAAAAGATAAAATGTACCCTACTCCTCCCACCTTGTTGAAATAACGAAGCCTCCTTCCTCTTCACGTCTCACTCCCTCTTCTGCTCACCTGGTGTGGCAATCGGACTCCTTCACTTCACGCTCTCCCGGGTATATAATGACCACATAAACCGTTGTCATTCCCTTTGCGAAGCCGTGAGCTGGTGGCCCATGCCGAGACAGGGATTTTTTTCTCAGCAACAGCAGCAAAAGCACCAGCGTGTCTGCTTGCTGGTCAACTATCCGGCTGAAACATTTCCAGCTATTCCCACACCCCTCCCCTCCTCTCCTGCAACCAACCCCTTCCTGCCAGACTGCCTCCGGCAAAAGGCCGCCCATCCGCAATCTAGCCAATAGCATCATTCCCTCTCTGAGGCTCTGTTGTTAGCAGAGTTTCCCCGAACTAGCAAACTGACCTCAGAGCTTCCAATGACAGGCTCCTGAATGCTGAACTTAAAGGTATTCCCCCATTTTTATGCCCTGGCAACGAAAGATTGATATTCTTTTCCCCAACTTTTCCAAATTATACACTGTGATGGGGATGAAACTCTATGACTGGAAATGTTTTATAAACAGCAATGTGCACAAATTTGCTAATTTAAACTTTTTGCTACTATAGTTGCACCAAGGTTTTTCTTCTCCTATACAATCCAATGGAGACGTTAGTCTGAATGCACACAGTCAAGCTCCAAAAAGGACAAAAACACAATAAAAGAATCTAGGACTGCACGATTAATCGAATGCGATTGCCATGCGCATTTTGTTAGTAAAGCCGGTTCTGTAATCAGCAGGAAATCATCATCACGCGCTTTCAGATGGAGCAGAATTTACTACACATAGCCGTAGTTCACTGACAAGTTGCACAAAAAAAAATATGTTAATGCGCGATTATGAAATCGAAGAAATCGTTCGCGATAATGACAGCTGTTTGCATGCTTTCAGTGAATACGGCTCGTGAAGGAAATGCTGCTCCATAGAAAGCATGTGAAAATAATTTTTTTAAAATGTTAAAATTTAATAACATGTTTTTACTCACTTCATAACGTCAGTCGAGTGAGTGTTTGAAATAAATCCTTCTGTGAGATGCTGTGGCTTCTTACAAAGAATAAGGCACGCAACATATTTCACAGTATTTAAGCAGTGATAAAGGCATTGAATTATAAATATACTTTATTTTAATGAAAATTATAAGAATAAGAACTCAGATAAACCATATATTGCCATAGTCGTGTGTTTACTAGTCATGTTGAATCAATGAAAGCAGTTGAATCTTTTGTTTATTCAGCTGCAGCGATAGGCACTTTCTGGGTTTCTTCTGCAAGGTGTATTTGGAGTTCAGCACGAGAGCGCCCTCTGGCCTTAGGATGGAGATTTACTGCTGATCACAGAAACGTGCTTCACCGAAAGATACGCATGATAATCGCAGCTTCTATCGAATCGCGATATCGATTCCATTTCGTTTTATCGTTCAGCCCTAAAAGAATCATACACATCAGCCAAACATTCATAAGTTCATTGTCTTAATGGAATTTATGTCGTGGAGGGGCGCACGTGTGCCAGAAAATATTAAAAACAGGGACCAGCAAGGTTAACTAAAATAAAGCTAACCTAAGCTAAAAACCATGAAAAAAGATCATACTCGTAAGAATTTACTGAAATTGATTTTTTATATCTAATATATTATTATATATATATTATTAGTAGTATTAGACTATATATATATATATTATAGTATATCAGCTAGTTGCCAAGCTAAGTAGCTTAACTTGATAGACTAAAGAGAACTAAAAATTTATTAAAAATGATAAAAATTATAGACATTTTTAAATCTCGAGTGACAAAAACTACAATTATGCACACGTTTTAACTACATTTAAATGAAAAATGAGATTGCAAGAGAAAGGTAAAAAGGACAAAAAAAGAAGTTTCATAAATTGCAAAGCTGAAATTTGAATTAACAGAAGTTTTTTCTTCGGACTCTAAATCTCCATTCAAACCTTGAGCGTGCATGTAAAATTGCATTTTTAGGTGAAACCACAAGAAAGAGAGTTGCATCATTTCCTCATGCAAGATATCATATAGTGATGACAGCGAGAAAGACCATTAAGGAGACGTCCGAGCTCTCTTAAGCTCTCGCCCAAGTACTTTGCTGACAATACCCATCGGTCGAGCAGGCGCCTTCAAGTCGAGCCGGGCCATCGCAGAAAAAATTAAAAAAATAAGTAAAAACAGCACAAAGACGTAGAGAATGGGGGCGGATAGGTTTGTTAAAGCGAATGAGAAAAAGCCATCGATGAACAGTCGCACAGACCCAGGCAGGTTGCTGGTCATTTAAAGCAAATGCAGAAATATGACGAGAATATCTTGCTCTCGGCTTCACTCCAAAGGGTCTATCCCGGACGCGACAGTTGTGCATAGCGACGCAAAAGGTTACACTGGACGCGGACAAAGTGACCGTTGGCAATCATTTTAACTTTGTGTCAGTATAGGGTTGCCAACCGTTTCATATAATAAGGAATCGTCCCGTATCAAAGAAGCGTTTCGTATAGCTTTCATTTTCCATATAGCAGTTTGTCCCGTATTTAAGGCACCATATTTGACCACCTAGACCATACGAATAACAAACTCTAAATTGAGAATTAATCATTCTTTTCTGATAAGTGTTTGATTTGTTAACAGGAGGCTTTAAGACAAGAGAATTCTCTGACGGATGGTCGCTCTGCTCACAGCGAACGGGATTTGGTGGGGGGGATATGGATGTAGGTTTTTTTTTTTAATCTCGTTTCGACTTTAGCAAAATCAGTTGAGCGAATGTAAACAACGTGATCAACATCCAACACGCAAGAAAATGTGCATTTTCCCTGCGGGAAGACCATATATGGATCAATAAGAGAAGTCATCTTTCTTTAATCATACCTAATAAACAATTTTACATTTAATGGATGTAGGTGAGAAATAGATAGGTTATTGCACATATTTATTGCACAGGGAAGAACATATTAAAGGGGTTATATGATGTGATTTAAATTTTTCCTTCTCTTTGGAGTGTTACAAGCTCCTGGTGCATAAAGAAGATCTGTAAAGCAGCAAAGACTAAAGTCCAAATCCAAAGAGATATTCTTTATAAAAAAAAATAAGAGTCAACCACGCCTACCAAAAAACGGCTCGTTCTAACACGCCCCAAAATATCTACACCAGTATGTGGGAAGATCTGCATAACGCAGCCCAAATGTTCACGCAAAGAAAGGCGTAACTTTGATCTAACTGTAGTATGGGTTGCCGTGCCGCAATGTACTAAAAGCGCTCCATGTGTGCGTGTGTGAAGTGAAAATTACTTTGTTTGGTCTTCCAAAAGAGGACGATATCCACTCGTCAGCCTAGAGCTGATCCGTGCTGGGCGCTGAGGAAATTCATCAATTCAGTGCTGTGGATCGCGGGGATCGGCTTTTTTAACCGTTTCAACAGATTACTTCGTCGGGATCGCCCGTTAGAGAACCCGCCACTCAGATCACTCTGCCGGGCTTTCGATCACGTAGGCGCGGTGTTTCGTTGTGAAAGTGAACTACTTTGTTTGGTTTTCCAAAAGACGCTTCGTCATGCCTTGAGCTGATCCGTGCTGGACGCTGAGGAAATACGTTAGTGATGTGGATCGCCGGCACATTTTATGGAGGATTGTTTACTGATCCTGGGAGAGCAACGTTAGACTAAAATGCCGGCAGTTCTGACTCACGTAAGTACGTTTTCTTTTATCATTTGCCACTGATGATTCAAACGCGAGTTTTGGCCAGGGGCGTCGCAATGTTGGTGTCATTCTCCGATCACCAAAGGCAGACCAGGGTTTTGTGTTTACGCGGCGCGATGCAATGCAACGCAAAGCGTTAAAAGACAGTATAAGTCATTATGATCAGTAATTATGTCCCGACTGGATGAAACAAATGCCTCGTTTGTAATGGGGTTTAATGTTTTGTCTCGTCGCTCCGGACGGACAGAGTATCACAATATGGTAAGGGGCGTAACATTTCCGTCACACGCTTGAGGTATTCGGCCAATCACAACACACTGGATAGCTGGCCAATCAGAGCACACCTCGCTTTTTCAGACCAACGAGCTTTGTAAAAATCAACGCGTTTCAAAAAAGGTGGGGCATAGAGGAGAAGCAATAATGTCCAGTATGTGGAAAATAATATATATTTTTTACTTTAAACCGCATAAACACAAATACACAAAATAATGTTTTTTTAGCAACATAATATGACCCCTTAACTGTTCATGAGTGGTCGATTGCCTCATAGCCTATATACTGCCGTTACAAAAGGGGATCAGTAATATTGTTTAATGTGTGTTTATGCTCATCAAGCCTGAATTTATTTCAAATGTAGAAACAAAACTGTAATTTTGTGGAATAGCCTATTATTGCAATTTAACATTTTCAGCATCATTATTCTAGTCTTAGTGTCACATGATCCTTCAGAATCATTATACTATGTGATTTATAATAGAGCTGGAAAACAGTTCGTGTGCTATATGTTTGGGACCGGGATATTTTCCAGGATTCTTTGATAATAAAAAAAGTTAAAAAGAAACAGTATTTAGCAAAATAAAAATTATGTGTTTAAATATACATCTATCAAACTTTGGGGTCAGTACATTTCGTTTTCTTTTTAAAGAAACTTTAGACTCCTTTTTTATTCGGCAAGGATGTGTTACATGGACCCCCAACAAAAGTGATATTGTGAGAAAATATTTATATTTGAATAAATTCTGTTCTTGTTAACTTTTAATTTATTATGGAACAGCAGGAGGGTTCCAAAAAAAATATTAGCAGCACAAGTTAAATGATAATAAATCAGCATAGAATGATTTCTAAAGGACCATGTGACAACTGCGGACCGAAGTAGTAATGATGCTGAAAAGTGCTGCGTCACAGAGAAATAAATTATATTTTAAAGTATATTCACATAGAAAACAGCTATTTTACAATTGCAATAATATTTCACACTATTACTTTCTTTTTTTTACTGTGTTTTTGATCAAATAAATACTGCCTTGATGAGATAAGAGACTCCATAAAAAAAAAAACATTATATAAAAGAGATATATATCAGATACCATAATAGGCCTGTGTGCGTCTCCCTTATTCTGTCTATGAAAAACCCCGATTGTCAATATTTTCCTTTCGAGAAGTTGGCACCCAATCAAATACATAAATGGAACAAGGCATCAGTTTAATGTCGCGTCCAGTGTACACAGCGTCACTGATTATAGTGGTTCTACTGTATTTTGCCGCTTGCGTCTGGTGTTGACACTGTGTTAATGTCGTTGGTGAGGAGGAAAGACTGTGTGTCCTATGCCTTAGCGGACAGCATGAAACCCACAAAAAAATAATAAATAACAGAGAGAGAATAATAAGAAGTTATTCTCTCTATGATATTTTTCAATGTTTCAAGTGATGCAAGTTTTTTTCCCTGTAGGTTTTTTTAAAATTAAATAAGCATACATTTTTCATAATGTTTAGAGAAATAATTTGGTTATAGTCTGAGGGGGCGCAAACAAAAAAGTTGAGAAACCACTGGTCTAATTAAAGACAGGGTTTAAAAAGGGCAGTGACTGTTTACAAGGTTATTACAGTGAATGTGAATACCTAAAGTAGTGTGGTAAAGCAACAGATTTTTTTTATATTTCTGCAATCTACTTTAATTTGTGTGATTTTTTACTGACTTTCATATTAATGTTTACACCAGGCTTATTTGTCAGTGCTTTATGTTGTCATAATTATTACATGCTTACAAGGTTCGAAGTTCAACAAATCAGTCAATGTACTGTGATTTTAGTTGTTAAATAAAAATGTCATTCATTTCAATTTATGCATCACCTAATTTCGTCGTAACATATAGGCCTGGCCTACAGTAAAGAACATTTATGTTTAATCTATCTTATAGTGTGTTGGTCATACTATACAATGATTTTTAGCTTGTCTTTGTTGAATAATACAGAACATAAAGAGCTTTAAAAAAATAATTGCATATTAAATCGCAATCGCAATATTGGTAAAAAAAAAATCGCAATTAGATTATTTTCCAAAATCGTTCAGCCCTACTATCATATGATTTTAGAAGACGTTGAATCCTGTGCAGGAATCATATAGATCAATTTTATGGTACTTTTTTGAACTTGACAGGCTCAATCGCCATGAACTTTGATTGTATGGAAAAGAACTACATGAACTTTTGGCCTACTGTCTTCTTTTGTGTTTCACCGAAGGAATTGCAAATGACAACAAGTTTGGAATGCTACAGGGCTGAGTAAATGATGACAAAATCTTCATTTATGAGTGAACTATTCCTTCAAGATGGTTTCAAAAGTATATCTGCCCTCAAGGCAGCATTTGTGTAGTCGCAATGTAGAAAGACTTTGAATTCTCTCACACGTCTAACACCTCAGTCAAACACAGCAGCTCTGCCTGCCTCCAAGGTCTCTGCATCCCCTGGCAACCCATCGCTATGACAATGAGCATCGTTACCATAGGGCGATGAGGACACATCCTCCCCTCCTCTACCTTCGAGACAGGAAGCCTCTCGGCGTCACGTGAGGGATGATGCAGTGGGGTAGAAGTGATGAGTCAGATGCCGCTTTACAATGTTTCCATCCGAATCAATAGAACAGCTGCCTCCTGCTTTTAGGGGCTCACGTTCCCTAGGGCACACTGCAATTATGTGACAGCCAGTGTGCTTTTACAAAAGCAACGACAAACGATGTTAAAACAATGCACTGCTTAAACATCAATGAGGCGAGACACGCACTCGCACTCAATGCGGCTGCCAGCTAACCCTGATAACCCTGACAGTCAACTCTAGGTGATTACACTAAACACTCCTACTGGATTAATGTTGTTTATTGCTCAAATTGCTCATTTGACATATAGTATCGAGGTTGAATGTCAAATGATTTGGTCAAATAATTAATGCACCTGCACCTCGCTGAGGAAATTAACTAAGTTAGCTTTATACAATTAGGCAATGCTGTTTTAAAAGAGAATGGAATTCAGTAGAAGAAATGGAAGAATAATCAGTTTGTGTGCATGCATCTTTCAGAAATGTGCAACTTGAGGAAATTAAAATGTACTAATGTTGACATATTTACAATTTAAGACTCTGCATCGTTTTACGGTCACTAGTAAATAATTCAACCCATGACACCATTCCTGATATAAAGCCAAAATCCATGGATTCCCTTTGGACAGGACATTAAGTATATCTTATGGTCTACAGATTGAGACATTAAGTCAAATATTTGATATACAATTTCTAGTTTTCCTCATTTATTTGGAAAGCTCTGACTAATACAGCTATTTGATTACATATTACGATTTCAAGTTCTTGCGGAGCCATTTAATGATTACTTTATCAAATGTATCACATTGTTAATGTTCTACAGAAATGTAAACCACCTCGGAGCTTCCCGTTTCAGGCTATAATCAATTCCTAGCAGCATGACGATCTGTCACGATAATGATAAGCTATTTGAAAGATTTTAGAGGTGAACCAGCATCCGCTAAATGAATTCATGCAAATGCAAAGACAAATTTCCTATCAGAAAGTATTTCTTTAATGTAAAGGTTTTGCATTTGCATGATGCCAACACATCTGCATTTAACCTCCACTACATTTAGTCTACTTACAAAATTCTTCGGAGTGTTGCAGTTTAAACCTGGTCTAAAACAGCATGCATATAGTACCAAATGAACACATGCACAGTACATACAGTACTTACTTTTTAATAGCTCATTATCATTCCATTTTAACCATAACCACACTTAATACACTTTAATGTGAGAGAGACTATTACTACTTTTGCATAACCTAAGCTACTTAAAATATCACTTAAAATGCAATACTAAGTTGACTTCTAATTAATATTTTCATTTTTAGACCCCTTGAAGACCCCCCCTGTTCTAGAGACAGCTCTTCTATGTTCTTAAAAGATGTCTACAGTAAACTATGATGCAAAACTAAATGCTGGTTTCCAAAACCCAAAGGTAACTAATTACCCCCCATTAGACATCCTCACTAAATAAGAATCATTATCCGACACTGAACAACAAGGTTATGCAGACTTGCAGGCAGAGGCTCAATTTACTAAAACAACCAGAAAGGTGCAATACCTGCTGTGCGGGCAAATAAAAATGAGATCATGGAATTAAGATTCCTATTTGGGTCATACTTGCATTATGCTTATTGAGATTTAGCAAAGCATCTTAGCATATATCCTCTTCCATATCTATGTCGCTCAGCACTTTCTCAGGTAACTCACCTTTCCTCTGCATGTCTCAGCTAACTAAAACTATTTGTTTGGACACGGTAGCATGATAAGACTATGTTATTTCAACATTTACCATGGCCATATGTTTTTACACTACGATAATATGATGCTATTCTTCAAGTATCTTGAACTACAGGTTACGTGATCAAATTACCATGGTATATATTGATCAGGCATGGTACTATTCATATCCAGTACTATTCCTGTACCATGGTATACTTTTTTTTCCTGAGAGAAACCGGCCGACGCGACGCAATTAGGCCGCCTAGCAAGCTGGAAGCGCTCTAGTAGTTCCGTGTTAGTGAGAATGCACTAGTTGTTGGGCTCTCACGTGCTCGGTGTGCGCACGGGGTGTGGCGCGGGATTTGGGAGCGGTTTCATGACAGGGCTAGTCTTCACGGGTGAACCGTGTGTCGTTCTGTGCATATAAAAGACAGCAAGTCTTACTTTTTTTAGACAGAAATGATGATGGTGATAAACTGACGAGATTTAGTCGATATAATTCTCCTCACGCAGCGATGACGTGGGGAAAAAAGACCCGTATCAACTCGAGCGCGTGAAGTCTGAAGTAACGAATACAGTGCTAAACTCTTCATTTAACGTATACTAGCCATACTCTCTCTCCTCTGTCTCTCTGTGTGTGTGTGTGTGTGTGTGATGAAGCAAGGGGGGGAAACTCTTCTTAAAGTCATTATTTTAAAATAAATATCGAACCAATTATTATTTCTGATCTCATGGAATTTGACGCGATAAATTCCAATAAATTATCCTCAAGGAACGATGCCGCGATATTAATTTAAGCAACTAAACAAGCATGAATTATGAGCTGTCCGCGTTGATTTTCCTTTTTAGCAATTTTAACGAATGCGGCGTCTAAGCCATCATAATTTACACTCTGTTTTGCATTAAGAAACAAACTCTTGAATTCTTTAAATCGTTATATTATATTCGGGGAAAGCACGTCTTACTCCTCGCGTTAGAACTCGGCGGACGATATTCGGAATTAATTCCCATCACGGAGTAACGGAGCAATGACACCGGGGGGGGAAAGGCAACACTGCTGTCAACTAAAACAATCCTCATGAATGAGCGGTCAACGCGTATTTTTCATCGATTTGAACAAACTCAATGTCACGGTGATTTTACGACGGCCAGCACGCGGGCGTTCACATTTTAGCGCGCGGGCGTAGTTTTATTTTTAAGAACGATTTATTACTTCTCGCTCGGAAACACAACATTTCCTAAACCCATGTCGACATCACTGACCGCCGAACCCAACGCTAGCTAAACACGCTCGCATTGTATTGACACTCCACACCCTGTATCCACAATAAACAGTCTGCGCTTTACAAATATCGCTCGCACTACTTTGTCAACACCTTAAAAACGCTTGAGTTGAACCTGCTGCTTACCTGGTAACCGTGACCTGCCGCTGCTGTGCTGTTTCTTGACCACAAATCACGCAGACGGCAAAAGAGCTCGATGGAAACCGCGGTAGGTGACTCGTTAGGTCAGGGGAAATAAGGCTTGTTTTTTAACCGAAGCGAACATTCTCGTCGGTCCACACGAAACGCGATTTGTCAGGCAACCGGTTTGGATTTTAACGCCGAACTCAAGTTAGTTTAACAAGAAGCTGGTCATGCAACAAGCTGCTCTGGCAGCTCGTGGGAGGAGAGACCAAGTCATGTGACTCGGAAACGGGGGGGGGAAGGTTGCTACTGTAAAGAGCAAATGTACTTGAAATGTATCCTATATACCTACTTTTGCGTTTATAAATCTCAAGGAATTTAAAAAGCAGCTGTTAATGTGTAGTCTTTGGAATCTAGTCTTAAGACTTGTCATGTCAGTTGTGTTAATTCCCCCCTATTTACAGTCTGGCGTGGTTTAGTCCAAATGAATGTCAGGAGCCCTGGGAAGGGCAAGGGTCTGCTTGTTGCCGTGGAAACAACAGTGAATCTCCCGAGGGTACATTGGATGTGGGCTACAGTACTGTTAAATCAACAAGCTGAAGGCCTGTTGTTCATTTTAGATGGTGACGATTAGATTCAGATGGCTGAATCCGCAACAGTTTACATGTGAAGATAGTGAGTGAGAGCCCGGTGCCCAGAGGCCCCTGTCCATAATATCTGAAAGTTATTACTTTTAAGATGAAGTGCATAATTGAAAAGTAATGACAGCAATTAAAATAATCAATAATAATAAATTATAGACTTTAGGGGTGGGATTCTCTGAGATAGATTATACAACAACAATGTAAAACATGTAAATAATGGTGCATCAGAAAAAGAGGGAAAATGTGTAGTTTTTACTTTTAGTATCCTTTATGCTATTAAGTGCCTCAAACAAAACTATGAATATTTTTTAAAGACTTGATGTCATCTGGTAGCCTAAACGACAGCAAATCCATTCCTAGTCTTCCACAAATAAAGTGGAAGACTAATGAAGTTTTGTGATTTGTATCTGTTAGTTTTAGATTAATGTCTGTATTTTTTCGAAAAGGTTCATTGTAAACAGATATACACGCTTAATGGAAAGTGGAACACAAATACTGATTACTAGTTTATTCAGAAATGTAAAATAATTTCAATTATTTGAATAAAATCTACATGTTATCACTTTAGGTTAACTGTAAAACATTGTAAATTGAAGAGTAGCCTAATCAAAAAAGAACTGCATAAATCAATCAAATAAAATCTCTTATGAGCATAATTAAGAAAACTAATAATCTTAAAATGAACATGGTGACTGCAGACAAGCTGCCTTGTGTTTTGTTTGCCATTCCATGTTGGAAAGTGAGGGGTCCGGACTGGCCATCGGGAGCACCGGGAGAATTCCCGGTGGCCTGGCGGCTGATGTGGCCTAGCGGGCCGGTTTTTTTGATTATTATTATTTTTATTAATATTTTATATTGTAAAGTTACACTAAAAAATTTAGCAATGACAGATTAAAAGTTCACGTGGATTTATTGTACAGGGAGGGAGGGAGCTAGAGACAGCAACACAAAAATAATATGAGTAATAGGATCACAGCCTAATAATTCAATAGTGTATTAGACTTTTTCAACAAATTTATTGTACTAATTTTGACATTTAGGCACTTCAGAAAGTGTGTTTTAATACTCTACTAGTCAAAAGGTTTTGATCAGTAAGATTTTAAATGTTTTTAAAGAAGTCTCTTCTTCTCACCAAGCCTGCATTTATTTGATCCAAACTACAGCAAAAACAGTAAAATGTTGAAACATTTTTACAATTTAAAATAGCTGTTTTCTATTGTAATATATTTTAAAGTGTAATTTATTTCTGTGATCAAATCTACATTTTCAGCATCATTTCTCCAGTCCTCAGTGTCACATGATGCTTCAGAAATCAATCTAATATGCTGATTTGTTGTGCTGCTTAAAAAAAATAAAATAAAAAATCATATATATATATATATATATCTAATATATGTATATATAAACAGAGTAGATTTTTTTTCAGGGTTCTTTGATGAATAAAAATTTCAAAAGAACAGCATTTATTTCAAATAGAATCTTTTGTAACATTATAATTGTCTTTACTGGCACTTTTGATCAATTTTAAAGCATCCTTGCTGAATAAAAGTAATAATTTCTATAACCCCCTGCCCCACCACTGACTCCAAGCTTTTGGTATAGTGCATGTATAATGTTACAAAAGCTTTTTATTTCAGATAAATCTGATCTTGGATCTTTTTATTCTCAAAAATCGTGATGTACTCAACTGTTTAAATTATTTGATAATGATAAAATATAATTTCTTGAACATAGCAAATCAGCATATTAGATGGATTTCTGAAGGATCATGTGACACTGATACTGGAGCAATGGCTGCTGAAAATACAGCTTTGCATCACAAATTATTCAAATTGAAAGCAGTTATCTAAATGTAAAACATAATCAC
Source organism: Sinocyclocheilus anophthalmus (assembly GCA_018155175.1). Taxonomy (NCBI): domain Eukaryota; kingdom Metazoa; phylum Chordata; class Actinopteri; order Cypriniformes; family Cyprinidae; genus Sinocyclocheilus; species Sinocyclocheilus anophthalmus. Next base: position 426,550 of record JADLZN010008936.1, read on the forward strand.
AATATTAATGTTTTTACTGTGTTTTTGGTCAAATAAATGCAGGCTTGGTGAGCAGAAGAAACTTCTTTAAAAACATTACTGTTCAAAAACTTTTGACTAGTAGTGTATATTTGTATGAAATCTAGGTTTGTTAAATCTAGGGTATTTAAATAATTTTAAGATAAATAACATTCTGTGAAAACAAATTGCAATGATTTGGTTGTTTTCAACAAGGTGGACACAGTTCTGTTCATAACAGTAGACCTGTTGGTGAAGAAGTGACAGGTAAGAAAAAAAGGGAGAGACAGAGATATTTGGGAAAATGAAGAAAAGGGAAAGGGAAGTGAAGGTGCAGTGCAAGAGAGAACCTGCAATTATTTTCCACGGTCCCAGACTAAGGATTTAGTCCTTTTTATGTGATGGTCATACAAATAATAGAGTTGTCTGTGGTTTCAGAAATTGTTGTGGATGTATGCTATATAAAAAGGGGCCAAAATTGCACCTTTTGTGGTACAACAGCTTGCCACTGGAACAGGACCCTTAAAAGGACATCTTTGTTCCTTTTTTACCCCTAATAGGTAGGCCTACATACTCTAAGGTACTAATATGTACCTATTAGGGGTAAAATAAAAGGTACAAAGATGTCCTTTTAAGAGTACTGCTGGTGACGAGCTGTTGTACCCCAAAAGGTACAATTTTGGTCCCTTTTTTTCTGTGTGGCCTGGATGAGTGTGAGATTTCCCGACCTGAAATTACATCCCAGTCCAGCCCTGGGGTCTACAAATAGATGTGGGCTATAAAGATGTATTTGTTTTCCAGCTCATCTCTTTCCTCTTGAAATACAGTTTAATTATCTCACTTTAAATTGGAATAAGTCATGACTCCAAGAAGAATACAAGGCAGGTGACAGCAAGACTTAAATCACCTTTTGCATTTGATAAAGTACTATTTGCACACTTCCCCATGCTGGGAACTGAGAAAGTCATCTACTTTAGAAGAAAAAGCTAAAGGAAAAATGCAACATGATGAATATGTCATTCATTAAGACATCTGAACTAAGAATTGTGATGTATTAGCACTTGGGCAAACCCTTAATCGAGACTTTCTGCATTGAAATAATTGATTTTTTCAACATTTCTATCCCAGAGGAAACTCATTAGGTTGGCAGATAATCAATTAACGTTGACTTAAAGGTGACTGAATGGCAACTTTAAGAAATGAATGATTGCATATATGTATTAATAGGTACAAGTATGGTCGTTTATCATATAGCCCATTAAATGTCTAAACACACTAAATAACCTAATGGACTGAAGGATATTGATTTGATGACGATTCACTCTTTTGATTGAGGCTGGGTAGAGCATGTCGTCCTCTACATGGAGACCTGAATTTTCTTCTTGTAAACAGAGATGTTGCACAGAAGATGGGGGAGTGTCAGAAACATTTCTACAATGATCTGGAACTCAGTGATAATATTATTTTCTCCAGTGCACATGCCATGAGCAAATTAAACCATTAGAAGTCAGAACCCAGTCACCTCATCACTGGCTGCCGGGTTTGGTGTGCTGTGGAAAATTACTGTAAACACTCTCAAAAATAAAGCTTCCAAAAAAGTTTTTTGCAGCAAAGCTAGAAGAACCATGTTGGGTTCCCCAAAGAACCGTTTAGTCAACAGTTCTTAAAAGAACCACTTCTTCCTCAGTGTGAATAATATTTTAATAATCTGAAGAACCTTTTTCCACTATAAACAACCTTTTGTGGAATGGAAAATGTTCCATGGATGCTAATGGTTCTTCATGGAACCATCAATGCCAATAAAGAACCTTTATTTTTTAGGAGTTCTTATTTTTACATACACTCTTAAAAATATTGGTTCATTATTGGCATCGATAGTTCCATGAAGGAACCTTTAACACTCATGGAACTAGGGATGCACCGAATGTTTGGCAACCGAAATTATTCGGACGAAAATAGCAAAAAAATCTCTTTCGGTGTTCATGATGATTGAAATTGCGAAATGACCTCAAACGATTAGTAAATAAACTGCAGAATGATATATTTTCTAATGCACGCACGAATTGTTTATATTCTGACAGCACTGCACGAGCTAGTGGCGCCAGCTTTTAAAGTCCAAAGCATGAGGAAAATCTGCGCTGAAACTGTGTTACTCGTCAGTTGCTCAGTAACATTTTTGTGAATTTTTTTAAAGGCATGTGACAATGTGATACGTGACAAACATCTTCCCAAATTCGTAATGAGAATCATTTATAAATCTGCATGCTGTTGTCAACAAAAAGAAGCACTGAGATCTTCCTGTGGGTTTCTGCCCAAATAAAAGCAGAGAAAAAGCAACAACTCCATCAACATTTATAAATATTAGTATTGTAATTTTACTGTTGTTCTGTAAAATAAAATAAAAAAGTAAGACAATAATAATGATGATAATAATTACCCTACAACAGCTCTATTAATACATTTATTATAGCATTCACACAGTGTTCAAATTGGGATCTGTAATATATTCTAATGTTTTAAAATAATTCTCTTCTGCTCAGCAAGGCTGCCTTTATTTGTACAGTAAAAAATACATGCCTGATTCAAGTCTCAAAAATGGCCAAAAAATATTATTTTACTAACTTATTAATTTTAAGTTAAAAAATTGTGCTTTGTTGGTATAATGTCTGCTAGAATGTAAAAAAAATTTTCGGTGTTAAGTAAATATTTTTAAATTGTTGTTTTGTAATTGATTTTTTATTTGAAAATCAGGACAAAACCGTAAAAAGCACATTTTGGCTATTCAATATATGCAATGGTGGAAAAAATGGCAAAATAGGCCTACCTGGGGGAAAAATGTGAAAAACTGTATTCGGTATTCGGCCCAGTGTTTTATTTTGTTTGGCTTCAGCCAAGAATTTTCATTTCGGTGCATCCCTACATGGAACATTTTCAATGCACAAAGCGTTCTTTATATTGATAAAAGGTTCTTCAGATTATAAAATGTTCTTAACACTAAGAAAAGAAAATGATTATTTAAAAAAAAAAAAAAATTTTGTATGTTTGTTTTTTGTGGAACCAAATGTGGTTCTTCTCTAGCATTGCTACAAAATAACTCTTTTGGAACCTTTATTTTTAAGAGTATAATACAGAAATTCAGCACTTCATTATTATATTGATTGTGAAATAACAAGCAGTATGTTCTCCACTTCAGAGGATCTTCAATTAATGTCAGTTTTCGTGCTTACAATATTTCACATTTCACATACAATTAGCACATAGTGCCACTGCATTTGGCCTTAAATATGCCATCGCTTATTTTAAACTGAAGCAACAACAGCATTGCGATTGCTTTCAATCTGCATTCCTCAAACCCATAACTGCTGAGCGTGACTTCCTCCCAAACCCTTCCCAGCGTTCATCAGACATCCACAAACATAAACATCATCACCGCAATCTCCTCTGGGATTAGCCAAGTTACACAAGCACACAGTTTGCAAATCACCAAATGTTGAAAACAATTCTTGGCGAAACATTCCTTCCGTTCGGCCCAGTGTTGGTAGGGAGCTGTTGAATGTGGCCATAATGACCTAAGTGTGCTCTCTCACCGTCATGTGAAATAGCATTATTCAAAGAGGTGCGGAGAAACAAACTGCGGCTTATTATGGTGAGTAAGAGGCTAAATAGACCACTAGAGTGCTAATTTCAGACTTGTGCATCATCTCCATTTTGGCAAAGTGCATCAGACGCGCCACTTTGAATGATCAACAGGACCTGGAATAACATTCTGTTGCTAAATTTAAAGGCCATTAAATTTCAACACAGCAAACTAAATGCCAAAAACCGTCATCTGAAAATAAACAGTCGTTAGTAAGAGAGTCAGAATGCAATTCAAATAGCCATTTCGGGAGTTGTTTTGATGTGAGTCAAAGCTTTGCTGGCGGTGAGATGTAAAGAAGGTTCGCTGGTTAAGCTTCTCTGTTGAAAGGTCACCTGTCCATGGCTTTGAGCTTTAAATGATCACCAAACCCCACCACATCGATTCATAGAAATCCTACTACTTTACACTTTGTGTGTGAATTTCATTTCAAACATAGAGTGACCTTTTAAATCTCTCAGAGGGGACATCGGATGCTCATTTTCCACTAGTGGTACGATTCTTTACGGTCTTCATAAAATGTCTGCAACATACTTTGGTTAAAATTCCTCAATGGTCGTGTAAAACAACACCCTTTTTACCTTGTCAAAAACAGCTCTGTTCACAGCGACCCGTTTTAAATGATAATGAGCTCTGCTCACTCCACCTCTCTCTTCCATTTTTATGTGTATTCAGTTTTGAGTTACTATCAAAAACAAAACGAATCCACTGTGTCCTCAGTGGCTCTGATGTCAGGAGAAAATGAAGACTATTATGTTCACTTTTACACCCAACTACAAAATACCTGCATTGCTTACAAGACATGTCTCCACAGTTGCTCAAGCGCGGATAAAATGGCGGACAGCGTACAACTGGCTGAGGGTGTAAATATGCTAAAACAGGACAGTCCATCAGCAGTCGTGACATCATACTGCTCAGAAAATCAAAACAGCTTTATATTTGAGACCGTTTAGGTTTTTTGGGGGATTTAAAAAAAAAGAGTGAATGGATTTGTATCATTGTAGGGTGGTTGTGTCCACACACTGCTAAGACACATTTATATGCAAACACCATGTAAAAATGTATTTTGTATTCAATGTCCCCTTTAAGTGACAGTAAAAAGGTAAAAAAAAGCTAAAATGTTTTATTATTATTATTATTAGACCAAAACATATTCCAGACACAAATGTATAGAATGTGTACAGACCTATACTCAAGCTCAATTTTGTGCATTGTTGTGTTTCGAAATGTAAATATGGCAACATTGTCAGCATTGCAACAAGAGGTAGGGCTGCTTAGTCAACCAAGAATTAATGCATGCAAGTGTAAAGAATGTTTCTGGCCTACAATAAGCAGTGTACAGTTGTCAGATATAGATTTCAATTTGCTTACAACTTTAAAATCATAGTTCTGCTGTCCTTGTTTCATGCCAAATACACTGCACACGTGGATTTTATGTAAATAGTGCAATGCACATAGTTTCAAAACACCTTTTACAGAATAATATTACAGTGATAACGTCTTATATTTCAATTTAAAGCTTAATCTGAATATACTTATATATTAATAATATATATAAAACTCTATATATAAAAATGTGCCTGTGGTGAAATTTCTGCAAAATTACATTACACTGGTTTTAAAAGTGCATTTAGTTTTATCTGAAGCAGATGAACATGAATCTGTCAGTGTTTTATTATGCTGGTTGTTTTTACACAACGCGGCAGTTTGGAAATAAAATGTCCAGTGAGTGAGTGGCAATAAAAGATTTTAATTACAAAAAAAACAATGCACATTTCAAAATAACATGCAACCCCACACTAAACCCAAAGTTTAACAAAAGCAAACAAGATAAAAACACATCTAAAGCAACTGTGACATGTTTGCTTGCTTCTTCTACATGTCTTTAAGCTCTTTTACGGTGACTAGTATTTCTCCGGGCCAAACTACCAGGTGAGCTAACAAGCAAGTTTACTACTGTATGTCAGAAAAAACATACTGTATGCTGTTTATGGGATGCAAGTTGTCAAAATGTATTAATCTGCAAATCATGTACTATGATGAAAGTGTTTTATATTAATCAATAATCTGCCCGAAATCATAATTGGTGTGAAAAGGAAAAAACATTATTGGCGTTTTTACTGTCTGTAGTGTTTATTTCAGCTGAAAATGGCAGTGAAATATAGGTATAGGTACGTTTTTGGAGTATTGCTGAATGTAGAGTCACGTTTTTCCAGTGAGCCTGTGTTGCAACATATTTGTCTGTAAATCCAATGTGAGCAAAACAAGTCAAATTTTATATATGAAACTGAAAAATATTGATCAGATTACATGATGTCACTACCTTGTGTAGCCTTGTAATTGCTGCTTGTTGCTCTATTTATTATTTGATCTCAATTCATTTTTAATTGTTTCTGGCTTCTCCCACTAATAACTGTGAATAATGAAGTCACTATCCTGTAAAATGTTTCTCATTTTCATCAGAGTTGTATAAATAATATAATAGGACCAGGAAAGAGGCGGTATGCAGTCTACAATCCATAAACTTCTCATGGCACAACGAGACCCCGAGCGCCTCCAAGAGAAAAATGGCACCGCTTCACTTGAACCGCAATGTCAACATTACCCTCTCCAAGGAGCTGATGCAGAAAGCGTGACAGGTGGCTGAGAGGTTTCAAGAAGCCGAATAGTATTCATTAAAATTATAATTCCAATGGTATTCATTAAAAACAAAATCTGAAAAGTATGCCAATATGTCCTTTTTTGTATGCAATGTTAGCAGTAGACACAGAAACTCTCCTGGATATGAAGTGCACTTATAATGGCCGTCATGTGCAGGGAAATTCTCAAGAGACAAACGGATCAATTGAGATGCAGAGGAGAAGAACAGAAACTCCAGAAAAAAACATTAAAGGAATAGTTCACCTTGTTATCATTTACTCAAACGTGTGTCATTCCAAACCCATTTACTGGAAAATCAAAGAATCTTCATGCATGTTGTTTTTCCTACAATGACAGTTAATGGTGACCACATCTGTTAAAGGGTTAGTTCACCCAAAAATGAACAAAGGCCTCCTGTAGCGAATTGATGCGTTTTTGTAAGACAAATATCCATATTTAAAAACGCAATAATCACTTTAATCTAGCTTGCGCTCACTGTTGTAAACGGAAGCAGTTCCGGGCGGATGACGTATGAGGTCGGCGTTGCGCATGCGCCGGTGAGTATCGTGAAAACCGGGAACACAGTCGAGAGATCAAACAAAACAAGGTCAAACGAGGATTTGTAAAGAAGAATGTCGGAGGATTTCGATATAAGCCAAGAAGAGACTGGTTTTTCTTTGCTAAAGTAAGGAAACTTTGCTTCCTTTGATCCTGTAAACGAACGTTGGTTTTCACGAGACTCACCTGCGTATGCGCAACGCCTTACAGCTGCATGAGTCGTGACTGTCACGTTAGCCTGATGGGACCAAACTCCCTTTGTGATTTTAAAACGTAAGACAGTACCCAGATTTGAAGACTACAGTAAGATTTAATTTCTACTGTTAATAAGATTTTGGTAGGCTACTACTAGATGGATAGTCTAAATGTCCTAATTCAGAAGGAATTTTTTTTTTTAATGGTATATCAAAAATTGTTGGTACATTTTACCAGTTTTTATCATATTTTCAAAACAAAAATTAAAAGAGGAAAAATATGCAATATGATAATAATCAAAGACAAAATGTGTTTTACTGAGAAAAAACAAGATTTGGTTTTTAAAAAGCCTTTTTCCAAAAGGTACATCTGGAAAAAGGGGGGTCGTCTTATAATCAGGGTCATCTTATATTCGGTATAACTCCGACTGGATTCGTTTGAAAGAAGAAAGTCATATACACCTAGGATGCCTCTGGGGTGAGTAAAACACAGCCTAATTCATTTTTGGGTGAACTAACCCTTTAAGGTTCAAAAAGGACTAAAATGCACCATTAGGCATTATCATAATGCAATATTTTTTCTGTTACACAAATGAGAGTGAATAAAAAAGTGACAGAATTTTCATTGGGACGAACTATTCCTTTAAACATCTTGCTCTATTTCCATGCAAACTTAGTAGTGTGTTATGAAGATAATCGTTCTCCAGTGTATTATTTTCCCATCTAGAACCCTGCAGTAATATGTTGATTGGGGTTTGTGGACTGTAGCCATGTTAATGGTGGCTGCATCTGAATCTTATATATTGTTTTTTACATCTGATTGGGAAAACAGCTTGACCTTTGTGATCTAGCTGGCAGCGTTTGAGACAAAAACTCTTCTACACGCCTAAACTGAAACCTCAAGCTAACGCACACTGATAGCAAATATGCATCCTTTGGTTCATCTTATTCTTTTTATCCAAAGAAAGTCTCATTTTAATGAGTTGCATCATTTGCGAATGGACATGTCTTGCCTCTAACTCTCATCCTCTTAGTTGTAGCTGTGGACTGGGTCGCTTGGCTAAAGAAGTTTCAATTTATCTGAATAATTTTTATTTTTTAGGGATGGGGTGATATAAGATTGACATCTTTATAGCTGGTTTACTGTTTTTGATGCTGTTTCTCAGCAATAACATTACAATTCATCCTCTGACAAGCAAATTAAACTAAATTATACTAAAGATTAATGTCAACACACCCTGAAGTACATGCAAGTAGGTCTACTACTATACAACAACGCAGATGCATCTTTCCTAACAAGTTTGATTTCATGCATTGTTGCATTCTGAAATGTGTAAAGCGTTATTCATATCTCAACGCAAGTTTCATTTTCATAGTTGCCGCATAAGGCATTGTCCCAGCTAAGCTTTCCCAGCTTTTCCCATTATGAAAATGTCAGTGTTCTCTGAACGTTCAAAATGGCCAGTTTTTTAAATGTTTATAAAACGTTACTTTTTTCTTGGTTATGTGTACGTTAGAGAAAACATTAAGGGAATGATTCACTTTATCATTTTGCAAATATTATGAAAATGTTACATTTAAATTTGCTTTAAACCATATGAAAACAGTAATAACATTTAAAAAATAGTTTAAAATATTTCAGAAAAATGTTTCATGAATCAAGAACAAATGATGCTTTTGTGCTAATGTTTTGATAAACGTCATTAAAGACGAAGATAACTTTAAACGAACATTCTATTACAGTTTTTATTACAGTTTTTCTCAGTCGCTTTGGTGCATTTCTCAAATCATCCTTAATTTTTGCAAAAAAAGTATGTGAATTTCTCAAAACACCACACAATGGATTACCTGCAAAAGCCTGTAACTTACTCAAAATCTTTAGTTCATCTCTCAAATGTCAATGAACATATCAAAGTGCATACGATGAAAGTCTTGTGTCATTGTTCACAAACAAGATCAAAGTCAAAATGCTTAGTCATATTGTCAATATAATAGTGCACTTTGTTAGCATTACCTGAAGGCAAAGTATGGACATTTTGGCGCGGTTCTGGTATGAACAGTATGCCATATATCCATTTCAAAAGTACAAATTTACATATTACTGTCTCTGGGGTATTGATTGAAAGAGACCAGGTACCTTTATAGTGGATGACCAAAACAAAAACCACACATTACAATGTCAGTGATATAGAAAACAAAAAAAGAACTATGGGCACAAAGATGAAAATAAAAAATAAGAAAGTCATTGTCAGAAATCTTGTAACTCTTGTGTTTCCTCTTTCTATACAGATATGCTTTCCAACTGACCGAGTAATGAGATGAACCTTGAGCTGTTTCGAGAAGGTTTATCATGGTGATCTACATTCTCTTCATTGATGAAAGTCAAGACGCACTGCACAATCATGCCAAATTACCAAAAGTAATATATTAATGTGTTAAAAAGTCTTGGACAGTTTATGACAACTAGAGAACCCATTTTGCATTTAAGACTTATTACGGATGAAAATAAAGGACCTAGATGTTGGCAGGGGTTAAGACTATGCATAGGAAAAACTACATAATACATTTTGAGCAACATGACATTAGCAACTGATAATGTAGGAAACCGGAGATACATGTACATAACCAATTGCATGAACGTTCCAAAGCAATCGCAACTTGTTCAAAAGAATGAGAAACTGCTTTCTGATGGTACAATGACTGTGGAGGTGACAAGAGTTTTGAATTCCCTTTTATGATTTTAGAAATTTACCAAAGCGACTGAGAAAAACTGTAACATTACTGGTAGAATGTTTGTTCATAATTTTGAGAGAAATTTGCCAGAACGTTCTGAAAAAGTTCTGATAGTGGGAATTATGCATAAATGTCTTTTATGGTCTTTTACCCAATTTAATGCCAAATACAGCTCGATGTATCTCTATGGCCGCCTTGAGTATGTTTTTTTGTTGTTGTTGTTTTTTGGCCTCCAAAATAACGCAAGCACACAGATAAAATTTGCCAAGTGTACATACTATTTATGTAAAGTAGCCTGCTTTTAACCTTAGTATTTACCTTAGTTTTTACCCTATAATGGAAAATAAACAGCTATTAGTAAAGCTGGGGTGGAGGAAAAAGAGAAACAAACAACAGGACAGGTAACGTTCTATTATTCTCTGCACTGTCAATTAGATCAGTCGATTATATTGATTGAGATGCTCCACCTGTGCATTTAACCCCTCTGCGTCTCCTCCCTGGAGCATTACACCCATCCATTTGCTGATGGATGGAAGGATTTCCCGTCACTGTCGATGACCTGTCTGACCTGGATTAAGACATAACAGACAATGCAATATTACAGAATTGTTACGCACCAGAGGTTGGAATCATTAGACCCAGAGGAGGTTGGGTAACATTTCACATCAGTGCTTCTCAGCTGGGGGGTCACAGGTCGTTCTATAATATACCGTCTATATCTATATATATAATATATATATATTTTATATATATATATTCATAATGTGTGTGGGTGTGTATATCTATTATATATCTATACATATATATATTAATAATGATTATGATAGACGATGCTTTCAAACGTTCTAAAAATAAGGAAATATATTCATGTAAATGTTAAAGGCAAAATATGTAATTTTCGCCGCTAGAGGGAGCATTCAAAATAAACAAAGAGGCAAAGGAATAGTTTGATAACGCCGTGACTGAGTGTGGAATCATGAAAGTTGTCGTCTTCATCCCCACAGCCGAAGCAATCCGACGGGGGAGAAATCATGTTCATGGATGAGCTTATGATTTATTAACGTAGTAGTATGAATCAGGGTGAGGCTGAAAGCCATTGAAGTGAAACGAGGCCGCTGAACGAGTGTGACACACGGATCGAAAGCAGCAGAGCTTTTATTATGCCAGAGTCGACCGCTTCCACTCCTTCCGGTCGTGCGTATGTGGGGGAAAAAAGCAGCGCTGTTTTATCAAACTAGATACATAGATTTGAAAGTTCTGTTATAATGCTACTCTGTGCGGTCGTCACCGGTCTATTAAAACGCACAACATATTATAGCGTCTTTGGTGTTTCCATATTTTCTACAAAACAAAAACAGAAATCGAGGGGTTATGACGTCATGGGCAGGCGACACAATGACACTATGGACACGGTCCCTGTCCCCCTGTGTCACTAGTTAAAATTGATTATTTCTCTGGATTTAAACATTCTTCGAAACATTTGGGATAATGTAAGTACACAAGTCAGCAAAATATATAACACTGTTCTAGTGGTTTTTGGATATTTTAATAAAAAAATCTTACATATTGTGCCTTTAATATACTAAGATCCTTAAATATGAAACATATTTACACATCAAGGGATTCATATTTAAATATTGCATGAATCCTTAACACAAATCACGTTTTACACAGAAATACATCCAAATACACACACCACCCTTGACACACATATGCAATTGAGTTGTGAAAACAACCCATTTGTTAAGAAGTAATCAGTACATTCCAGTTTGTTCAGAGGTCATTCTAAAAAAAAACCTCCTAAAATCATGAAAATTCAGATATGTAAAAACGCTTTAATTCCTGAACATGTACACATGTTTGTTTGTGTATGCATGCACATACCAGATAAAATGTTATTCCTGACATGAGAAAGAGTGTCTTGAATGTCTGGACAGTGCAGCTCACTTCAGTGTCTTAAGGCTCCATCAATGTGAAATTATTAACACAGCTACTGCAGACCCAATGAACACCATCAGATGAGAATCTGCATATACTACAGCTTAACACATGCATGGAGAACGTCAACTTGGGTTCAACTTGATTCATGACAACAAATTATCATTCCTTGTAATAATTAAAAAAAAAGATTTAATTAGAAAACTGATCTTTTCTGCATTAATTTTAAACAATGGATATTTATAATATAGGTAGATAGATAGATAGATCACACATTTCATTAAATATGCATGCACATACACACTGAAATCTAAATAATACAAAACAGCATTTGTAAACTTTGTTAAACCATCATTCACTGTCTGTTCTGATTAGTTAAGTTCTGTTGCTATGGTAATTTCACATCATTAATATTTCATAGATTAATTAGTTAAAATTTCAGTCTACACATGCACACATAAACAAGTATGTGTACAGGACATTTACTTGTCCTTAACCCCAGAGCTGGACAGAAAATATTCATTTGATGTTTTTGCAAGGATAGAGACCTGTGAGGGATGCACCCACCCGCTCCCGCAGAAATATAGGCCTATGTTATCTTTTCCCGCTCCCGCCCGCAACAATCATGTTTTGTCTCATTCCCACACAGAAAAGCCTGCATATACAGTAAGTAGCCTATATAGATTTTTTTCAGTGCATCCATGAAATTTTCATTAAATAGTAAGTTCCGTGTCACCTAGCCACAGTGTTGGGGGCAACGCATTACAAGTAACGTGAGTTATCTAATCAGATTACTTTTTTCAAGTAACTAGTAAAGTAACGCTTTACTTTTTAATTTACAAGGAAATATCTGAGTTACTTTTTCAAATAAGTAACGCCAGTTACTTTGTTTTCCCATGTATTGACTGAGAGCTCTCCTGTCCTCATGTTGAGAGAAATCGGGAGTAAGTGCACAGGCATTGTGTACGCTGTGTAAACATGATGTTACTGTAGTTCTAAAATGTGAAAATGCATTTACTCATCACACTTGCACAAAAACAGATTCAATATTACTCAAAATGAATAAAAACAGTGAAATGCAAACTCAGAATATGACGCCAACCTGCAATAATTAAATATGCTAAATAACACAAATATCCTTTATGCATTTAATCTCATTTTATTAACCAGTGTCTTTACTTCTGTTATGGAGCGACTGAGTCGGGAAGCGTTGCTGACCTTCAGTGATCCAATTCAACCATACTAATAAGCAAAAATTACTTTAGATAAACATAACATTTGTGTTTCCTTTTTTTACCTGTCATACAGCTATATCATGAGGTTCATGCTGATATCTTTCAAAATCTGATGTCCATTGCGATGGAAGTTAAATTAAATTTTTTTTTTATCCTGTAATCTGCAACTCTGAAAGATCTTCAAAATAAGTTTGAATATTATCACTTGATAGTCTTAATTTTATAATAGGTGTAGGTTGGTGAGGTTACCATGATCATAAAAGTGCACATGAAGTGTGCCATTTGGGACAGGGCCATTAAGTTAGGAGTCATCTCCATTGATTGGATGAGTGACCATGCATTACTCATATTATAAAAAACATAAAATTGTATTGGTTTAAACAAAAAAATCATGTGATGTCCATTTCAATGGACACAATGTCTGACAGAAAAAAAAGCAAGCAGGCTGCTATGTGAGTGGTTTGGCATAGCGGAATGCGGGCAAAGAGCACTCCCTTTATAATCAAAGCTGACAGTTCATCGCAATCTCACAAAACTCTGTTATATCACAATGAATCTTTCATAATGTCTACACTTCGTGTGTTATAATAAGAGGGTTCGTGAGCACACAAATTTCAGCGCTGCACAAGAACTCTGGAGTTTGGAGCGGTGAGTGGATTCTTAATTAAACACCTCTGATTGGCCATTGCGTTCCAGAAATCAACATATGTCTGTGATTGGCTTACATAGCTTAAAGGGGTCATATGATGCTGCTAAAAAGAACATTATTTTGTGTATCTGGTGTAATGAAATGTGTTTATGCGGTTTAAGGTTAAAAAAACACATTATTTTCCACATACTGTACATTATTGTTTCTCCTCTATGCCCCGCCTTTCTGAAACGCGTCGATTTTTACAAAGCTCATCGGCCTAGAGTGAACAGAGGCTGGGGGATAAAGTGAGGAACGGCCGGCGGGCTGAGTGAGCAGAGGCGGCGGATTCGACGAAGGAGCGTCCGGCGGGCTTGGCCCACAACATGTGACAACCCTGGGCTGGACTCTGCTTCGTCCATGGTGAAAGCCGATCTGGCGATCCACAGCGCAAAGTTGTAGTATTTCTTCAGCGACCAGCACGGATCAGCTCCAGGCATGACGAAGCAGATATCGTCCTCTTTTGGAAGGCCAAACAAAGTAGTTTCGCTTTCACAATGAAACACACAGTCCCTTCACGACATGGCGGCGGACAACAACAATACTACAGCGAGAATAAAGTTATGCCTTCTTTCTTTGTGTGAACATTTGGGCGGCGTTATGCAAATCTTCCCACATAGTGATGTAGACATGTGGGGGCATGTTGGAACGAGCCGTTTTAGGTAGGTGTGGCTGACTCTTAACTTTTATAAAGAATATCTCTTTGATTTGAGACTTCAGTCTTTGCAACTTTACAGATCTTCTTTATGCACCAAGAGCTTGTAACACTCCAAAGAGTGTCAAATCATATGACCCCTTTAACGCTGTGTTAAACAAACACGTGTTATAACTCTGCCTATGCTTGCGTCTGTTAATCATTTTATATTATTTGTTCTTGTTGCTTTTGTGCCATATTTGTTTTTAGATATTTTGTGTTTAGACATTTCTATTTTGAGGGAGTCCCGGAAATCATTTTATTCTCCTGCACACACACGTGTCTCCCCACCCGCACCTGGACTCGCCCATCAAGTGTTTTCCATAGACTGTATAAAAACATGGACGTAGTGTCCGTGACGTCATCCGTTCTGTTGTCAGGATTATGGACTATTCTGTGTGTGTTTTTGCCCCTGTGACCCAGTTTCTTCCTCATGTTGATTGTGTTAATTTGATTCCAGGTGTGTCTCGTTCCTCCCCAATTATCCTGCCTTTAAAAGCCTTAGTCCTTTCAGTTCTTGTTGTTCGGGTCTACTTGTTGAATGTCCTCCTTGTTCTGTATTTTCCTGTGAATTATTAAAGACTGTGCTATTCAAGTACTCCTCGTTTCCTCGTACCTCAGCCCACCATCATTGCGGTGCTAGCCCAGCGGGACTGCCATCTTCCAGCGTCGCCATGGCAGGAGTCTCCCTTGACTCCGCCTCCAACCTGCAAGGCCTGGACTCCGCCTCGGCCCGTTGACCAATCGACTCCACCATGGCTCAGCAGCTACCTTGCTCAAGCGTGGCCCGGCAGTCCACAATGCTCTGCAGGGCTCCCTCATCCCTATGGCTTCCGCCTGGTCTGGCGTTGGACCATCCTGCGCTCGGGATAAATCTTCTGGTTCACCTGTCCTCAGACTCAGTCAGGTCCTGCATCCCTCGGCTCAAATCAGGACTCTGGCCTCAAGCTCTCCACCACGGCGCCCCTGAGAGCGTCCAATCTTACGCGTCGGTCGCCGGACGGCCATACTGCTTCCGCATTAGGACCTCCGGATCCTCCCTGTCGCCCTGGCTCATCGGCTTCCATCCTCCGCCTCGGGCTCCTCCACACATGATCCGCCCGCTGTTGGTCGGCCCCCTGGAGGTCGGCGGGCATTCTCCCCATTGCTCCTCCCTCCGTCGGACTCCACCCTGGGGTCGCATCATGGCTGTGGCCTGGGGGCCCTGCTGTGCTAGGTATTGCTCCGGGTCCTCGGTCTCCTACCTGGCTAATCCCTCCTTTGTCGCCCCCGGTCTCTGTCTGCCAGCCTCCTCAGGATATCAGTACTTCCAAGAACCTCCTCCAAGTTCCACCCCGCCTCCCTCGGTTGTTGCTCATGGTTGCGAGGACGACCTTCCGGGAGGGGGCATTATTGTCGGATATGGGGGCTATTCTGTGTATGTTTTTGCCCCGGACTCAGGTTCTTCCTATTTTATTGTTGTGAATTTGATTCAGTGTGTCTGTACCTCCCCAAATACTGCCTTTAAAAGCCCTAGTCCTTTCAGTTCTTGTTGGTCGGGTCTACTTGTTGAATGTCCTCCGTGTTCTGTGTTTTCCTGTGGATTATTAAAAACTGTGTTATTCAAGAACTCCTCGTTTCCTCGTTCCTTGCTCCCCGAGTGAATTGTGACACCCGTAGGTTTCCGAAGAGTGCTTTTGAAGCCTAAAGTAGGCGGAGCTGGCCGTCGCCATCTTGGCAGTGCGTCACCGCGCGTTACTCCCGGATAATCGAAAATGGGCAAAGAGACGGGACCTGGTTGCTGAAACCACGCCCACCTAGCTCGACGGTTGTGGCAGCAACGGCAATCAACCTGTCACTCAAGTGGCCACGTCCTTAATTATGCAGAACTTTAAGGCTTAATATAATTTAAACGGATGAGTTATAAAAAAAATCACCCCCCTCACAGTTGTCATGAAGGGCACAATTAGCTATATAGACCAAAAGCACTTTTTGTACCAGGCTGTAAACATTTTTTTCTGCTGTAAAGCTGGGCATTTTAACATGGGGAGTCTATGGGACTGACTCCCTTTTGGAGCCAGCCTCTAGCGGCCAGTCGATGAATTGCAGTTTTAGTCAATACAGTTTTCCGTGTTGGTTTTCACGAGAGAGACTGGAAGGTTGCCGCTTGGTGTTTTCCCGCGCCACACTCTGTTGCGTTGGCCGGGTCCCTCAGGTCTCTATGCAGGAATTCACCATGAATCACACAGCAAACGTGGGTGCCGTAAGAGTGTGTGACCCCACATCGAATGTATAACTGCCTTGTGCATAATGCATGCTGCGTGGCTGATCTGTATGAGAATATAGACAGTGAAGACAAGGAGACGCGCAGAATACTCAGCTCTAGGTGGGTATTGATGGTTAGAACAACAGCAGAAGAGATTTTTCTGTGGTTGGCAACAGCGAGGGCGTGAGAATGAAAAAAGAGAGGAGACTTACTGAAAGGGGGATGAAAGCCAATGGCAAGCCAACCCACGCAACACCTACATCCCCCATCAGGCACACACACATACATACAGCATGAATACTGACCGATATCCAAAGAGATGCGCATAAGTGTACACTTACATTCTCCTACATTACATGCAAGTACGCAGACTTGAACGCTTGGCCAGTACATTTGTCCCATTGTAGACACTTAACGGGTGCACTTTATGTTACTGTATAAAAAAAACAAAAAAAAACAACAACAGGGCGATAGATGTCTGTGCAATTAACCAGGTGCGTCTGTTACAATTTCTGCCCATTCAAAAGTAATAAATAGGCCTACTGATTATTTAATAAATTTACATATTACTAGGTGCCTACAAAAATAAAATAAAAATGTAAGGAATAGTTCACCCAATAATTAAAATGAGCTGAAAATGTACTCACCCACAGGCCATCCAATACGTAGATGAGTTTGTTTCTTCATGGGAACATATTTGGAGAAATTTAGCATTGGAAATTTAGCATTGTTTAATGGCTTTCTATGCAGTGAAATGGGGTGTGCTGTGCATGCAGCAAGAATGAGAGTCCAAACAGCTGATAAAAACATCACAATAATCCACAAGTATCAACAAGAAATCCACACGACTCCTGTACATCAATTAAAGTCTTGTGAAGAGAAAAGCTGTTTGTGAAAAACAAATCCCTCATTAAGAAATTTTAACTTCAAACCTTTGCTTCCAGCTAAAATACGAGTCCTCTATCCATAATATTGCTTTCTTAAGTAAAAAGTTGTCTCATCTGAATCAGAAAGATGCACAGCATAAGCATCGTTTACAAGTCAAAACAGTCCAAAACCATTCTAAACAAATATGTGGGTATATTTTGATGTGAGAGGACAACAGGGGATGGACTTTTTCATTGGACAGTAGACAATCTAAGAGAAAACTGACTCTATAGTAACATTCTGAAACTAAACAATATGGGAAATGGTGCTTGCAAAGCTGAAAGCATTTGCTTTGGCATAGAATAAGTTACTTTTAAATGTCTTTCACCAAAACAAGTGTGTTATCATACAGTTATCTAGATTTAAACATACAGACAGTTAACTTACTTGACCACAAATTAACAGCTTACACTATAGCCCACTATAGCAACAAATAACATGTTTGCATTGCATTACGAGTTGCATTCTGACACGTTTTGAAACACAACGTGATAAATCTCTTATAGCATTAGCGCTCACATACTTGCATAGATTATGTTTCAGGCCTGCCTGATAAACACCAGCTGATTTATACGTTCAGCCTGTGACAAACATATTCTTTGTCGATGCTACTAAGCATCTAAATGCATACCAAGGCCATAGCCTCCAATGCAGTTGATCGTTTTATGGTTGTTTGTGCGATGCAGGGCACTAAAAGGCCAGTTCGACAGCAGGTAGCCGCACACTATTTGTGGGCGTAATGGCACAGCAAGACGATGATATGCTGCCATGCCAAGATAAGTGCTGTTTACTGCAAGCTTTGTCACTTATGGTGTCCCCACCTTCTGTCTAAGTGCGAAAATCTAAAAATCAAAGCAGGCGGCCCGCTGCGCTCCGACGTGTCCTTCCTGAGTCGACTACATCGCTGATCTGAGAGTTCATTCTGAGAGTTCTGAGATCACGACAATCAGAGGCTGGATCCGCATATAGATCCAGTAACTTCTAATGCAGAAACCCGTCCTGCCCTTCAGTCTGGCCTGCTTTTCAATGTGCTCTCATTTTCTAGTCACCTAAAATAGGCCATCGGATCCTATTTTAGTCAAACCACAGTCTATCATGCTCGGAGGATTTCACTTGGCCAAATCACCACAGTGATTACTTGATTTTTCAGTGTGACACTGTCATTTGTTTTGTTTGTTTTAAGTAGCATAATAAGTTCAATTTTACATGTTAGGTCTCCAGTGTTGTGGTAAGGGGAAAACAGAATCCAAGATTAAAACTGTGTCATTTTAGTAGCATTGAGATTCTATTATAGTTTTTCTTAATATTTTCAATCAGTTTTTGTATGGTGGCGGTTTGAGAGGAGGACCCCCACACCCACAGGGATTGTAGGGTGTACAACTATACACAATAAAAGCATCATTCATTCATTGTTATATTTTGTTTCCATTTTAACTTTAATTTAAGTTTTAACATTGTTTGTTCTGTTATTACATGCATTCTTTTAATATATCTATATTATTATTTTTTATTTTAGTTTGTTACTTAGTACACCAAGTTAGACTAAATGAAAATGAGGGGGGGGGGAATTAAAATAAATCTATCTATCTATCTATCTATCTATCTATCTATCTATCTATCTATCTATCTATCTATCTATCTATCTATCTATCTTCTACATGATCTAGCTAGCAGTTCTAATGTAAGTGGGAGTATTACTCCCTCTGGTGGTTAAAGTAAGAGCACCTTCCCCAAGGTCTAAGATGACAGATACAGTAGATAGATAGATAGATTTTAAAAGCGCTACAAACCCAAGAACTGAACCCAGAAAAGAGTCCACTCAGTCAGCTAGTTCTGAGACTTACTAACCTGACTAACTCTACTAACACTATCCAGTCTCAAACCAGCACTGCTTCTCATCCAAACATCAAAATAAATCAAAATATCAAACAATCTAAAAATACATATCTGGAACATTGGGATCAAGAAACTAAAACACAAAGCAAATTACAATTCTATCGAACCCTAAAATCAAATTATGAATTGGAAGATTATCTCCAGAGTGTCATAGACACAAAGCAGAGATGGATCCTGAGCAAGTACAGGCTCAGTGAGCACAGTCTAGCCATCGAGACCGGCAGACACAGAAAGAGCTGGTTACCCAGAGAGCAAAGAGTGTGTGCTCACTGTGAGACAGGAGAGATCGAGACAGAGACGCACTTCCTCCTTCACTGTCATAAATACAGATCCATAAGAAACCTCTACTTCAACAAATTCACCAACTTAGTAAAGAACTTTACAGCCATTAGTAAAACAGAACAAATAAAGATAGTATTAGGAGAGGGACAGACAGCAGCACTGGCTGCGAGATACGTGTGGATGTGCCATAGCCTGAGAGACAGCAGGTGAATGTGTGTGTGTGTGTGTACACGTTTTTGTGACAAATGAGGACATAAATTTGTATAATGACAAAGGTATGACATAGGTATTACAAGGAGAAGGTGAATTATGAGTACACTACCCCATGTCCCCATTTTTCAAAACACTTATAAATCACACAAAATGGAGTGTATTGAAAATCTGAAATAAAAAAAAGTCTCTTGTAAGGGGTAGGTTTAGGGGTATGGTTGGTAAAGGGCAATAGAATATACGGTCTGTACAGTATAAAAACCATTACGCCTATGGGATGTCCCCACTTTTCACAAAAACAAACATGTGTGTGTGAGTGTGTGTGTGAGAGAGAGACAGCAGGTGAGTGTGTGTTGTGTCTGACCTCAGTGTGTTACCCTATACTGTCCACCACAGTGATCCGAAGCATGTATGTGTGTTTCTATGTAAGTTAAAGACTGTGGTATCAAATGTTCACATGTTATAATTTGTTACAGTTTAATACTTCTAAGATCAAATGTTCACATGTTATAATTTGTTACAGTTGAATACTTCTAAGATGTTATAATATTCCATTATATTACTGTGACGTTCATTTTACGTAGTATATTGTTATTTCGATTTTTTCATTGTTATTATTATGTTTCTCCACATATATTCCAAGCTTTGGCAATATTGTATAATTTACAGTCATGCCAATAAAGCAATTTTGAATTGAATTGAATTGAATAGATAGATATTAAACAGTCTCTTTTGAACTCTAAATAATTTCTGTACAGGGCTTCCTTTTTTCTCAGCTGATATGATCTAAATTATTTACTGAAGGACCCCTGAAATTTCAAGTCATGTTCTAACCTTTCAGTAAATAAGAATAATATATTGAAGGACTCTTTTGTATTTAAAAACAGAGTAAAAATATACATTTGCCCCAAAATGTAACACTTAAATTGATGTCACTGCATTAAATAACAAAATAATTAAAAAGCAAGTTTCAAAACAGAAGTTGGTTTAGTTTGAAACACAAAAACCACCATGTCTAGTGTTGAAAACGAAGACAGTGAGTAACCTGTGAGTTTGTGTTTATGGTTATAGTTAATGTGATGCACTTGAATGAGTAAATTTAGCATGAACATTTCCATCACGATCTCACGAATGTCCTGCAGTTGGCTAAAGCTAGTCTACAGTAACAGTCATGATCCTTCACTTCATTTCGCTATTTACAAACATCTTCATCACCCAGTTTGCAGTTAGCAAAATGCATCACATTCAAATTCATGAAATGACTCAATGAGCCCAGTTAACTTTCATGCGCTGACATGTTAGCTATTGCAACAGGAAGTTTGGGAGGAACATTTAAAAGTGTTCTTTTTTTTAACAAAACAGCCAATGGGCCTTATTATATCACATCAATGAACCATGGGATAACATACTACTATTTCTGCCATATCTTTATACATTATTCATGGGGCTTTTTTCTGAAATGTTTTAGATGGGATGTCCATTGAAGTTTTTTTTAATGTTACAACTTGTTTCAGACTGTTTAGAGAACATTCCAAAGTAACATTCACATAATGTTTGCAAAATGATGCAATGGAATGTTCCGTTAACGTTATAACCAAGAAAAAAAAGTTTTAAAACCATTTTGAAAATGGGCCATTTTGAGCGTTGAGACAAAATTAAGAAATAACATTTTCATAACTTAATGGGAACGTTAGCAAAACATTATTTTTTTGTTAGCACCATATTTTTGTTAGCTGGGTAAAAAAAAACCTTTAAAAAAATTTTGTTTTTTTTAATTTTCTACAGAGTAGCATTTTGGACATTTTATCCAAGTGACTTACATCAGGTCATGCATTCCATAATCGAACCTTGCCATTGCCAGCGCCATTGTAAATGAGACAAAAAGGAACAGGGACACTGCAAAATTCCACCAGAAATAATATACCACCTAGGTATGTCTTTTTGTTTATAATTAGTGTATCTTGCATACCAGCTACACTCTTAAAAATAAAGGTGCTTCACGATGCCATAGAAGAACCTTTTTGTCTAAATGGTTCCATAAAAAGACCTTAACATTGAAGAACATTTCTGTTTTACAAAAGGTTCTTTGTGGCGAAATAATTAAGGTTCTTCAGATTATAAAAAGGTACGAAAGAGATGGTTCTTTAAAGAACATATGACTGAATGGTTCTTTGTGGAACAAAAATGGTTCTTCTATGGCATCGATTGAAGAACCCTTTGAAGCACCTTTATTTTTAAGAATGTAACGAGACCTTCTCATACCGAGTTATGGCAAGGTTCTCTCAAATTTATAAACAAACGTTATTCCAGTAACATTAAAATAACCTTTGTTCAAAGTTGTCTGGACTTTAATAATGTTTGCAAAATGTTAGCACAAATGTACAAGTTATTTATTTTTATTTTTTTCTGAAACATTTTAGTTGTTCATTTCCCTAACATTTTTCAAGCGTTGTTATTTACAACTTGTTACAGTTCATTCAGAGAACATTTAAAAGTGCAAAATTATAAAATGGAACTTTCCCTTGTTGCCTTAACTCATTTGTGCCCACATTTTTCTGAATGTTTCATGCATATAATCATATTAATAGTGTCCTATGTGAACATGTTCAGCATTTATTTTCCCCAGGTTTTTCCTTTTTTTTTCTTGAAAATCGTATTTGAATGTGCTGCAACTATAGTTGCCGGTGGGCAAATATGTTGTATTCACCCCTTCAATGTCAAATTTGAATAGGAAGAGAACATTTGGCATCTAACTCAAAATAACTTTCAACAGATCAATCTTTATTCATAAACAAATTTATCATGCATAAAAGCCGAAGAACATTCGATGTAATCCCCAAAAAAGTTGCATCTAGCTTATTATCTCTTGAATATGAAAACACAACAAATCCATTTGTCTGAAAGTTGGTGGACACATATGCCGAACAATTAGTGCCGCCCATTAAGTGCCCCAAAAGGGTATGTGTATCAAAGGTAAATAAATAACTTAAAAATAAATAGAATTAGACAATATTAAACTACATAATAAAAAAGTGTTATACCTGAATGAAAATAAGCAATGTAAATGTTTGGTTACCGTAGAACCACTCTGCAAAAACTATCTTCTTGTGTGCTCAACAGAAAGAAAGAATCTAATCGGTCTTGCAACTGGAAGATGGACACAACTGAGGACAAGCAATTCCAATTTGGTGTGAACGTCCATTCGTAAGGCAGTTAGTTTAGGATAAGAAGCCTAAAAGTAGCCTACAAGGAGTACTGCGTGAGGTACATTACTTAATTTATGTAAATATGTAAAATATCACATATTTTATGAATTGGCACATATTGATTAGGTCAAATGGATTTACCCTGACAAAAGTCCTTGATATTCATTAAATTAATGATATTCTTTTTAAAATATTTGATTATTTAAATAATTATCATGTGTAGACTACACCCATGAGTGTTTGTTTATTTATTTACTAGTCATGAACACTGAAGGTTCTTTTCATTCCTTAGAGTGTGTGTTCTAGTTTAAATGAAAATAACTTAAAAATAAATATAGAACGAGTAAATATTAAATTCTGGTATAATAAAAAAGGACACCTGAAAGAAAAGTTACGCAGTTTTTTCGGGCCCATCGATTCAATGGTTGACGTAGTCGGGAATTTCATCATAATGTTCATTGTAAAGGTAAAATCTATACTTGTCTGAAACTTTCCAAACATTTATAATGGAATCAGAAGCTACTAGTCATAAAAAGAAATTAGGGTCTGACCAATTTAGAATGATAACGATCCAACTGGATTGAAGGGCCATCATCATTTGCCCTCTTAAATAATGTCATAAAGGCGAGACACAAATCATCTACAGACCCCTCAAGGCGTCTAGCCTTTATCTTTCATTCTCCATTTTGTGTGAATGCCCCACGGAAATGTTGTAAATGCTGGCTGTCACTTGAAAACTTGATTCTTTCTGGATCGCAGACACAATAAGGGAGTCACCACCACCACAGCTAAATTATAAGTTAATTTTACTTGTCCATATAAAACAACTACACACAAGGTAGATGTCAACGTAAATGGTCGTCGTGTGTCAGCAGATAATGTATTGGACCAAGTAGGAGGGACCCGCAGTCCGAACACAATCACAGTCCTGGACCTCCAAGAACAAAACACCATCCCCAAAGGAGATGGCCCAATCAACGCCCGCGTCAGGTGAGTCCCTGTATCCATAACCCCTCTCAATCAGTACTCCGGTAGCCGACATGCTCTTGTTAACCTCAAGGTTATGGAGCAAACAAAACAAGCTTCAGATCGCAGACCCACCCCAAGCCCAGGCCCCAAACGTCACCCACCCCGCCATTTCCCTTATTTTCGTCCAGAGGCTTTTATAGAGCGCCATGATTACCTTCAGGTGTGCAACCACTCCCCTCAGCCAAATCACCTGTAACTCAGAAATAACCGGTTACTTGCTGGAACGTCACAATATTATGAAAGCAAAAAGCTGAAAACAAGACCAATAACCTTGATTTATTAACCTATTAACACAGTATACCCCATTTCCCCATGATATGTACTTACAAGTCTTTTGACTAAGTATACAAAAAACTATATATCTCCTGGAAGATTGATTCTAGAGACCTGCGATTATGTTATATATATAGATATATTATGTCAACAAAAAATTCTTATTAGTAACATGAAAATTAAATTTCTTTGGGAGTGTTTGACTTCGCCATGCTTCCTGGAAGTAGGGGTAGGAACTTGACAGCCTCATGTGGCAGGAAGGAAGTGAATACCTTTTTTTTTCTTCTTGAAATCCTTTATTTGGTTGTTTGCTTGCATGTCATTGAGAAATAAAACATGGATAACATCTAGAAAAATACTTACAAAAGGAAAATGACAACTATAAACTGCAGCAACTATAGTTGCCGGTGGGCTTAAATGGGTTAACATTTGTGTAACCAAGAAAAAAACATGTTTTTAAAACATTTTTTAAAAGTTCGGAGAACATTCAGAAATAACATTTTCATAACTTAATGGGCAGTTAGCAAATTTTCTTAAACACATTTTTGCTTTGCTGGGTGAAATCCACAAAACCTAATTTCAATAAACCAAAAGGGGACGCTCACTTCAAAAATCCACCCCAAATATTCACCTTACATGCATCTGGTATATACTGTAATTTTCAGTTTACTATTTGAATGCAAGTCTTATTTTGCATCCCAGCTAACAGGGAACGCTGGCAATGTTCTCTCAAATGTTCTTCCAATAACATTAATGTTTGGTTCAAAGTTGTCTGGTTGTTTGCATACATAACGTATACATTATTTATGCATCATTCATGGAACTTTTTTTCTGAGTGTTTTAGTTGGACATTTCCCTAATGTTTTTCAAACGTTATTACTTACTACTTGTTACAAAAAACATTTAGAGAACATTTAAAACAGTGCAATTATAAAATGGCATTTCCTTAATTTCCCCTCCCCAATGATCGCATAACCAAGAAATAATGTTTTTAAAATATGTAAAAAAAACACAAAAACAGTGGATGTTCTGAACGTTCAGAGGACGATCAGAACCAGTGTTTCCATAACTTGACGAGAACATTAGGAAAACGTTCTTAGAATATATTTTTGTTAGTTCAGATTCTGTTCAGGATTGATAGTGTGCCAGTTGAGATGAAGCATTATTTATTTTTCTTGGCACAGTGTTTGTAAAACTGCTCAGCCTGATGCATATTATGTTTCTCAATAATTGCACCACTGCCTACAAGTGATCATTTTGTCAAAGCTGGCATGCAAACATAGATGACACATGGCAAAATAATTGTTGCGGTCTTGGATGTCTTCAAATACGTCATGCTATTAACACAGCATTGACAGCAAAGGAATTAACCTGGGCTTGTCAGGGACACTTTGCCATAGTAAAATATGATAACAATGCGATCACACCTGAGAGACCATACCTGTAAATCCCGCCCATATGCCCATGGGTTTACGGATACTGCCTGTGTGTCGGCAGATGCTTCACTGCCGGTATTTAGATATGACATATGAGAATGCAAATGAAGAGATTTTAAATTGAGATTTACTAGGAACTCTTTTGTAGAAGAGGGAGGATCAGCTCAGGTGTTTCAACTGTTAACAAGATCACAGCAGTCTATTTCTCTGAGGAACCAGTGGTTGGATGCATAGCTTCAGTGCCCATTGTAAGTACCCATCACTTCTAAAACAGACTGTTAAACTTAAAGAAATTAAGCTTTTCTTGTATTTTTAGATCGTTGGTATTTTGACAGATACTTAGAAGCAAAAGTGCATGTTAAGAAGCTATTCTCAGAGAATATATTTTGAATTATTAGTGTAAAAAATTATTGTTGCAATTAGCTAAATTTGCTTTCATAGTCTAATACAACTTCACATTCAAGTTGAGTGAATGTAATGTTTAAGCACAACCACTTTAAATTGAGTGAATGAACTGATTAAAAAAAAATCATATATATATTAATATATTATATATTGCTTTCGTTAAAAAAAATAATCGGACAATATAAATACAATACTGATATATTAATACTGTTGAAGAAAACTGTATTAAAAAATATATTTGAATTGTAACTATATGTCTTTGTCTATTACTATTATTATTAAAAATAAATACTCAACTGGAACAGATCCGTCTTGGAATTTCACAAGTGTTGAAATTTACTGATTAAACAGAGATTGCGTGCAGACTGCAGTGTTTGAAGTGTGTGAGTAACTTTATTGGGGTTATTGTGTGAAATCAGGTATAGCAAACCAAACCAGGTCGTGCCTAAAATCCCAGGAATTCATGTCAGAGTTTAAAGCAAAGCAGAAAACAAGAAGAGTATCTAAACTCCCATCAGTTAGACAAATGTTTTAGCACATCTATTTTGCATGTGCGCTTTCTAATACATTTTTCTTCATTCCTGCTGCAGGAACAACCATGAGCAACCTTTACTATGGCTCGAGTAACACTTCGAGTGACAACTGCACCAAAGTGGACGATATTGTGAAACGCTACTATCTCCCCACCATGTACAGCTTAATCTTCATTGTAGGTGTTGTGGGTAACATCACTGCTCTGCTGGTCTACATAGTCAAAGTTCGTCCCTGGAAGAGCAGCACCATCATCATGGTGAACCTAATCATCACTGACCTCCTCTTCATGATCTGCTTGCCCTTCTTGACCTACTACTACGTCCTTGATGACTCGTGGACGCTGGGCATCATCATGTGTCGCTTCACGCGCTTCATCTTCCACTTCAACCTCTATGGCAGCATCCTCTTCCTCACCTGTCTGGCCATTTTTCGGTACGTGGCGGTCGTGCACCCGTCACACGGACACAGCATCAAGCAGAAGCGTTGGGGAACGTTGGCTTGCGTCCTGGGTTGGGTTGTGGCGGTTGCAGAAATAAGTCCGGTTTTTAACCATTTTGACACGGTGAAGCATAACAACAAAACCTACTGCTTGGATCTCGCGAGTAACAATCCAGAAATCATCTGGCCGTACAGTTGGGTGTTGACAGTAGTTGGATATCTGGTTCCTCTAATCGTGGTCTGTCTTTGCTATTGGCGCATCATGAAAGAACTAAAGAAGGGTCCTCATATGGGAAGCACCAAACGAGTTCGAGCGAGGCGACTCATTGTGTTGATTTTGACATGCTTCATTGTGTGCTTTTTTCCTTTTCATGTGCTACGAGCTTTGAGGATCTACACGAAACTCACTCTGGAAAGCAACTGCATGCTGGACCGTTGCGTTCATGCAGCTTATATTATCTCAAGGCCGATCGCTGTACTCAACATCATTTTCAACCTGCCGCTCTACACGTTGTCGGGGGATTGTTTTAAGCAGGCCTTCGTGGAAATGTTCAAATGTGATTCGGGCCCCCTTTTTTCCCATTGTTCGAAGACTAAGGGGGTCGTTAAAGTGGCTGTGATCAGCAAACCTGAAAACAACTCACATATGAGAAAAGCAGCTGAGACTTATGCTGGTGTGAAAATATACACTAACCGTAAACGGCCAAAGTCACTGTAAATAGTGATATATAAAGGATATCCACCTAAACTTTCGGTTCAATCAGTAGTTACTCACCCTCAAGTTGTTCCAGACCTGTAAGACTGACTTTCTTCCGCTGAATGCAAAAGAAGATATTTTGAAGAAGCAACATCGGACCCTATTACATGTTATTGTTAACTAAAATTAAAAACTAAAACTGTAAAAAATCCTTTTTGTTCATTAAAATAAAGCTGAAATAAAACAAAATATAAATATTAGATAAAAAAAACTCTTAAAAAGTGAATAACTAAATAAGAAACGGAACTAATAGATCTGTATCTACAAGTTAAAATAATGTAATTTATATAAATGCAGCTAAAATGGACCATGTTTTAAATTTTCTAACTATCTTCTTTCAATGTTAAAATATAATTTATATTATATATTAATATATAATGTATATATATATATCTATATATATATATCTATATATTAAGATTTATTAACCTGAAAGAAGAATTAGAAAAATTTGAAAAATGGCCATGTATCTGATTATGGAGCATAAATGTGTAGTGTATACTATATAACAAGTATACACAGTTATCACTAGATAGATATAATATATATATATCCTATATATATATTATATAGTATAGTATATACTGTGTATACTTGTGCATGTATAGAAGCACACCAAAAGACACCATAATGAAAAGACAACGTAGCAATGCTTCTTTCCATTACTTTTGTTTTAAAGGCGTGTTTCTAAGCACCAGGCACAGCCTCAAGTGGCTTAATACACTGTACAATATTGAAAATGTTTCACATTGTTGTTCAACAGAATGGAAAGAACACAAGATCCAGGGGCGAGGTTGGATCCACATCTAGGGGGTGGAGATTGGTAGGTTTAGGGGTGGAGATGGGTGGGTTTAGGGATATGTAAGGTGGGAGGTTATTTTTTCTTGTTTGATTTCTGGAGCCACCTCGCCCCCTGGATTTTGTGTTCTGCAGTGAGGACCATCTCATGAATTAACATGCAATGCAAGTCACTTTGAATAAAAGTGTCTGTCAAATGCATAAACATACATGTGCATGTAAACCAATTCCATTTCAAAACAAACAATCCTCTTTGGCACCAGAACGCAAACAGCCTAGGGTGCCACTACAGTCAAAAATGGCCCTGATGTAAACAAATGTGCAAAGATGTTCCATATAAAGATGTTATTGCATTGCTCTTGTACATTGACGGTCTCTGTGTTTGTGGCAACTGTATGTCTGTTTTGATACATTGTGTGCTTTCACTCATAAACCTTGACTTTACGATGATGATCTGTTATTTTTATGCCATACAGCAATAAAAGTGCTTACTTTTGCTATGTACAGTACATTCATAATAATTGGTAACTGATAAAACATTGAAACTAGTTTGAATAATATGTGCATTGCACAATTGACTCGACAGAGTGCTATTTTAGTCAGAACATTATTGCCTTCAGTTGCTCAATTGATAGTCTTTGTATGCAACATTCATCTGAAAAAGGCATGTCTGTAATAACAGCACCAGCTTCCTGCTAGTATTTGTTTAGATGCATTGTTTTACAGCAAAGGAAGAAGAAACGTGAATCTCCGGCAAACCCTATTGAGAAGCATATATGGGTGTGTTCATTATCGTAAGAGGTTTTTGTCACAATTCACACCTTATAAGGCAGATATCTAAATCAAATGTTTTGCACACATTAGTGTTTTGGTTTGTAATAAAGACTAAACAATGCCAGTCATCACTTTAGCAGAGGGGATTCACTTTTTTTCTGTAATGAAATCAAATTAGTTCCTCTTCGACTTCACCATGTATTAAATATCTATGGTAGATCAGCTCAGATTTCATCTATTGTTCATACAAGGAAACATGTACACTGACCGTCAAACCTGGATAAAAAGGAAGAAGCAGTTTCTGCATATTTATTGCAAATCAATATTAGTTCATATAGAAAGAGTTAAGTAATATATTAATATTAGTATATAAAAATACTAAAATAACACTGGTATTGACTTTCATTATAAACACTGAGATATTTTTCCAAATATCTTCTGTTATTAAAAAAAGTAACTTCTTAACTTCTTATAACATATCATATTACATGTTGTTGACATTTTATCAAAGCAATAAGGCACTCATATAAGCTGAAGTGATTTTACCATGATTAAGGGGTGTTAATGTAGACAGACGAAGGCAGAGGAATAAAGTTCCACACGACAAAGTTTAATAAATCCAAAAGGAGCAGGCAGACAGCCGTTAACAAACACATACTTAAACACAACTTCATTCAGCTGAATTTGAAGGATGCATGGGATATATCCTCTGCGACCTTCAATCACACACAATCCTTTGTACCCATTTTATTTCATGAAAATAAACTGATGAAAAATGATTCAGGACTGAGCTTGTCTAAATTTATTATGAAATGTAAGTCAAAAATAATGTTTCCAGACATGAAAGCATAGATGTTATTTGTGACTCTGGACCACAAAACCAGTCATAAGGGTCCATTTTTTTAAATTAAGATTTATGCATCATCTGTTTTATATAAGCTTTCCATTGATGTATGGTTTGTTAGGATAGGACAATATTTGGTCGAGATACAACTATTTGAAAATATGGAATCTGAGGGTGCAAAAAAAATTTAGAAAATCATCTTTAAAGTTGTTCAAATGAAGTGCTTAGCAATGCATATTACTAATCAAAAATGAAGTTTTGATATATTTACGGTAATAAATTTACAAAATATCTTCATGGAACATGATCTTTACTTAATATCCTAATGATTTTTGGCATAAAAGAAAAATCTATAATTTTGACCCATACAATTTTTTGGCTATTGCTAAAAATACACCCCAGCGACTTAAGACTGGTTTTGTGGTCCAGGGTCACATTTTGTGTTTTGGTGTAAATTACTCACTAAACGCTAAACTGCCAACAATGTAAGCCACTGGGAGACTAGACGGTTGTGATTCATTGTATTGCATTAGTAGAAAGCCAAATAACATAAGGATTTGTAATACAAAGTAATAAACACTAATAATATGATTTGTATTATTAGTATTTTCGTGCCATGGTGGTGAGGGCAGGAACATATGTGACGTAGCCACGCACACTTACTAGACTATCTTATTCTAGCGTTTAATGCCGAGGAGGACTCTAGCCAACAAGACTCTGAAGGACTGAGCTAGGAAGGACGCAGCCTCGGTAGGATGCAGCCTTCCGTTTTAGAAGCACCCAAAGAGTGACTGTGTGGGTTAACTATCCCTGCGTTCCATTCGGAAGGGCTCATCCCTATGCCCTAATCCCTTCAAAGGGTTTACCCTTAGGAGTGAGAGCTTCGAAGGCTTGAAGGGTGTAGGGGACCAAACAACTCTTTCTTGAAGTGCCCTTCTGCGTCATCATCACGTGCCCACACGGAGGCGCCGTCATCATGCAAAGAATCTGCGCAAAGGCTCATGGGAGCCCGAAGTGTCCATCACTTGTACCCTTCGAAATCCTTCATTCCGAAGGGCCCTTTCAATTGGCCAGTTTTGAGCACTTCGGTTTGGAACGACCTTTCAATATGGCGGCCATGATTGTTTTCACTCACCTCCCTCACTGCCACGGCACGAAAGCAACTTTACAGCAAATTAAGTTTCTACAATATTTAACAGCAATTATTATATGATGCAATCAAACTTATAGCAAAATGTGGTAGTTCTATATGTTGTTTCAGGCTTGGCATCATCTCTTCTCATGTGTTCTGGATCCAGACTGAAGCTTGTGTAAACCCTAGTTACCACGGGATGTTAATCCCGTAGCAAAAACAGAGAAACAAATAGAGACATAATTAGCGTAGCTGCTGTTCCAACCAAGCAAAATTGATTTGTTTAACCCAAACTTAAGAATAATAATGTGCATTTGATCAGATATAACTGCAGTACAAGATTATGAGATGCATTATTTGAATGCTTGGCCAAAGAGATGTGTCTTTAATCTAGATTAAAACAGTGTGTCTGAACGTTATCAGGAAGGCTATTCCAGAGTTTGGGAGCCAAATGCGAAAAAGCTCTACCTCCTTTAGTGGACTTTGCTATCCTAGGTACTACAAAAAGTCCAGAGTTTTGCGACCTTAGGAAGCGTGATGGATTGTAGTGTGGTAGAAGACTAGTTAAGTACGCAGGAACTAACCCATTAAGGGCCTTATAGGCAAGTAATAATATTTTGTAACTGATATGGAAATTAATAGGTAGCCAGTGCAGAAACTGTAGAATTGGGTTAATATGATCATATTTTCTTGACCTGTTAAGGATTCTAGCCGCTGCATTTTGGACTATCTTTAGCTTGTTTATTGAAGATGCAGGACGACCAGCTAGCAGTGCATTACAGTAGTTCAGTCTAGAGGTCATGAATGCATGATCTAGCTTTTCTGCATCAGAAACAGGTAATATGTTTCGTAACTTGGTAATGTTTCTAAGATGGAAGAATGCTGTTTTTGTAACATGGGAAATATGATTTTCAAAAGACAAGTTGCTGTCTAATATAACAACCAGATTTTTGACTGTAGAGGAGGTAACAGTACATCCGTCTAGTTGCAAGTTGTTATCCAAGAGATTCTGTGTACTATCTTTTGGTCCAATATGTAATATTTCTGTCTTATCCAAATTTAATAAGAGAAAATTATTGGTCATCCAATCTTTTACATTTTTGACACACTCTGTTATTTTAGATAATTTAGAAGTTTCATCTGTTCTTGTTGAGATATATAGTTGAGTATCATCGGCATAGCAGTGGAAACTAATTCCATGTTTTCTAATAATGTTGCCAAGTGGCAACATGTATATTGAAAATAGCAGTGGGCCTAGGACAGATCCTTGTGGCACGCCATACTTTACTGATTATAATTGAGATGTTCCCCTTTTAAATAAACAAAGTGGTAGCGATTGGATAGGTAGGATCTAAACCATCTTAAAGTTTGCCCTTGAATACCTGTATAGTTTTGGAATCGATCTATGAGTATGTCATGACTATAGGTCTAACGCAGCCACTAGATCAGTAAAAACTAGCAGAGATACAGCCTTGTCTGATGCAAGAAGCAGTCATTTGTAATTTAACATCAGTTTCTGTTCTATGGTGTGGCCTGAACCTCACTGAAATTCTTCAATAGATACTTTTTAGCAGAAGGAGCCAATTGAGCAGAACACAACTTTTTCTAAAAATTTTTGACATAAAAGGAAGATTTGAGATGGGTTTGTAATTTGCCAGTTCACTAGGATCTGTTTGTTGTTTCTTAATAAGAGGCTTAATAACCTCCAGCTTAAATGGTTTTGGGATGTGACCTACTGATAACGACGAGTTAATAATATTGAGAGGCGGTTCTTCTGCTACAGGTAACAACTCTTTTAGTAATTTAGTGGGTAGAGGATCTAACAGGCATGTTGTTGTTTTAGATGCAGTGATAAGTTTATTTAGCTATTCCTGTTTTATAGTTGTAAAGCACTGCAGTTTATATTTTGGTGCGATAAATTAAGCTGAAGTATTATATGCTGTAGAATATACATTTGTTATTGTATTTTTGATGTTATCTATTTTATCAGTGAAGGAATTCATAGTCATTACTTTTAAACTGTGAGGGAATATTTAGATCTGGTGGTGTCTGGTTATTTGTTAATCTTGCCACTGTGCTAAATAAAAACCTTGGCTTGTTTTGGTTATTTTCTATGAGTTTATGGATATGCTTGGCCCTGGCAGCTTTTAGAGCCTGTCTATAGCTGGACATACTGTTTTTCCACGCAATTCTAAAAACTTCCAAGTTAGTTTTTCTCCATTTGTGCTCAAGACTACGAGTTTCTTTCTTGATAGAATGGGTATTATTGTTGTACCATGGTGCAGTACGTTTTTCTCTAATCTTTTTCAATTTGATGGGGGCAACAGCTTCTAATGTATTAGAGAAGATAGTGCCCATGTTTGCTAGTCATTTCGTCTAGTTCATGCGCATTTATGGGTACACAGAGCAGTTGAGAAAAATCAGGCAGGTTATTTGTGAATCTATCTATAGTGGTTGGAACAATAGTTCTTCCTAGGCGACAACGCGGAGCCATATAGTTAATATCAGTAATACACAGCATTATATCATTATATACGCAGGACGATACAAGAAAATGGTCAGTAACATCATCACTTTGAGGTATGAGATCTATATCAGTAAGATCAATTCCATGCGATATAATTAAATCTAGCGTATGATTAAAACAATGAATGGGCCCAGTTTTGCTTGACTCCAAAAGAGTTTATTAGGTCAGTTAACGCAAGTCCTAATGCATCATTTGTGTTATCAACTTGAATGTTAAAATCTCAGACAATTAGTGCTTTATCAACAGTAACCAATATGTCTGAGATGAAATCTGCAAATTCTTTTAGGAAATCTGTATCTGCAAGAGATATGATAGATTTCTTTTGCATATCTGACAGTTACATTAAGCAGAAGTATT
Organism: Sinocyclocheilus anophthalmus; assembly: GCA_018155175.1. Lineage (NCBI taxonomy): Eukaryota > Metazoa > Chordata > Actinopteri > Cypriniformes > Cyprinidae > Sinocyclocheilus > Sinocyclocheilus anophthalmus. The sequence goes on from JADLZN010008936.1 coordinate 460,934, forward strand.
TCGAATGAATTAAACTTGTATCCTGTTTTCTGAGTAACATTGAAAATATCATTTATGTATTGCTGCAACACCGCCACCACGACCAATCCGACGGGGCTTATGCTTATAACAGTTGCTTGGTGGAGTAGACTCATTTAGACCAATATAATCATTTGGTTTTAGCCAGGTTTCAGTCAAGCAGAGTACATCAAAACTATTATCTGTGATCATTTCATTTACAATAACTGCTTTGGGTGTGAGTGATCTATTGTTTAGGAGCCCAAACTTTAAAATGTTTTTTGTTCATTTATTTTAAATTTTTCTAATTTATCAGATTTTTTCTAGATCCTGCATTTAATTTATATTTTGATCTCACTATTCGGGGAACAGACACAGTCTTTATAGATTGGACAGCGCAAGTACTTCTATCATTTAAGCGGGTAGAACAAAAGTCATCATGGCAGTTATTTGAGATTTGACTTGATAGTCATATGGAGCGTAGCGTCCTGGAGCAGAAAGCAGACACAAATGAGATGATTAATGAAATACAGCAAATTACAATCAAGAGTTTGATGGTTTTTATTGACTAGTTCATATGATATGGGTAATTATGCAACATCAAAAAAGTTCAAAAACAGACTTCTGACGCTGCATAGCATGAGTCACTGACAGCACAAAAACTCTTTCTCAATCTACTTTCGAATAAGGTAAAAATAGAGACATCTGATCTCTTTAAAGAACTTTCTTAGACCAAGCCTATGGGAAAATTTCAATGCTCAGAGTTTCTCTTTCATAATTCAGAAGACATATGTAGCTCTGAGATTAAGGTTCATTTAAGCATCAACTTGATCTCTGATGTTTTTACTAAAATTAATTTAGAAGAGTAAATAAAAATGGCAGAATTAGTTAGGGGAGCTATAAAATGAATGTGGATAAGAATTTGAGTTCATAATCAAACTTTGTTTTCTTGGCCAAACTCTAGTTCCCTTTCAGTCGGTCACTCTCGACGTCACGTCGGAGGACCGACGAAATTGGGATCTCGCTTAGAGGGACCAATCTACTTCGAGTGTAAACTAAACGAGCCAATGCACATTGGCATGCGATTATTGCATCCAGCTGCTGCTGATCACAGCGTGAGTATAAGTAGGCAGCAGGTGCAGCGCATATTCAGCTTTTCGCTTCGGAGCCGAGCGATCACATCGTTCCGCTCCTGACTACTCTACTGAGAGAAGAAGACTGAGCGAGTTCAGAGTGCTCTTGGAGAGCTCTCGTGTTGGCGGACGGCGCTTCAGCGATGGTGGTTTCCCGTGTCGAGTGGGTTGCACCATCAGGCTGCACTACCCCTGTTTGTGTTGCAAATGATCATCTCCCCTGTGCGCCTCAGCACGCTAAAATAGCTTTTTCCCTAAAAGAGCAATTTCGGGTGTGTCTTTTTAAAGACGACGTTGTGTGGCAAACTCGACGTTACGTCTTTGTATAGACGATGTGGGTCTTGCTATAGACATCGTATCACCCGGGCGTTCTGGATGCGTTCGTTACCTGGCGCTGGGTGATGGTCACGATCGCTGCCTCTCTTGCCTGGGCATGAAGCATGCTGAGGTGGTTTTCGTGGATGACTCATGCTCCCATTTCGGGGGTATGACCATCTCGGAGTTGCGGACCGGACTCCGTTACCTGCAAGGGGGCAGAGTGCCCGTGCCACCGCCTAGATCTGGGGTTCCCTCTGGTGGCAGCCGGGGACGTCCTTCTTCTAGCGGTGGGCGGACTGGTCTTACGGTCACGGTGAGGAATTCCCCTCCGGGGATGCCCCAGCCCGCCGGCACTTCGAAACCAGCGGAGCTCTCAAAAGAGCAGGCTGAACCCTCCCGGGGGTAACCACCTGTTTCTTCCGAGGCTCCCCCCGACGATCAGATGTCGATTGCAGCATCGGAGGGTGAGCCAGAGCTTTCTGGAGAGGAAGATTCGGCTGCGCTGCTCTCCTCCGGGACCGTAGCAATGCCTGGATCGGATCCAGAAATAATGGCTATGCTTTCCCGGGCCACCGTAGGGGTAGGGCTCGAGTGAAGACTTTCACCGTGTCCCGAGCTCTCAAGGTTGCATGATTGGTTCTTGGGGTGGTCCACGCTGGTTCTCAGCGCCGCCTCGGTGCCTTTCTTCCCGGAGTTGCATGAGGAGCTCAACAGGTCATGGACGGCACCTTTTTACTGCCGGAAACGGATTTGCTGGATCCTCCTCCCTCACCACCCTCGATGGTGGGGCAGTCAGGGGGTTACAAGGGTCCCCCCGGTGGAGCGGTCGGTTGCGATGCAGTTGTGTCCTAATACCGCCTCCAACCGGCAGGGAGAACCGTGCCTCCTCTCCCGGGTCTGTAGGTACTCGGCTGGCCAGCGATGCCTATACGACCGGTGAAGAAGCTGCCTCCGCCTTACACGCTACGGCGTGATTGCAAGTGCACCAGGCCAAGGCACTGAGGGACTTGCACGAGGGTGGTCACGACCTGGAAGTTCAGAGAGAACTCCGCACCGCGGCGGACCTCGCGCCACGAGCAACGAAGGTTACGGCGCGGTCTCTGGGTCGTGCCATGTCCACTATGGTGGTCCAGGAGCGCCAATTCTGGCTGTGACTGGCTGACATGCGCGAGACGGACAAGACACGATTCTTGAGCGCCCCCGTGTCCCAGGCCGGCCTTTGTGGCGACACGGTGGAGAACTTGCTCAGCGGTTCTCCGCTGACCAAAGCAGTCTGAGGCCATCAGGTACATCCTGCCGGTGTGCAGCTGCTGCCGTCGCCGAGGGCGGCCCCCCTGCCACCGCCAAACAAGAGCAGAGCTCCTGCGGCCTCCAGCAAAGCTGTGCCGTGGAGCCGGTCGCAGGGCAGCCGCCCCGCCCGTCCAGGCCCCCGCCAAACCTGGTGGCAAGCGAGAGAGCAAGAGGCCCGGAGACGGGCAACCCAGAGGTGGAGGGACGTGCTCTTCAGGAGATGGTAAGCACACCACTCCCTCCCCCGGAGGAGGGCCGGGCGGAGAATCTTTTTCCACCAATGACCTCGGTCGGTGGTACCCAAATTCTCGACAAAGAGCAATTCCTCTATTTTTTGGGTCCCGAGAGGGGACGGGGGGTTGTGGACGATCTTGTACGTATCACACTCACCCTCCTCTCTCGCCAGTGAGCAGCAGTGGGCGGATCGGGAGGACGAACCAACGGACTACCCACGCACCCTCTGCTCAAACGCAGGTCAGTGTTACACACTCAGACCCCGCCTCGGACCGGCAAAGAGACGCCCGGGCCGGGTCCCTGCGTTCTTTCAAGCTGCCCCGCTGCGGGTACGCCTGTAGTCCTTTGATGCCATTGGGCGGCTCGGGAGCCTGGCTAGAGCTACCCAGCCCGTCTCGATGGCTCCGTCGAACCGTCAGGCTCGGCTATGCGATTCAGTTCGCCCGGCGCCCTCCCAAGTTCAGGGGCGTCCACTTTACGTCAGTGAAAGCAGCAGATGCCCCTGTCTTGCGTGCAGAGATCGCAGTCCTACTGGCGAATGATGTGATGGAGCCGGTCCCTTCAGCCGATATGAAGATGGGGTTTTACTTCATTGTACCCAAGAAAGGCGGCTGGTTGAGACCTATCTTGGACCTGCGCTTCGTGAACCGGGCCCTTCACCGGCTCCGGTTCAAGATGCTTACGCAGAAATGCATTTTCAGGTGTATCTGTCCCCAAGACTGGTTCGCAGCGATCAACCTGAAGGACACGTACTTTCATGTGTCGATCCTTCCGCGCCACAAATCATTTCTGCGGTTCGCGTTCGAGGGATGTGCATACCAGTACAAGGTCCTGCCCTTTGTGCTGTCCCTGTCGCCCCGTGTCTTTAATAAAGTTACGGAGGCAGCCCTTGTTCCCATGAGAGAACAGGGCATTCGCATTCTCAACTACCTCGATGATTGGCTCATACTCGCTCAGTCTCAGGATCAGTTGTGCGAGCACAGGGACTTGGTGCTTTCACACCTCAGCCTGTTGGGCCTTCGGGTCAACTGGGAAAGAGCAAACTCTCCCCGACGCAGAGGTTCTCTTTTCTCGGTATGGAGTTGGACGCGGTCGAACAGACAGCACGCCTCACGCAGGAACGTGCTCAGTCGGTGTTGAACTGCTTGATACATTCAGGAGCAGGATGGCGGTCCCACTGAAATTTTTTTTCAGAGGCTCCTGGGGCATATGGCGTCCACGGCGGCAGTCACGCCACTGGGGCTACTCCATATGAGACCGCTGCAGCACTGGCTCCATGGCCGAGTCCCGAGGTGGGCGTGGCAACGCGGCACCTTCCGGGTCCAGGTGACACCGGCCTGCTGCCAAACCTTCACCCTGTGGTCAGACCTTGCGTTCCTCCGGGCAGGAGTGCCCCTGGAGCAGGTCTCCAGGCATTCTGTTGTTTGCACGGATGCCTCAACCACCGGTTGGGGGGCCACGTACAACGGGCTTGCTGTGTCAGGGGTTTGGACGGGGCCCCGGCTGCACTGGCACATCAACTGCCTTGATTTGCTGGCAGTGCACCTTGCCCTGAGCCTTCTCAAAGGGCGCTTACGAGCAAGCATGTACTGGTCCGCACGGACAATACAGCGACCGTTGCGTACATCAACCGACAAGGTGGTCTGCGCTCCCGTTGCTTATCGCAACTCGCCCGCCACCTCCTCCTCTGGAGTCAGAAGCATCTGAGGTCGCTTCGTGCTGTTCACATTCCTGGGCTGCTCAACCGGGCAGCCGACGAGCTGTCCCGAGATGTGCTCCCGGGAGAATGGCGACTCCATCTTCAGACGGTCCAGCTGGTTTGGGGACATTCGGAGCAACTCAGGTAGACCGGTTTGCCTCTCCAGAAACCTCTCACTACCATTTGTTCTTCGCCCTGACCGAGGGAACAATCGGCATGGACGCTCTGGCACACAGCTGGCCGCGGGGCCTTCGCAAGTATGCGTTTCCCCCAGTGAGCCTTCTGGCACAGTTCCTGTGCAAAGTCAGGGAGGACGAGGAGCAGGTCCTGCGGTTGGCACCCTTTTGGCCTTCCCGGACCTGGTTCCCGGAACTAATGCTCCTCACGACAGCCCCTCCTTGGCCGATTCCTCTGAGGAAGGATTTACTGACTCAGAGACGGGGCACCCTTTGGCACCCGAGTCCAGACCTCTGGAAACTTCATGTCTGTTCCCTGGATGGGACGCGGAGGTTCTAGGTGGCCTACCCCAAGGGGTAGTTGACACCATCACTTCAGCGAGAGCACCGTCTACGAGACACGCCTACGCTTTGAAGTGGAACCTGTTCGTTGAGTGGTGTTCTTCTCGCCGAGAATACCCCCGAAGATGCTCGATCGTAGTTGTGCTGTCCTTTTTGCAGCAAGGGCTGGAGCGAAGGCTGTCTCCCTCCACCCTAAAGTCTATGTCGCTGCGATTGCTGATAACCATGACCCCTTGAGAGGGAAGTCGGTAGGGAAGTATGACCTGGTCATCAGTTTCCTTAGGGGGGCAAGAAGGCTTAATCCTCCATGGCCCCCCTCTATACCCTCTAGGGACCTGACTCTAGTGCTCACGGCACTACAGCAGGACCCGTTTGAGCCTTTACAGGCAGTGGAGCAAAAGGAAGTTCCTCTCAATGAAGACTTTGATCCTGCTGGCATTGGCCTCTATCAAGAGGGTAGGGGACCTGCACGCATTTTCGGTCAACGATTCGTGCCTAGAGTTCGGGCCGGCTGTTTCCCAGGTAACCCTGAGGCCCCGGCCGGCTACGTGCCCAAGGTTCCCGTTACTCCTTTCAGGGATCAGGTGGTGACCCTCCAAGCGCTGCCCTCGGAGGAGGCATACCCAGCCCTAGTTTTGCTCTGTCCCGTCCGTGCCTTAAGGTGCTACGTAGACCGGACATAAAGCTTCAGGACATCAGACCAGCTCTTTTTCTGTCACGGAGGCCAGCAGAAGGGGAATGCCGTCTCAAAGCAGAGGATGGCCCACTGGATAGTGGATGCCATCACCCTGGCTTATCAGGCACAGGGTGTGCCCTGCCCGCTCAGGTTGCGAGCTCACTCAACTAGAAGTTTTGCATCCTCTTGGGCGCTGGCTCGTGGCGCCTCGCTGTCAGATATTTGTAGGGCTGCGGGCTGGTCGACCCCTAACACATTCGCTAGATTCTATAGCCTCGTTTGGAGCCGGTATCCTCCTGTGTTCTCACCTCAAACGATTAGAAGCACTGAGTGGCCCCGGCTTCGGGTCGGCTTGTTAAAACCACTCCAGAGAGTCCATACAGTAGACCCTGTTGAGTTCCTCCGTCCCCTCGGCAGCCAGACGTGGCGGAGCGTCCGGCGCCAGGCCTTCACTCGCTGAATCCTCGAGAACCGGTAGAAGGCTGGGTTCCATATGTAAGACCTAAGTGGATATCATATGTTTAAAGTCCACGGTATAGCCTCAGAGCACGTGTTTCCCCGGCAGACTTCTGCCATTCCAAAGAGGGTTCAATGACCTCCATTCTTCCATATGCACCTAAGGTATGTTCATGTGTGTATTTGCTTCCGAAACCTCCTTCGGTAAGGTTGGAGCTTCCGTAACGTCCCTTTTCCAAGTAGAACGGGTACGTTTTCCTAGTGTTATCCATTCTTACTCATTGGGTAGTGCCATTGCAGCAGTAGCTGGTCCTCTTGTGAAGAAGCCCTGGCCTACGCCAAAAAATAGGGGCGCAGGTGGCTTCCACAGGACACTGGAAAGGGCAGTAGCTGTGGCCCTTTGGTAGAATCCCAATTTCGTCGGTCATCCGACGAGATCGGAGTGACCGACTGAAGGACGCTCTTTTCGTATGTAACGCCTCGTTCCCTGAAGGAGGAACGGAGACGTCACATCCTGTCGCCACAGCTCCTGTACCACCTCTGAGCGGCCGGGTCACCGCTCGGCTCCTCAGCGAAAACCTGGTATTCGTTGCACCGGCTGCCTTTTTATGTTCACGCTGTTATCAGTGGCAGCTGGATGCAATGATTGCATGCCAATGTGTATTGGCTCGTTTAGTTGAAGTAGATTGGTCCCTCTAAGCGAGATCCCAATTTCGTCGGTCCTCCGACGTGACGTCTCCGTTCCCTCCTTCAGGGAACGAGGGTTACATACGTAACCGAGACGATCTTTTTCTCAAGAAGTCTCCATTTTGCTACAATTTAATGTAATTATAGTAGAAATAATTGACATATTAAAGAGATCTCATTTGTGTCATATGAACAGTCAGAAACATTTGGATATGATCAGTATGTGTGTTGTACACCAAAAACTGTACTGTAACAAATAAATAAATAAAATGTTCAGATTTACTGCAAATGAAACAACATTGCAACCGGGGGGGGGGGGGGGGGGGGGTTGTTTCATAACACCCACAATACATTGGAATTCATTTTTTTGCATTTCACTGGCATTTACTGTTTTCTTTCCTGCTGTCACATGTGCATGTTATGTCACTGGTAAAGCATACGGATGTTCTCAGCTGGCATGCGATGGACTGGAACCAGTTTACACACTTCTTGAAAGGCTGTTCATTAAACAGTCACACAAATTAAAACAATAGGTAGCCTATTCTAAAAATATATATCTATTCAGGAGTAAGGAATGATAATTGACACCACAGCTATATGGGTAGTTGGCTTTTGTTAATTCAGCATCAAGAGATAATAGCTTGAAAAGGATAATATCAAAAGAAGCCAGTAAAGATTTGCAAAGATGCATTAATTGATCAAAGGTGACAGTAAAAGACTTTTGTATTTTTACAAAAAAAATTACTTCAAATAAGTGCTGTTCTTTTGAACTTTCCATTCATCAAAGAACCAGAAGACTCGAGGTATGTAATAGTGTAAGTGTCACAGTTATGGACTTCTTTTGTGTTTTCATTTAGTTTTTGTCTTCATGCCCATTTTGAGTTTGACCTAGTTTTCCTTAGTTCCCTTGATTAGTTCATTCTGTTCACCTGTGTCCTGTTAATTTAGTCGTTATTCCCCCTCTTGCTTTTGTATAAATATTCCTTGTTTAGTTCTCTCAGTTGCTGGTTATTGTTTGTGTACACTGCATTGGTTGCCTGTCTTCCTGGATTTCCTGTCTGTTCTTTTGTGGATTATCATTAAAGACATGTGCCTTGTCCAAATACCCACACTTGTGGTCTTTGCACTTGACCACTTATATGACATATTTCCTGTATTTGGTCCAAGTGAGGATGAAGACCACAAGTGTGTGTATAACTTTTCTTTACCTGATGGGACACACTTATAGTGTTGTAAAAATGCAAGCGTTTACATAGTGTTATTTTAATTTTAAATACTTTGCATTTTAAAATCAACTTCTAAATGTCTGTTCAGTCAATAGTCCCTATAACATGGCACAATTTAATTTGTGGTGTTTCTAATTAAGTGATAAAAAGCAGTTGCAAATGTTTACAAAATAAATATCACCACTCATCTTTACACCAATAAAACGTGAAACACTTTGCTTTTCTACCAAATTATATGTAATATCTATTTATTATATTAATATCTAACTTACACTGGAAAAGTTTCCATTACCTCTCGCGTGATCTCGGCAAAAAGTCTCACGATTTATTTCCAGAACAGGATGCATGATGGGATACACTAAGCCTCGAATAGTGCTCCGGTGCGGTATTCGAGATAGTGTGGATTCAGTGTGTGTTAAGTCTGTGTTATACTTTCCGCATGAGCAATCCGGACGCGTACACAGACAGCGCAGACACTGACTACTTGTATTTATACTACCGAAAGTATACGCTGATTATGGAAGGCCAAAAGTCCCTTTCCACAAAAAAAAAAAAGTTCCATAGCTGACGTGTTCCATACATGCGCAGTAGATCGGCTTGAACAGTAAACAAACATGTGAACAAACAATTACCCACAGTTATTGCACATCTGGCTGTCTTTATATTGTTTTATCGACGGATTGTACAGGTTGGAGTAGCAACGTGCTTATTCACACAGGCTGTGCTTGCGCAGTTGGTGCTTTTTGTAGCCTACAAAAAATGGGGAGGCACGCGGATGTCCGCGCACACTCTCCGATTACGATTTTTACGTCACGCAGACCCTAGTGGATTCGCACACGCGGAAAGTATAACACAGGCTTTCAGGGCACTGTGCTTTGGCGTTTTTAAGACCTGGGAGAGTCTTGCACACTTACTTCCTGTCGCGCGCAAGCGCTCTCAAGTGGTCAAGACAGCAAGTCTTCTTCTTGGTGTTTAATGGCGGATGGCATACAACTTTTAGGTGCATTACCGCCACCTACTGATTAGGAGTGTGGATCAGGATCGTACTCTTCACTAAATTCTATTATATAATCCAGTGTCCTTTAAATAACGCATTAAAAATTTTAAGTTTTTATCCCCTGATTTATTCCCCAAAATGTTCATCAAATTAAGTTTTTCTTTATTTTCCTTGAGGACATCAATCAGTATCTTTCTTTCCTTTCCGTATCTTGGACACTTCATTATAACATGCTCTACATTTTCCTCCATATTACAATATTCACATTTTCCAGTTTCATGCCTCCCCATTCTTTTTAAACTGCTATTAAGAGCAGTATGGCCAAATCTAAGCCTTGAGATTATAGTTTCCTCACGTCTATTTCTTCCTGTTACTCTGTACTTACCAACACTTCTTTGAACGCTATAAAACCATCTCCCTGTTCTTTCTTCTTCCCAATATTTCTGCCATCTATTCTTCACATGTTGCTTGATTACACACTTCATTTCACTCTTACCATACTTTATCTGCATATCTATGTCTACTTTCTTTGTTGCTTCCTTTGCATATTCGTCTGCTAACTCATTTCCTTTTACTCCCACATGTGCTGGTACCCAACAGAAAGCTACAGAAATTCCCATCATCTGGATCCTACTTGAATAGATCTTCCAAATAGAAAACCTTTAATCCATCTTATCATTTTTCCTTTAACTCCTGCTTTTCTCAATTTAATTATTAACCCTTCTTTCCACATCATATCATAAGCTTTCTCGATGTCAAAAAATACTGCCACTACACTTTCTCTATTAGCCTGAGCTCTTCGTATTTCATGTTCCAAACATACTGTAGGGTCCATAGTACATCTACCTTTTCTAAATCCACTTTGATAATTACAAATATTCCTTTTAGTTTCCATAAAATATGTTAGTCTCTGATTTATAATTTTTTCCATGACCTTACATAAGTGTGAAGTAAGAGAAATTGGCCTGTAATCACATGGACTATTACCTTCTTTCCCAGCTTTACGTATTGGAACTACTACAGCTTCTTTCCAGCAACTAGGTAATTGTCCCTTTTCCCATACCTTATTATATAACTCTAAAAGTATACTTTTTGATGATTCACTTAAATTTTTTAACATTATATAACATATCTGATCTTTACCTGGCGCTGATAACCTAGTACTTCTTAATGCACTATTTAATTATCCTATTGTTAATGGCAAATTAAGTATATCATCTACCTCTTCATCTTCCATAATTAATTCTCTATATCTTAAAACTGTTCCCTCTCGTCCTTTCCTCCCTTCTTCGTTAACATGATCCGAACTATGGATTTTGACAAATGTTTTTATGATCATTTCCGCTTTCTCCTTCTCTGTCACAGCTGTGCCTTCATTATTTATTAATGTAGGATATCTAAACTCTATCCTAATTCCATTCATTTTCCTTATCATGCCCCATACTTTATAAATATCTGTTTCTCTTCCCACTGACTCACAAAATGATCTCCAATATTCCCTTTTTGCTGTTTTAATAGTTCTTCTTACCTTTGCCTGCATCTTTTTAAACTTGATTAAATCTTCAAAATTGTGTGTTCTTTTAAGTATTTTAAAAACTTTGTTCCTTTCTTTTATTACTTTCCCACATTCTTCCGTCCACCATGGGACTATCTTCTTTCTCCTATTCCCTAAACTTCTTGGAATTGATTGTTTTGCTGCTTCTATTATAACTCCACAAACTATTCGATTTAATTCCTCTATTTCCGCATCACTATTAATTACTCCCATCATTTCATCACTTATCTCCCTGAATTTCACCCAATCTGCTTTACTAAATACCCATCTTTCTGACCCACTTGACTCATTTATTTCATTTCTTATACCTATTTCTATAAAAATTGGATAATGATCACTTCCTAACGTACTATCTTTCTTAACTTCCCACCAACATAATCCTGCTATAGCTTCCGATACAACTGTAATATCAACCGCCATTTCCTTCCCATTTACCACATTTATTCTAGTGCCATCTCCATTGTTTACACATACTAAATTTTTCAGTTCCATTAATTCCTCTATTACCTCCCCATTTGAATCATTATAACTATCCCACAACGTATTATGCCCATTAAAATCTCCACAACAAATAACCTTACCCTCTAAATTTATTGTAAGTTCCTCTATGTTTTCCAATGTTATTTTCTTACACGGATTATAATAATTTACTATTTTAATATTTCCTTCATTTGTCCAAACTTCAATTACTATAAATTCCAATTCCTTTCCTTTTACCACTACCGTATAATGCATATTCTGTTTGATAAAAATATATTAATATATTCCCGTCATAAAGGATTTTTGCCATTTCTATCTCTCCCAGCTTCTTCTTTAAATCTTTGGTAAGTGCAATTGGACTTAAACCTGTGTGTTCATCTTCTTTCCTCATTACAAGTTTAATCTTGAATTCTTCCCTTTCCAATCTCCTCCGAATCGTCCGCTCATTTTCCTCGGAACTACTTTCTTCCAGACCCCTTTTTTTGCTTACGTTATTTATGTTTCTATTCCCTCCTTCCTGACTTTTTCCTACATCCCGCTCTTTTTCCCGCCCTACCGCCATCCATTCTTCACTATTCATGTCATCATCCTCATACCAAGATCCTTCTCTCCTGACCCATTCACTAACCAGTTCATGCCTTCCGCTTTCCTCCAAATTTGCGGACTCATGCGATCTTCTCTCAGATTGTCTTGATCCAGCAATGTTGTCGTTTGCTTTCCCGCGACCTCCAGTCCTCCCATCCATGGGCCACTTCCGGGTTCTGAGGCAACGTCACACGTCACGACCTGACCACGTGTTTCACGACCACGCCTGAGAGTCCAGCGCCTCCAAAGCTCCAAGAGAGCAAGTGTGGGTATTTTCTTTTTTTAATGGGTTTTAATGTTTTTTTTTCTTTTTTTTTAAATTAAGAACATTATATCGACAAGTATAAAAGCATTCCACAAGAGCACAAAATAATAATAATAATAAAAAATAAGAAAACTACAGGGTCAACACAGGGGTATATAACTAATCACAAAAGATCACATCAAAGGAAAAGATGAAAAGACTTACAAATTTCAATTGTTTTTAAAGCCTTCTTGTTACACGAGTTAAAGATAGTCCCAAAGTAATGCTGCAATTCAGCAAGCAAAACATAAAACTGTGTTTTTTTTTACCTGAAAATTGACATTTATGTATATAAAATTTGGTTAATAAAATAAGAAGATTTGGACAAGGCATGTGTATTAGTTGACTCACGTGCACGTGATCTCCCATCAGCGAGTGTGACCGTAAGTATATTTTTCCTGCTCAACAATTAAATATCTGATGACTCAAATGCAATTCGCTTTTATTCCTCAAGGTGGCACTGTTTGATAGACAACGATGACGTGATGTTTCACTCATAATTACCGCAGGCATAAAACAAAAGATATATCTCCAGCAAAAACTGAACTGGCTTGAATGGCTTTACTGCAGAGCAATTACTGTATGCAATGAAATATAAGTGTCACTGTCATTTGATGGTAGATGTGGTGAATAAGCTGCCAGCGATCATCAAAATATTGATTTTGAAGTCCCTTGAAAATGATAGTTTTGAGAATATGGTTGAGATCGCGAATATGAACCAGATGCTGAAGGCTACTAGGGAAGTGCGCTCTGACGATGACGATGATGACTTTATTTTATTCTTTTGAAATTGTTATAAAAATATCAGGAGAAATGTATGCCACTGCAGCAGTTAGAGATCCATTCGTGTTGTATATATAGGTCCGGGTCGCTAAAGACCCGAATATGTAGCCTGATAATGATTGGCGAAACATCCATGCATTTAAGGGTTAGTAAGAACTGAATACGGAATATAATAAAAATATTAATAAGAACTGGAAAAAAAAAACATTTAAAAAAAGCAAAGAAAAAAATGTTTAAAAAATAAAAAGAACGGTAACAAAGTTAAAAATAGTCTTAATTTCAGGTACCCATATCTATCTATATATATTAAAAAATATATAAAATATTTATAAAAAAAAAAACTTATCATGATTATACAGTAATAGGTATTTGTTCGGACATAGGTACATAATACAACTCTGGGTACTGTTACCATCTGTGCTTAAAACATTTTAATTTTAAGATATATATATTCTATATTACTAAAAGTATTATTTTATCTAAGAGTGGACTCAGAAGAAAACCCCAAGAGGGTGCCATAGACTGCTTTGGAGTGATACTTAACAATACATATACAAAACTAAATACATGTTTGTTCTGTAGAGTGATTACGAAATCAGACAGTATAATGACAAACTATGCAGAAAACATAACTCTACCAGAACAGGCCTAACAGGTTTACTGTGTACTTCAGTAAGTGAAACACAGTGCACTTCAGACCCCATTTGCACTTTCTTTCATATCAAATGTCACCTATAATTCCAACACTAATGTCTCCAGTCAAAGGTCACAGCAGGTCGGTGATCATTGAGTCAACTTTCATGGAGATGTTTGAGGACTGGTGGAGTTTCCCAATCCCATTCACCTTTTGTTTACCTCTACTATCCTGTAAATGACAAAAGATCAAATAAAAAAGCACAACATGTGTCTGTTTCTCACTCAAATCTATTGTATAACTTCAGCAGACTTGGAATAAAATGCATGGATGTTTTGGAGCTTTTCCCACGGCCTAAAAGTCTCCATCTAGAATAATAGTCAAAAAAATAAAGATTACTCTTTATTATTATTCTGATGTTCTCTTGCAAAACATCACATCTTATGTCATGAAGATGCCTCACAAAGTTTGTACTTCCCCACAGAATCTGGGACGTCTGCAGTCAGTCATTTAAAATCTATTTAAAATCTTGACAGCCCTTATAACAGCTATTTAACACCAATTATGTTAACAATGAGAAATATGGAATGCATTATTGTGAAGGCTAATTAAAACAGTAGTTTCTACATGCAAGTTCGCAATACTCTCACTATTCTGTTTTGAAAGTAAGAAGTACATCCTTCTTACTTCTTGGAAATTCAGAGTTGCCTGTAAACACCCACCCACACACACACACACACACGTACGTTGACCTCGATACATCCAGACCACAATTTACTTGTTCTCAGCCAAAGTTCTAACCCAAGTCAACTTGACTAGCAGACTGTCGCGCAAATGAACCCAATAAACCTAGCTATGCAGACAGGGGAAATGTGTCTAAAAATGCAAAATCAACAAACCTATACAAATATAGAGCAAGAGAACTGTGTGACATTTGATATCAAATTCTGTTGGCATGAAAATGTCATGTAAGGTCACTTATGGGAAGTAATTTAAAAAAAATAGGTAGAGCATACAAGAAATGGGAAGTCAAATCTGTTAGGAAATGATACGAATCGCCAAGATCCTTCACCGTCTCCGGTCATGTGCGAAAACCTGCAGTTGCATCTGCTGCTGTTTCCAGTGGTTTTCATCCTTCAGTGCAATGGGCTAGTTGCATATCTCTACCATCTTGGATTTCCAATCTAGCAAGTGTGTGCATAGACAATTCCGGTTTTGCTGGTCATTTCATTTACAGAAAATGGTGTTTTACTCAAGGTGTTTACAAGATCTGCCAAAGATCACTATTAACGATGTACATCGCATCATCCAAGCCTCCTCTTCTGCACCAAGAAGTAAGCGTGAAAGGGGTTTAAAATGTATGCGACCAGTTACATCGATAAATACGAAGGTAAGTGATCACCACAGAAATAAAGCTGGTAAATACAGTGGGGAAAAAAGTATTTAGTCAGCCACCAATTGTGCAAGTTCTCCCACTTAAAAAGATGAGAGAGGCCTGTAATTTTCATCATAGGTATACCTCAACTATGAGATACAAAATGAGGAAAAAAAATCCAGAAAATTACATTGTAGGATTTTTAAATAATTTATTTTCAAATTATGGTGGAAAATAAGTATTTTGGTCAATAACGAATTTCTCTCAATATTTGTTAACTTTATATACCCTTTGTTGGCAATGTCAGAGGTCAAACGTTTTCTGTAAGTCGTCACAAGGTTTTCACACACTGTTGCTGGTATTTTGGCCCATTCCTCCATGCAGATCTCCTCTAGAGCAGTAATGTTTTGGGGCTGTCGCTGGGCAACACGGATTTTCAACTCCCTCCAAAGATTTTCTATGGGGTTGAGATCTGGAGACTGGCTAGGTCACTTCAGGACCTTGAAATGCTTCTTACGAATCCACTCCTTCGTTGCCCGGGCGGTGTGTTTGGGATCATTGTCATGCTGAAAGACCCAGCCACGTTTCATCTTCAATGCCCTTGCTGATGGAAGGAGGTTTTCACTCAAAATCTCACGATACATGGCCCCATTCATTCTTTCGTTTACACGGATCAGTCGTCCTGGTCCGTTTGCAGAAAAACAGCCCCAAAGCATGATGTTTCCACCCACATGCTTCACAGTAGGTATGGTGTTTCTTTGGATGCAACTCAGCATTCTTTCTCCTCCAAACACTACAAGTTGAGTTTTTACCAAACGTTCTATTTTGGTTTCATCTGACCATATGACATTCTCCCAATCCTTTTCTGGATCATCCAAATGCTCTCTAGGCAAACTTCAGACGGGCCTGGACATGTACTGCTTAAGCAGGGGGACACGTCTGGCACTGCAGGATTTTAGTCCCTGGCGGCGCAGTGTGTTACTGATTGTAGCCTTTGTTACTTTGGTCCCAGCTCTCTGCAGGTCATTCACTAGGTCCCCCGTGTGGTTTTGGGATTTTTGCTCACAGTTCTTGTGATTATTTTGACCCCACGGGGTGAGATCTTTCGTGGAGCCCCAGATCGAGGGAGATTATCAGTGGTCTTGTATGTCTTCCATTTTCTAATAATTGCTCCCACAGTTGATTTCTTCACACCAAGCTGCTTACCTATTGCAGATTCAGTCTTCCCAGCCTGGTGCAGGTCTACAATTTTGCTTCTGGTGTCCTTTGACAGCTCTTTGGTCTTGGCCATGGTGGCGTTTGGGGTGTGACTGTTTGAGGTTGTGGACAGGTGTTTTTTATACTGATAATGAGTTCAAACATATGCCATTAATACAGGTAACGAGTGGGGGACAGAGGAGCCTCTTAAAGAAGAAGTTACAGGTCTGTGAGAGCCAGAAATCTTGCTTGTTTGTAGGTGACCAAATACTTATTTTACCGAGGAATTTACCAATTAATTCTTTAAAAATCCTACAATGTGATTTTCTGGATTTTTTTTCTCATTTTGTCTCTCATAGTTGAGGTATACCTATGATGAAAACTACAGGCCTCTCGATCTTTTTAAGTGGGAGAACTTCACAATTGGTGGCTGACTAATACTTTTTTGCCGCCCCACTGTATTTCTAGCCTAACTGCAACAGTCACCTATATACAGTAGATATTAGTCCAAATAGCTAGCTAGGTAATTTGACTAATTACACAGTGTCTTAGTCTGAATGTACTAACGATGTCATGACGTTGTTCTTAGTGTCAAACAAAGATCACATACAGGAAGAGTGAGTGTCAGGGCTACTTGCTACAGATCTGTGAAGAAAAAATTAGAAACCTCACAACCTTAGAGTCAGTTCAATGTTTTTATGAGGCTTATCCTAGATTCTGTATAGGCAAGGCAAGGCAAGGCAAGTTTATTTATATAGCACAATTCGTACACTATTGTAATTCAAAGTGCTTTACATAAAATCAAATAAAAACAGTAATCACAACTATAAAACAAGGAATTTAATTTAAAAACTTTGAAAATTATTTAAAAAAAAATTGATTTAAGAGGTTTAGAATGAATTTAAGAAAACGATTATACATAAAATACAGTGCAATCAGTTCGGACATCGCACAGTGCTCATTCAATAAATGCACAGCTAAACAGATGAGTTTTGAGTCTGCATTTAAATGTGACTAATGTTTTAGCACATCTGATCTCTTCTGGAAGCTGATTCCAACTGCGGGTGGCATAATAACTAAAAGCACATTCCCCTTGGTTTGTGTGAACCCTTGGTATTTCTAACTGACTCTATCCTAATTATCTGAGTGGTCTGTTAGGTTTATATTCATTGAGCATATCTGCTATATATTTAGGTCCTAGGCCATTGAGTGATTTATATACGAGTAAAGGTACTTTAAAATCAAACCTAAATATAACTGGAAGCCAGTGTAAGGACCTGAGGACTGGTGTGATATGCTCAGATTTTCTGGTTCTAGTCAGAATCCTGGTAGCAGCTTTCTGGATGAGCTGCAGCTGTCTAATGGTCTTCTTGGGAAGGCCGGTGAGGAGCCCATTACAATAGTCCACCCTGCTGGTAATAAATCAAGTTTTACCAAGTCTTGACTGGAAACAAAACATATAACTCTTGCAATGTTTTTGAGATGATAGTACGCTGATTTAGTTACAGCTTTGACATGACTACTGAAACTAAGGTCTGTCTTCAGAATCACACCAAGATTCCTGACTTTTATTTTTAGTTGTTAGACCCCTAGAGTTAAGGTATGCATTCACCTTGAGAACTTCATCTTTGTTTCCAAATGCAATGACTTTGGTTTTTTCTTTGTTTAACTGAAGAAAGTTCTCGCACATCCAACTGTTAATTTCATCAATGCATGGCAGAGGGAGTCAATGGGGCTGTAGTTATTTGGTGATAAGGCTAGGTAAATCTGTGTATCATCTGCATAGCTGTGATAGGCAATTTGTTTCTTTCTCATTATTTGACTTAGTGGGAGCATGTACAGTCTAAACAAGAGCGGTGCAAGAATTGATCCTTGTGGGACTCCGCATTTCGATTCCACTAGACTTATGCTCTCCTATACTCACATAATAACCTCTCTCTTCTAAGTATGACCTGAACCATTTAATTACCATGACAGAAAGCCCAACCAAGTTTTCCAGTCTCTCTTGTAGTATGTTATGATCGACAGTGTCAAACGCATCACTGAGATCTAGTAGTACCAGCACTTATATTTTGCCAGATTCAGAATTTAAGCTAATATCATTTATTATCTTAATGAGTGCTGTTTTTGTGCTGTGATGCGGTCGGAAACCAGATTGAAATTGTCCAGGTATCCATTTGAGTTTAAGTATTTGTTCAGCTGATTAAAGACTACCTTTTCAATAATCTTTCCTATAAAAGGAAGATTTGATATTGGTCTATAGTTGCTCCATATGGTGTTATCAAGATTTCTCTTTTTCAGAAGGGGTTTAACAACTGCAGTTTTCAGGGAGTTTGGAAAAGTCCCAGAAAGAAGTGAGGCATTCACCACTTCTAAGAGATCTGTTTCCAAACAGTTTAGCACCCTTTTGAAAAAAATATGTGGGAAGTGTGTCAAGAGAGCATGTTGACGATTTAAGGTGCTGTACTATTTCTTCTAAAATTTTGCTATCAATTTCTTCAAACGCAGACATAGTATCTTCTTTTTGATATTGTGGTCGAATATGTCTATCCTCTGCATAACTTGGGGATGTGCTAATCGTTTTCCTGATATTATTGATCTTCTCAGAAAAGAAGGAAGCAAACTCATTGCATTTGCTGTCGGAGAGCATTTCACTGGCAATCTGATTTGGGGGGTTTGTCAGTCTCTCAACAGTAGCAAAAAGAGTGCGAGTGTTTTTTAAGTTACTGTTTATAAGTTTTGAAAGAATGCTGGGGTCCCCCCCCCCCCCCCCCCCCCCCCCCCCCCCCCCCCCCCCTAGCTTTGCCTAGTTCCACATGAAAGTACGAACTGCTGTCTTTATATCTATAGTGAATTTCAAGTTTCGTCTTCCGCCACGTCCGCTCAGCTTTTCTGCATTGTCTTTCCATACTCTGAACTGCTGTTGATTTTCTCCAAGGTGATTTTTGTCTGCCAGTCTTCTTACTGACTTTCACTGGAGCAATATCATCAATAACATTCTTTCTAACTTTTGAGTTAAAGGAATCAAGGAGAAGTTCAACAGAGTCTGCAGAAATGCTTGGTGTTAAAGATATAGCCTCCATAAATAGCACACTAGTGTTTTCGTTAATGCATCTCTTTCTGACAGAGACAGATTTAGATTCAGTGGTAACAGAGATCAATATCTCAAAGAAAATACAGAAGTGATCAGATTGCTACCGCCTAATAACAATGGATGAAATTGTTTTATACCTCTACTGATGCTAAATCTAGATTATGTCCCCAAAAAAAAAAAAATTGTGTGTGGGTTCATGCACATGCTGAATCAGGTCAAAAGTATTTAGAACAGTTATAATTTCTTTTGTAGTTTTGTTTTCTGCATTATCTATGTGAATATTAAAATCCCCTGCAATAGCAAAACAGTCAAACTCTGAGGAAATCATTGATAGTATTTCTGTGAACTCTTCAACAAAGGCTGGAGAGTATTTTGGAGGCCTGTAAATAATGATAAACATAATGTGTGGAGCACCTTTCAGCACAATATATTCATATATATATTCAAAAGACAAGTACTGACCAATGACACTTGCTTGCATTGATAGACATCTTTAAATAGAGCAGCTACACCTCCACCTCTCCTAACAGTATAGCATTATCTTTTATGTAGCAACTGGAAATATAAATATAATTTCATCTAGCTAGATGAAGGTAGCTCCTGAAACATGTTTCTAACGTAAGCAAGCAAGATAGTTTATAGGTTTCATTTAACAGTAATACTATACTTGAAATCTCAGAATTCAAATATTTAGATCTCATGGAAAACCTGAATGTGGTTGTAACGGCTAATGTTCTCTGGTCAGAGAAGCTTGATCATCCTGAAACTGTTCAGTGGTTAGTGTTCAGTCCCAGACTAAAATTCATGTTTCAGCTGTTTTAACTGAAAGACATTTGCAGACATATTTGAAATATGTCAGTGCCATTGTTTTGTCTCAAGATGGACACCATAATGTTTTTTTTCTAAAGCATGTTTATAAAAGCTACTTAAATGTCCTAATTTAACTAAGGCTTAGACCTGGCTTAATCTAAGCCCTGTCTGTGTAACCAGGCCATAAAGTTAGAGCAAGTTGAGGCAGTTAATATTGACTACTTGGAAAGCCTTGCTTTCATGACGATTTAACACAATCTGATCAGCCATCTCTCAACTTGTTCATCCCTGTTTATGTTCTGCAAATAATTTGAGCTGATGTCTTGTCAGTAACATGGCAATAAATATATATATTTTTTGAAGATCCTCTTTCCCCTGTTGAGATGTGTGATGCTGAGAGTTCATGTGTGGCTGGAACAGCACTTTGCAATCATAATGTTGCACTGCTTTACCATACTGCGCACTATTCCCAACTGAACCTTACTGAACTCCACCCAGTTTTGCAGAATTTGAAACTTACAGTATGTTTTTATAGTACAGTGACCTCTTATATGTTGAAGGATCAATTGAATTTTGATTTCTCATCTAATTTCTGCTTCAATCACTCAATTTTTTTAAATAAATCCTTTCTTCACAGGAGCACACTTTACAAAGCGGTGCAAGGAGAGCTGCCTGATCAAGACATGATTAAATTTGCAGAGATTTACATAGACTTCTCATCAGACATTGCACCACTCATTACCACAATGGCTATAAATGCAGATGTCCCATTGGTTGATTCTGCTCTTGGAAAAGTCCCATCTCCTTTCACCATCCACTGCTAGTGAGCCGAACTGTAATTTTCCATCCAGATGCCCCTCCTCCACCACTTCTATTTAGATGGCTACAAGCTTGAGCCCACCAGCTGCCAGTTAGCCAGTAGCCATTCAGGAGTATTGTAGAACAAAAAACACTCATTTCTGGCATTGTGGGTTTGTCATCACCTGATGGTGGTGTGTTTGACCTAACCGAAAGACTTGCTTGAAATAAAATGCCCAAATGCAAGCTATGTTGATTGTAGCTATTTAAAATTGCACAGTGGCACCATGCAACTAAAATCACAGCACAACTACCACTGGCAGGTCCAAGGCCAGCTTTTGATTACACGAATGGAGTGGTGTGACTTTGTTGTTTTTGCAGAGGATCCCATGGTGATTCAGAGAATATATAGAGACAATTAAGTAGCCAGAATCATTAGCGAGATTTTTACATGTGAGTATCACACGTGTAATGGTACATTACAACATTGTACATTAGTCATTTAAGTCATGTACAGTCGTTTTTGAATAATCAAACTATGAAAAAAATAAATACTTTGGTGAATGACAAATTTAACAAATTGATTTGATAAATTATATTACAAAGTTTTGACTTGTTACATTCTCATTTAAGGGGGCAGGGCAGTTTTTTGAATACACATAGATTCATTATACAGGTTGATTAAAAGGTAAATTAACTTTCAGGGATGTTAATTGGAGAGATACTGTACTGCAGATTTAATCTCCAACCCCAATCAAACACATTTTTGATTGGGGTTGGTTTAGATTAGGTTGTTTGATTAGGGTAGGAGCTGAAGTCTGCATTAAGGTACCTTCACCCTGCGTCTCAATGTTCATACTATCCAAATAGTATGTGAGATTAGAATAAGTGTGTCCCAAAGCATAGTATGTTGAAAAGAGTATGCCAAAAGTCCCCGGATGGTCTACAATTTCAGGTCAATTTTTGAAGTGTGGATCCGTGCACACTCTAATGGCTAAAATTGCCATTAGAAAAGTTAAATTAAATGAAATGTGGAGGAACTGTGACAAGATGATTGACAGACCAGTTTACAGTGACAGGGTGTGTGGAACAGGTGCGACAGAGGGTCCTTTAAAGACGCAATTGTGTGACGTGATAGTATGCCCCAAAGCTTGCCTACTCTTCTAACTACACATCAAAGTGGTACTTTTTCTACACCCAAAGAGTACAATACTTAAAGGAGGGCGTAGTATAATATGGGTAGGCACATGAGACGCAGCATCATTTTAGCAGCTGATGTAAAAGAAAAGGTAATACTAGTGGGTTTGAACGTACAAGTAGGCAATTTTCAACCAGCTCTATTTTGTTAGAATGTTTATTTACATACAACGTTTAATCTCTCTTCTAGTTAGCTGCAACAAGATGACCTCATTTATTTGTCAGCAAAATCCAATGGATTAGGGCGGCCCGATTCATCAAAATTAAATTGCAAAGGAAATAAAATGCGATTAGGCAGAAGCTGCGATTGTCATGCGTATCTTTCATTGAAGCACGGTTCTGTGCTCCTATTAAATCTCCATCGACGCCAGAGAGCGCTCGCAGAGAAACTCCAAATACGCTCTCGAATAAACCCAGGAAATGCCTATAGTGGTGCTGACTACACAGGAATTTAACTGCTTTTAAATTTATTCACGTGACTATAAACCATGCTATGACATATAGGTTTATCTGAGTTTGTCTTATTATAATGAAGTATATAATAATGCAATGCTAATCGACATAGCCTTTATCACTGCTTAGAATACTATGAAATATGTTGCGTGCCTTATTCTGTGTAAGAAGCCACATCATCTCACAGAAGGATTTATTTCAAACACTCGACTGACATTATGAAGTGATTTGGAGTAAAAACATTTATTAATGTGGTATTTTCACATGCTTTCAGCTGGAGCAGCATTTACTACACAGAGCCAAAGTTCACTGACAAGCTATGCAACAGCGTCTCTAAGCACAGAACATTTCTTCGATTTCATAATCACGCGATTAAATCGTCTGTGATTATGAACACGATTTAGCGTAGCTTGTCAGTGAACTACGGCTCTGTGTAGTAAATGCTGCTCCCATCTTAAGCAAGGTGGGGGGGGGGGGGGGGGGGGGGGGGGGGAGATTTACTACTAATCACAGAACCGGCTTTACTGACAAGATGCGCATGACAATCACATTCGATTAATCGTGCAGCCCTACAATGGATGCAAAATGACACCGTCATCTGGCAGATTTGCTGGCAAAAACGGGGGCATCTCGGTACAGCTAACTAGAAGAAAGACTGTCGGTATAGTAAAAGATTCTAACAATACGAAGCTGGTTGAAAATGGGCATTAACTTTTCTTATTATATTCAGCATTTAACTGCCCATGACTTCACCAGCGGTCCATTCTGGTAGTTGACCAGAAAGCAAGCAACACTAAACAGCTGGTCAATGCTGCCGCACACTGACAACAGAATGGGTTTGTCAAACAGTTTGTTCTCCTTCACCCTCCGGATACACCTCTCAACACGTACCCTCAGTCTGGTAATGGATTGTGTCTGCTGGACATCCTGCCTGACCGATAAGCAGATCGGTAAACCTTGCAAGGGACAAGGTAATCCACCAAAAAGCCCATGTCAACCATAATGGCCATGTCTGGTGTGAGGCATTTAATAATTCCAGAAAGTTTGAAAATCTTCCGGTCACTCTTACAGCACAGAAACAAAGGTAATGGCATGCACCAATGTGCAATGCCAATCATGGCCTTCAATGTACTGTGCGGTTTGTAATTAGAGTACACCTCACTCTGAAGTAGTAGAGAGGAGGGTGTTTGGCAGTACAATTCAGGGCAGTCCAGCACCACTTGAGTGTCAGGGAAGGCTGCAAACTCTGGTGGTAAGAGAGCTCTGACTTCTTCTTTTGGTATCCATAAGCAAATGGAGCCAAGCAGATTGTACAGAAAGTGTGTCTATGTCACAATGATTTGGCTAGCTGTGGTGCGATGAATACTAAAGTGCCCGGCTAGATCCCTGAGAGGCAGACCCACAGACAAGTGCATCAGAAACAGCAGCAGCTCGTCTATCGGTGCATGTATCTGTGAAAATTAATAAATAAAGTTTAGATTCAGATTTATTTGTGATTTCACAACTACACAACACTATAACATCAAAACGTACTGTAAATTATTACCCACTATTTTATCGCTATTTATACTGGTGTTTTTGTTTGGGTCAGCTCATCGAAGCTGTCAGAGGCAAACTTCGCACCATCCTACTTTTTGCAGCAGGCTCCAACAGTATCCAAAAAGCCAAGAAATGCTTGTAAGAGGCAACCCTAAAAATATAATTATTATAAGGTTAATTGTAATAAGAAAATAATAATAATACATGTTTATTCCTTATTCTGTTAAATGTTTTACTTTTATTGTTTGTGTGTGAGAGTGTGTGTGTATGAGAGAGTATTGTGTATGACAGAGTGAGTGAGCGTGCGTGCAGAGAGAAATAGAGATAACGGTTAGGCTAATAGTAGATTAATAGTAGGTAATAGAACATAAGGATTACACACATCACACAGTGATAGAAAAAAGGCTAATATATAGAGAAAACATGTGAATGTTATGCTATTCTAACATAAGGAACCAACCTGCTGTAAAAACAAATATTCTTGTCTGATCCAGCGATGCGTTGCAAACCAAAACGGGTTTACAACTGATGTTGTAGTTCTTCCACTTTCTTCTTCAATTCGTCATAACTCATTGCCATTTCACCTGCCATTACTGATGTTGCTGGAGTGACAGGGTAGTCATGATCAGGTGCCGTCTGTCGTTCACTCATCTCAGAGTCAGGCAGAGACGTCTCTGGGACGGGGCATCTTGGTCAACGATCCCAAACATTCATATAGTGGTATAGTAGTATAGTGGTTTCATGCAAAAAGAGAGGGGACAACTCCCTTTTTTTTGTGAATTCCGCTCAGTCCCCTAGACGTCAAAACAAAATTATCTGTACACTACACACTCTAGTAGTTTTTATAGGACTGAAGTGGGACATCCCCCTCATATCCTATGCCTGTGGGCACACACAAAACTAACATATCTTAATCATTATATGGCAAACAGGAATAAAGAGACAATAAACCTTTTATTTTAATATGTCAAGTATTGTGATCATTTCAACAGAATACACTCATTAGGTTACCTTGTGAGGCAACTGACTGGATGGGCCTGACTGACTGACCCGGGCCCACTCGTAGCTACGCGACTGCCGCATACAAACCACAAATCTACATAGGTGAGGTTCCAAAGAAAGAAAACCACAATGGCCTGAATACAGAAATATCCACCATCTTACTGCTAAAAACTAACCAGCTTTGAAGAACACAAGCCAAGGAAATACAAAAGCTCAAGAGACTCGAAACGCCAAAATTATTTTTTTTCAGTTGCTATGCTAACATGGACGGGTGTACGAGTGTACATTTTCAGGTTAGAGAGTTAAATATTATAATTTTTTTTATTATTTGGACAAGAGGTTTTAATTAGCCCACATAATTCCAGCGACCTCAATGACAAACACATATTAGTAAACCAACCCAAAAAAGTCCTATGGGTTTTTTAATGAGGTCAGCAGTAGGAAGACATGTTTTCAGTGGTGAGACTGACTTAAACACACTGACAGTTCACAGACTGTTGAATTTAACCAGCATTACTCTAATGGAGTTACAAATGCACAATAAGACAATAAGATAAAAAATATAAGCAAATAAGCAAAACCTTTTTTTAGGTTCAGTGCAAGCGCAATCAACAGCATTTGTTAAAATGTTGTTTACCACAAAAAACAAAACAAAAAAACAATCGACTCATCCCTTGTTCTTGTATTTATTTTTCTACAAAAACAAAACTGAAACAAAAGCAAAAATCACGGTTACACTGACGTACTTATAGTGGAAGTTAATGTGGCAAACGTTTTGGAAAATTTAGGAAGAAACATGAAAATTATTCTGTAAAGCTGTTGAAATCATAATTTTTTTTTTACCCAAAAATTTTAACACGCACATCTTGAGGCCCCATTCACTTCCATTGATCTGTTAAATGGTCCAACATAATCAAGATTTTTCAAGAAAAGAAGGGACTTAACAGTAAGTTAAATTTTGTGGTAATCAACATTATGCCAAAAATACTGTTGATTGATGATGAACACTAAATGTAGAGATGTCACGGTAGTTTACAATAAAAAAAACCAACAACCTTAAAATCTTTAAAAAACTGCTAAAATTAGATTTTACATATTTTAACTTTTGAAGATGTTTCTTATCTTTAGATATTTGCCTTTCAAATGTCACATGCAATGCTCTTTCAGAGCACTCATTTCATAATGTGAGTGTCTGACATGTTATTATACAGTATTAGCAGCGCACTGGCAACCAGCACTAAAGAGTATCAGTAATACAGTATACTTGGCATTACAATGTGAGTTGTACATTATACAATACTATAGTACAAAACACTATTAAAAATATAAATTACAACCATAATTACACCTTAGATATATAATATGTATAATGTATAAGAATATCAATATAACATGTTTGCTATATGTAAACTTGTTTTGATAGATAAAATCAGGAGTATTACAAAGAGAAGTACACAAACAAGAAAATTCCAAGTGTGCACACTAACAAGAGACCGAGGTTGAGGATAATTTTGGTTTTTGGAGGTTCTTCGAGCATTTCAGTAACATTCCTGTTGTCATCTCCAAAAGGTGAATCTGGGTCCTCTTCCTCAGAATTTTTATTATAACCACAAAACCACTCAAAACATTTCACGCACTGTCTCTTATCACCACCTACATGATCAATGTCCTGGTGTTTGTGGGTATGTTGAGACTCCAAGTGGCCATTTGGAGGTATTTCAGGCCCTGTTTGAATAACCTGAGATGATGGTTTAATTTCCACTTCATCCACTGACTTCTCTTTTTTTGTTTTTACAGAAAGCTGATGAATTTTGTTGTTCTCGGGTTGATTCCTGTTGCGCAGTCCCCACAAAGTAGTCGTAGCAATCTGTTCCTTGCTTGGTGGATCTGTGCAAAGACTGACGACTACGGTCACAAGCCCTGAAACCCAAAACAACACAGCCGCCACATACATGAAATGAACATCCTTGATGAAAGCAGGGCGGTCATCAGTTGTGTCACAGTCTGGCTCTCTATAAACAAAGGCAAGAATGAGTCTTATGGCTCCTAGCAAGAAGCCCACAATGCCACCCCAGAATGCACCGGTCTCATTGCAACGTTTCCAGAGAATGCCAAGCAGGAACAGTGCAGCAATGGGTGGTGTAAGGTAATCAGACACCTCCTGAATATAGAGGAACATCTGACCACCTTGCATCTCAACGACGAATGGCACCCAAGCTATGCTAATGGCCACTATGAGGATCACAAACATGCGTCCCACCACCATGAGCTCTTTGGAGGAAGCCTGGTAACGTATCATCTTATAGATATCAAGGGTGAAGATAGTACTGGCACTGTTAAAGATTGAGTCTAGGTCGCTCATGAGAGCAGCGAGCATCACCGCCATCATCAGCCCTCGTAGACCTACAGGCATGACATTCATGACGAGGCGAGGATAGGCAATGTTAGTGCAACCAGCTTTGCTGTTGCAGACTTGCATGCAGTGCTCTGGACTAATGCAAGCAAGTTCATCAGCAAAGAGCACACGCGAAATCATTCCTGGAATCACAATGATAAACATTGGTAAGACTTTTAGGAAGCCCGCCATCAGGGTGGACCCTTTGGCGTGGGCAATATTTCGGGCTGCCAGGACTCTCTGGACTATGACCTGATCAGCGCACCAGTACCAGATCGAGGCTGGAGTCTGGCCTAGAAGAAAAGCAGGCCACGGCAGGTCTTTGTCCAACGGACCTCTTAAGATCTTGAATGAATCTTGCTTAGGATGCACATGGCAGGAATTTGAGTATGTGATGTTATTCTCTAGCTCAATGGCAGTGATGTTGGGAAAGGCATTCATGTACTTGGTGCGCAAACCCTCAAGACCTCCTACCTTGACTAAACTGATAGCCATCAGGCACAGTGCTCCCGATATCATGAGGAACGCCTGCAGAGTGTCTGTGTAAATGACCGCCACCAGGCCGCCTGTGACTGTGAGAAGGGCGGTCATGGTGATGAGCAGGATTATGGATACGTACAGGTTCCAGCCCAGAGATTCCTGGATAAAGAGTGCTCCGGAATAAAGATCCACTGAGAGCTTGGTGAAAATGTAGAGGAGCAGAGTTAGGGATGCGAAGAAAACCTTCAGCCGCTTACCACCAAATCTTTTATAGAGGTATTCTGGCATGGTGTACACACCTGAGTGGATGTAAACAGGTATGAAGACCCAGCCCAGGAGCTGCAGCAGTAGAATTGCATTGAACTCCCATGCACCTACGGCGAAACCGCTTGCCGCACCTGAGCCAGCGAGGCCGATGAAGTGCTCGCTGCCGATGTTACTCACGAACAGCGATGCACCGATCACCATCCAGTTCATGGAACGACCGGCCAGGAAGTATCCGCTCACAGTACTTCGATTCGCCTTCCACATTGCAAAAAAGCCAAAGCACAAGACAAGAACGAAGTACATGGCAACAACAACGATATCTGCTGCTTCCATTGTTGATGCCATTTTTTAAGTGTTGATAGAACAGGACATACAATTCGGTGGGCCACATATAGCAATGAATTCTGAAAGAGAGAAAATAAATAGCTTTGAAAAAAACATTAACCCCATTTAGATGTTGATAAACATGGTACAGACCAGGAAAGAAAAGTACAACTTCTATTTTGGTCGGATGTCTGCAGACAGTATTACAATTGATAAAACGCTGTCCTTTTTATTTGTCACTGTACTTGCGTTTCTCCTTTTCAGGTTTTGTGAGCTGATATTAACTACAGCTAAAATATTCTTTATGAAGTAAATCTTTTTTAATTACAAAAAAGTTCTTAGGGTTTTAGGAAGAAATCAATATAATGTCTAAAATTAAGCACTCTTACATAAAATCGTATATTAAGTTAACCCAAATATTTAAATTCTGTCATTATTTACTCACCAGTTCAAAACCTGTAAGTTTTTTTTTCAGTCCATGGAACACAATATATGTTTTTAAGAAATTTAAATATGCATACACATTCTTCAAAACACCTATTTTGGGAGAAATGTGTAAATAATGACATAATTTTCAGTTTAATTTAAATAACCTAATCATTTGTGTTTGTTTGTGGTTAATGGTTGTGATAGTTGTGATTACACCTGTTTCCCGTTAAAACAACTTGAGGAGAACTGACTTCATACTTAACAATTGACTGACTAAGTTACATGGAATATTTGTACTTTAATACATTTTGTCACAAACATTATTTAATTTAACTGCTATATATATATATTATATATATATATATATAGATATATATAGGCTACTAAAACTACATCAATAATAATATGAAAAATAAATAGTGTCAGTTACAACATCTAAACAGTTACAGTTAACATACTGTATGTGTTTAGACATGTAAATACACATTTGAAACTAAAATCGTAATGTTTATAAAAGTTAATATCTAAGTTAGTTGTCTACCATTGCCATCATTCAGATCGTTACGCAAACGCACAAAAGAACGTTAAACCACCAACTATACTATCAGCACTAAGTAACACAGTGCCCAATAATAATATTAATAAAAACATCCAATCACATATAAAACTAGCTGAGTGAGATTATCTTACGATTTTAAGACAACAGCTCGCGTCACAGGTCATGAACAGTCTTACAGAGATCTTGGTGATTTCTACAAGGTAAAAACTCATCCACACTTACCGAAGTTTTTGAAAAGCAGAGGGAGGCGATACGCTTGAGCGCCGCTGGCGTATGAAGAGCCCGTTAACATTTCCATTTACTCCCCCCGCGCCCCCCGTCCATGACGTCATCGAACCCGCGCACATGTCCGTTCCGCCCCCCGCGGCTTCTCCCGCAAGTGATGTGAATTCCGCTGCATGTTGTGGTAGTTCCATGGTACAGTGATGGTATCAGATTTAGCTTGCACAGTACCATAAATGACTCGCTCTAAAAATGCTGGGTTGTAAAAATGCTCTATTGTTCCAGCCACCAAAGACAGATTCACAAATAACCTGCCTGATTTATCTCAACTGCTCTGTGTACCCATAAGTACACATGAACTAGACGAAATAACTAGCAACCTGGGCACTATCTTCTCTAATACATTAGAAGCTGTTGCCCCCATCAAATTGAAAAAGGTTAGAGAAAAACGTACTGCGCCATGGTACAACAGTAATTCTCTCAAGAAAAAAACTCGTAGTCTTGAGCGCAAATGGAGAAAACTAACTTTGAAGTTTTTAGAATTGTGTGGAAAAAAAGTATGTCCAGCTATAGAAAGGCTCTAAAAGCTGCCATGGCCGAGCATATCCATAAACTCATAGTAAATAACCAAAACAATCCTAGGTTTTATTTAGCACAGTGGCTAGATTAACAAATACCCAGACGCCACCCGATCTAAATATTCCCTCACAGTTTAATAGTAATGACTTTATGATTTTCTTCACTGATAAAATAGATAACATCATAATTACAATAGCAAATGTAGATTCTACAGCTTATAATACTTTAGCTTCATTCATTGCACCAAAAGATAAATTGCAGTGCTTTATGGCTATAGGACAGGAAGAGCTAAATAATTTTATCACTGCATCTAAACCAACAACATTCCTGTTAGATCCTGTACCCACTAAATGACTGAAAGAGTTGTTACCTGTAGCATGACGACAGAACCACGTCCAATTTATTAACGAATCGTCCGTTGTCTTTAGTCACGTCCCAACCACATGCAGGCTGGCGGTTTATTAAGCCTCTGATTCAGAAACCACAACTAATCCTAGTTAACTGGCTAATTAAGACCCATCTCCATCGCCCTTTCGGTCAAAATTTAGAAAAGTTGTGTCTGCTCATTGGGCCCTTCCCTCAAAAAAAGCTCTCTATGAGAAGTTCCATCATGGTTTCAGTCCCCCCATAGCCCGAAACTTCCTTGTTAAAATTACAAATGCATAATTCTTTGCTCAGACCAAGGCTGGTCTCATTGCTATGTTACTTGAGCTTAGTGCGCTTTCGAATCCTTATAGATCATGACATACTCATAGTTCGATTACAAAACTATACAGGTATTCTAGGGCAGGCTTTAAGATGGTTTAGATTTTACCTGTCCGATCGCTACCACCTTGTCCATTTAAATGGGGAGTCTCAAATATCACCAGTAAAATATGGAGTGCCACAAGGATCTGTCCTAGGTCCTCTGCTATTTTCGATATACATGTTGCCCCTTGGTAATATTATTAGAAAATACGGGATTAGTTTCCACTGTTATGCTGATGATACTCAACTATATATCTCAACAAGACCAGATGAAACTTCTAAATTATCTAAGCTAACAGAGTGTGTTAAAAATGTAAAAGATTGGATGACCAATAATTTTCTCCTATTAAATTCGGATAAGACAGAGATATTACTTATTGGACCAAAAGACAGTACACAGAATCTTTTGGATTACAGTTTGCAACTAGACGGATGTACGGTTACTTTCTCTACAGTCAAAAATCTGGGTGTTATATTAGCTAGCAACTGTCTTTTGAAATCATATTTCCCATGTTACAAAAACAGCATTCTTCCATCTTAGAAACATTGCCAAGCTACGAAATATGTTACCTGTTTCTGATGCAGAAAAGCTAGTTCATGCATTCATGACCTCTAGACTGGACTATTGTAATGCACTGCTAGGTGGTTGTCCTGCATCTTCAATAAACAAGCTAAAGGTAGTCCAAAATGCAGTGGCTAGAGTCCTTACCAGGTCAAGAAAATATTATCATATTACTCCAATT
This sequence comes from Sinocyclocheilus anophthalmus, assembly GCA_018155175.1. Lineage (NCBI taxonomy): Eukaryota > Metazoa > Chordata > Actinopteri > Cypriniformes > Cyprinidae > Sinocyclocheilus > Sinocyclocheilus anophthalmus. Next base: position 492,716 of record JADLZN010008936.1, read on the forward strand.
TTACAGTCTCGGCACTGGCTACCTATTAAGTTCCGTAAAAGTTACAAAATATTATTACTTACCTAAAAGACCCTTAATGGTTTAACTCCTGCGTACCAAACTAGGCTTCTATCACACTACAATCCATCACGCTCCCTAAGGTCGCAAAACTCTGGACTTTTGGTAGTACCTAGGATAGCAAAGTCCACTAAAGGAGGTAGAGCTTTTTTGCATTTGGCTCCCAAACTCTGGAATAGCCTTCCTGATAACGTTCGGGGTTCAGACACACGCTCTCGTTTAATCTAGATTAAGACACCTCTCTTTGGCCATCTTCAAATAATGCATCTCATAATCCTTTACTGCAGTTATATCTAATCAAATCCACATTATTATTCTTTAGTTTGGGTTAAACGAATCAATTTTGCTTGGTTGAAACAGCAGCTACGCTAATTATGTCTCTATTTGTTTCTCTGTTTTTTGCCACGGGATTTACACAAGCTTCAGTCTGGATCCAGAACACCTGAGAAGAGATGATGCCAACCCCTCAGAGGACCTCAGATGATGCCAACCCTGAAACAACATACAGAACTACCACATTTTGCTATAAGTTTGATTGCATCATATAATCATTGCTGTAAAAAAAAAAAAAAAAAAATAATATTTTCCTCGTCTGTTTATTACGTCTTAAATTGATTTTTCGTACTGCTGGTTCGTCTGGTCAGAGGAGAACGGGCCCCCCGACTGAGCCTGGTTTCTCTCAAGGTTTTTTCTCCATTCTGTCACCGCTGGAGTTTTGGTTCCTTGCCGCTGTCGCCTCTTGCTTGCTTAGTTGGGGACACTTCCTTTCCGGCGATATCGTTGACATAATTCCAAAGATATTATTTAAACTGAGCTGGAAGTTGACATCACTGAATTCAATGATGAAAAATTTGTGTTTACTATTGTCACTTTTCATTATTGACACACTATTTTCCTAAAAAGGTTCAGTTGCTTTGACACAATCTGTAATGTTAAAAGCGCTATATAAATAAAGGTGACTTGACTTGACTTGACTTGTTTCAACCTAAATTTGCCAAAAGGGTCTGGCTGCAGACTTGCGCTTGCACTCTCATTCCTTGTCCAAATACCACCCTTTTATGGCAAGCCGTTTTGAGGCATTAATACTCTTGCTGTACGAGTCATAATTTATTTTTGACTAGTCAAAATGCCAATTCAATATCTATTCTGCAATTTTTGACGTCGTCGTAATTGAATTACCATATCGACATGTGATTAATGACTAAGCACTTATAATGCCTTAAGATATCTACAATGTTATTTTGACTAGTCATAATATACATTCGAGATATCTACAATGCTATTACGACTAGTCGTATTGTTCCATTGACTTCCATTGGAAAATATTTTCGGATATCTTCAAAAGAGTTTTGACTAGTTGAAATTGTAATTAAAGATATCTATAATTGATTTTGTACTAGGCATAATTCTAATTAGAGATATCTCAAATTACAATTCTACTAGTGATAATTAAATTAGAGATATCTCTAACTGAATTAACACTAGTCAAAATTATAATTCAAGATATCTCTAACTGGTGTTTGACTAGTCATAATTATATTGCAGATATCTTTAATTCATGATTTCTTAAAGATATCCAAAATACATTTGTAGATATCTGAAAGTTATTTATTACTAGTCAAATTACAGTTGTAGATATCTTGAATTGGATTTTTGACTAGGCAAAACTTAATAAGAGATATCTTGAATTGGAATTCTTCCTAGTCAAAACTCATTTAAAGATATCTGCAATTTAATTATGGATATCTCAATCAGATTTTTGACTAGGAAGATCTTTCTTTGGAGATATCTGCATTTAGCTTTGTGACTAGGACAAATCTCAATAGAGATATCTTGAATAAACATTCTGCCTAGTCAAAAACAAAAAAGAAGATATCTTAATAGTGTATTCAAATCTTTGCTAATCCCCGCCTTTTCTTTCTTGCCAACCAATAGGCATATGTCATTTCAAAACACACCGGTTTCAGGAGCGCGCCAAAAAAGTCTGACGACGCTCAGACTCTGGATTGATCTTTTCAGGTAAGAAAATTACTCTAACAATAATTGTGTAGGTTATTAACACTTGGATTATAACTGTATTATTTGCTAACGCAAATCATGGGCCTGTTTTGCGTTAATGTCAATGAACTCCCAGGTTGTCTGAGAGGTAATATTAGGCCTACCTATATTTGTCAGAATGCTAGCTTTTTGTTTTGCTGCTGGATTAACTCATTATCCTAGCCCGAAGTAATTTACAAATTTTTTTTTTAAGTTTGTCATAATTGCTGTTGTAAGAATGATGTAGTTATATAACTTATAAGATCAAATTAATATATCAGGAAGTGACTGGTTTTCTAATGTAATTGTAGGTTATGAATTAATGTTCATCCATAATTTTTCATGTACATTGCATGAAAAATTGTCGCTAATACAGTTGTTAGGCTTCAGTTCTTTTCATTAAGCCATTAAAAGTAATTGGAAATGTCTTTAAAGGTTCTGAGTGCAAGTAGTAATGTAAATGGGATATTTTATGTATTTATTAGTGCTGTGTTCAAAGATACGACGATATATCGATACGACGATACGAGTATCGATACAGCTGGCCCTGTATCGATATTGTGGCATGTGTGCAGCAGTGGACCGCGCTTAATTTGTTTAAAATTTTACGTTTAAAATGGAGTAGAAAATTGCCAGGTTTCTAAAAAAGAATGAATAGAGCATATAGGCTATAGGATAATGTTACAACCATGTTTATTCTGGCCTGATATACAGAGACATAATCCCCAAAACAGAGTTTCACACTTGCGCAATACGGAAATATCTGCCATACTAAGTGTGTTACTTATCTTTGTCAACCTGGCAACCCTGTGCACGTGCTCTCCGCTGTGGAGGATATTTAAAAGCCCCCCACCGCTTGCTTTGAAAACAGCGGGTAAACTTGCAGTTTAGCGATCTCACTTCAATAATCTAATGCTCAGAAGGAAAAAAACGTGTGGGACTATTTAACGTTAGTTGATAAAACTGTGGGGCAGCGCTAAAAGTTTGTTCCTGAATGTCTGGATTTCGGCTGCAGCGTGATCTGTGTGTGTGACTGAACTTAACATCAAACTGCTTCTGTTTCACACAAATGCTGGCACAGATGTGCGTGTTCGGCTAGAGTCGCTTTGAACTCGTGCATCTTCGGAAGCGGAGCTGCGCGGAACGTTACAAAAAGTGGTGTGCACACCGCCACGCGCACTCAAAGCGAACTTGTGGACGCATCAAGTATAAATCAGACTTGAGCGCGTGTGTGCGTTAGATACAGTGAAGAAAGCGCGTTAGTTTAGAACTCTTCTAAAAAAAAAAAATTAATTGTAGAGAGTGTGCAATGATAACCTACCAGCAATGAAAATATGATTTTTTTAAATATATTAGAATGAGTACATTACAATATACATTTATTAGAACAAGTACATTATTATTTATGGGCTTAAAAACAAGATGCAAACAATCAGAATATTGTACCTGGTGGGGAGTGCACAATGTAAACATGAAACATATGCAATTACCTACTGTGGTACAATTATAGAGGCCCTTCATAATGCAGAGGTCAGCTGCCTGCTCTGCCAATAGTTAGAAATGGCACTATAGTAAGCAGTGTTTAATAAACAGCTGTTTTTCTAAATTCAGCTGAGGTGAAATTCAGTGCAGTCATGTATCATGATACATATCGTATCGTGGCCTCTGTATCGTGATACGTATCGTATCGTGACTTTGCTGGTGATACACAGCCCTAGTATTTATAATGAGTAAATTCTCTTTTTAAAAACGCTATCCTGTCTGGCTACATCGCCCTGTTTGCTTTCACGGTTATGTATATGATTTTTACTTCTCTTTAGTTATGAAATTGTGGCATTGTTGCGAGCAGATAAACCAAAGAAAAGATCCTGGCATTCCTAAAGATCAACTGTTCTTTAAATCAGCAAGATCCCTTTAACCAAACAATACGGAGTAAAAAAAATAGTTAAGGGCTCAATTACCTGTCATTTATAGTTAAGTTGTTAACACCAGGAATCAGTGATTGTTTCCATAGGTATTTATGAAAACTAATTTTAGGGAGACTAACCTATAGTCATTTAGTCCAGTCTAAATTTTTTTAAAGAATAATTCATGAAACCTATAACAATTCTTTAGTTTGATAAAATTCTGCTCATGTCTATCCAACAAATCTATGTGATTTTAATTTTTTTTTCTTTTTCTTTAATTGTTCTGTGAACAGGTTTCTGCATCTTTTGGTGTATTGCATTAGTACACAAAACAAAACTATCCTGCATACGTGAATAGTTTTATTACTTTATTTAACGGACTGCCTAGGATAATATCTGTTGTCAGACTGAAATACATGATGGCAAGTTTTAATAATTGTTTGTCCTATACTGTTATTTTGTTAAGTAGATTTTATAATGCATGTAATGTTTCTCTCAGTTTTCTCTCAGCCAACAAGACAGCTTACCATGTCATCAGAGCAAGAACCTCCGTCAGCGATATTTGACAGAGTTTTCAATACAATTTCAAGAGCCAGACGAGAGCTTTCAAATAACAATAATGATGACCTACTTTCTTCAACTAGACGCCTTGTCCGGCGTCAGGTGCATCAAATTCGCAGTAAGTTGGGGTGTGCTATGTTAGTATTAGCATAATTAACAGTGACTATGATATTAGTTAACTACCAGTGCTCATGATTTTAGTTAACTTTGTACTTCTGTATGTATGCCAGGAACACCGGGGAGGCAGGAAAATGCTGTCTGGCAGACCCACCTTTTCCTCCTCCCTGGCCCAGATATTGAGATTTTACCCTCTACAACAGAGCTTGAACGGTTTGCAAACTTGGGTTTAGGTAAATGTATAGTTGATACATAAGGATGTCAAAGATAAAACAGGGTTTTTCCTGGGCTAAAAAGAGCTACTGGGCTAGCAATTCCAAAATATAAGGAAAGAAACCATTTGTAATAATAATTTATTCTGTATATTCATGATAATTATTCATTCTGTATAATCACAAAAGCTGTTTATTACTTAAATTCAACGTGAGGTACACAAAGGCATTGTGTTCATGCACTCAACAGATATGTCCGTGAATGTCTACAAATCTTAATGCGGCATTTGAAACCAGTCAGCTATTAAAACGGACAATGATTAATATTGATAAATATTTTGAATGCAGGAAAAACTCTGTAGCAGCAAATGTTTTTATTGTTGATAGTGATCTGCATTTTACATAACCTCAGGTATTGCATACAGTGTATGATCAATTGATGAGCTCTGTTTGTTTGTTTTATGTTGTTAATATGTACATTCAATTTTGTAGGTAGACCAGTGCAGGAAACATCTGGGACAGGAACCCAAAGATAAAAAATTCCACTAAATTGGACTCTGTCTGAATTAAATAACTTTGTCTGCCAGTGCTACCCAAATGTGAGTTTGAACTTGATAGGTTTCCATTTGGCAAGAGCAGGCAAAGGACGCAAGATCCAAAAAGTTCATGTAAATTCGATGATGGATTTAAAAAAAGCAGTTGGCAAAAGCAGACTCTATATTGTCCCACGAGCTGAAGTTTTGCAGGTATGACTTTGCAAAACAAAGGCACAATATTCAAATGAAAGAGCCATTTCTTTATGATATGACAAGTACAATTGGCTTTTAATTTAACCTTAATGTAAATTTAAAAGGTTCAATTTTTGTTCACATTATTTGCTTTCAGTTAAATCTTACTGTGATGTTTCTGCACAGCGCACAAGTTTATGTTAGGTGACAGTACAAATAAATTTACAGTGCAGTGAGCCAATGTATTCTTTGTTATTGTTACACACTGAGTTTGAGAGTTTTTGTCTACTCCCAGGTAATGACACCAGCCCCTGCCATGTACCAGAACTCATACCAACTATCCTACTCTGCTGCAGCACTGGATGAAACCTCATTGGATGCAGAGACTGCAGAATCTGTAAATTTGGATGTGAGTGAAGTTAGTTTAGATGTTGTGGAGAAGTATTTAAGTTGTGTCAGTTGTAACCACTAATGATTTGTGACTTGTGGTTTTACTTTATTCCCTTTAGGAATGGCGAGCAGTACGTTCCCAGCAAGACGAAGAATATAATGCTTCCTTGTTGGCAGACCAAGAAAAGGTCATTAAAAAAAAATCCTTCTATGCTTGCCAAGTTTAATTTGAGGAAAAACAAAAATGAGTCTTAAAAGTATTTTGGTATTTACAGGACAGGAGGAGGCACTGCTATGAGGGTTTGGAAGAAAGGCGGACAAAAAGAAAGAAAAAAAGGAAGAAAAGAAAAAAAAGAAAGAAGAAGAAAGAAAGGGACAAAGGTTCTGGGCTGCAGCCACCCTACCAAATTTTTTTTAAAGTGTTTTTCTAGTGTGAAAGTTTTTTTTTAGGCCATTGAGGAAAGACGTCAGCGAACATGGCTACCCGTGTGTTGGAAAAACCCCTATTAGACTAGTCTTCTTTTATCGCTTCTTCTTAGTTCTAGATGGAGAGGTTTTGAAATTCAAATATCCAAATGGATATGTAAACAAGAGGAAATTCATCATGTCTGAGCCAATTCAGGTAAGAAGTTCTGTGTGAAGGCAAACCAAGGGTTTTGTCATTGGTTTATTTAGTCTGTGTTCCTTATTTTCCTTGTTTTAATTGACAGTTGCCATCTTGGTTCTTGCATTTTCAGGTCCTGTTTGATTTTATTGGACAAGATGAAATGGCCAGTGAAGTTTTTAAGGTCAGGGAAGCTGCATCTTCAAAAGATGTTGACAGCACTTCTGCTGGGTCAATTGCAGATCATGGCATAAAACCATCCTCTACTTTGTACGTCCTTTGGATGTCAGCTTTGGATAATCTGTTAAGTTAACATAGCAGTTTTACTTGAACAAGAGGTCTTTTTCATCATGATTTTCATTTGCAGTGTTTGAGTTTTTGCCCTGACAGCATCATTTACTTGTTAAAAATTTTAAGGATTGATTAAATGTTATTAAAAGGTTTGGGTATAGGGCTATTTCTGCCCTGTAATGGCACCAATGAGCACAGGTCAGGGAGACCTTGATACAGCTCCGTTGGGCTTAAATACACTTGTCAGACACATGCTTAATTGAGAACTGATAACATGGGCCATATTGAAATAATAACAAAAAATATATAAATTGTTGTGCTAAAACACCTTGTCACCTATGAAGTCAGAGGCCACACTGACAGGTGGTTGAGCATTATTAGGGTTTGTTTATACATGTTATTGCCTGCCTGTTTTTTGTCAACAGCTGGACAGTTTTTCAAATGAGAATCATTTGAAATTGAGAAATTTATATTTGTAACCTAACCTTAGTGATTAAATCATGATTTTTTTGCCCTCTGCCCAGCCTCCTGTTGTTCCTCCCTTTGCCCAGACTCTAGTTTCTCTAGCCTCTGACCAGGAATCAGACATTTTCCTTGAAGACCAGTCACCACTTAGTCCTCTATCTCCCCAGTCATCAGTCATTGATCTTACAGATCAAGAGAGGTCTGTTTCCCCTACTCTTTCCCACCAGGATTCCCCTCTTCACTATGTGGCACCTATAGATGAGTATGTTGCTATTAGTCACTAGTAATTCTTAAAAAATATGTTTATGCATTTTTGAAGGACAGAGACTTAGTTGCGTCACAACAGCAACTTTGTCATGTCCTGTATGAAATGATGAACTAGCTGAATATGTGAGTTAAAGGGGTCATATGATGCGATTTCAAGTTTTCCTTTCTCTTTGGAGTGTTACAAGATCTTGGTGTTTTTTGTTACATTTAGATAAGATCCCTGAATTGCAAAGACTAAAGTCTCAAAACCAAAAGATATTCTTTATCAAAGTTAAGACTCTCCCACGCCCCCCCTAAAATGGCTGTTCTAACACGCCCCCACATATCTACCTCACTATGTGGACATATTTGCATAATGCTGCCCAAATGTGCACGCAAAGAAAGAATGCGTGGTTTCAGTTAGTGTTGAAGCAGCATGTCAGGGAGACGCTGTGTGTTTCTAGGCGAAAGCAAAAGCACTTTAATTGGCCTTCCGGAAGTAGATGCATTTAGGAATCTTTAAGATTACTTACAGCAGAACAGCAATGCATTTTATGGACGACCGTTTCGTGAACCTAGGAGAGGAGGTAATTCAGACTTTGCTATGACAATCTGGCGCTTCTGAATCAGCTACTGTTTTGTATTTACTATTGACTGTTCAAATGTGGAGTTTTGCGCATCGTGTGTGTGTGTGTGTGCGCGCATGTGTGTGTGAGAGAGACCAGCTTCATCACTGTGTCTGTCACGCGACTCTGTTCTGTGGCTCTGTCTTTACATTTATTTTGAAAGATGAAGCTCGCGATTATGGTAAGGGGTGTTACATTTCCGACGTGTGCTTGCAGTGTTCGGCCAATCACAATGCACTGGGTCAGCTTTCCAATTAGAGCAGACTGCGCTTGTCGGAAGGCAGGGATAGGGATTGTGTTAGGAAAAAGAATCGTTTAGAGGGCGCGGGGCATTAGAGGACCTACAATAATGTACAGTAAAATAATGTGTTTTTTGAACATTTATGTTTTTTGTAAAGCATGTCAACTTATTCTGTTACACCAAATACACAAAATAATGATATTTAAAAAAGCATCATATGACCCCTTTAAAGTCAATTAATTTTTTTGTTCTTAATCATTTTAATGTGTTAACATTAACTACAGCAATGCTATACTGCTCTTTGCATCATATATTTAGCAAGAACTATTAATGTATGAATCAAACTCACAGAGGCCATTCACACAAAATACATAAAAAACAAGTCTCAGGCAATGGGAAAATTTCAATAAAAGTTTTTAAAATGTGAATAGAGGTAAGAGATGAGCACACCATTTAAAGATACCTGTCTAGTGCAGTAGAGTTAGAATGCAGTACAGTAGAACACAAAGAATAAGACTGCCTACAGTCCGCATTCCATACATCCTTTTATTATATTCATGTTTGTGCTTTACAGACAACTCATAGAACAGTAGAATTTCAAATTCTTGTGCATGCACTTAAGATGGGTTACATGAGAGCTATAATGACAGTCTTCACTCCTATCGGTTAAACTTTTCTCAAATTTGTTGCATAGCTGTACATGCCTACGCCCTGCAAATGCTTTGTCCTTGGAAGTCTCTGTATGTCTGAACGGGTCTTTATGCAACTAGCAATATTTGAAAACATACAAAAGTGTTCAGCATTTGACTGAAACCTGTCCAATCTTTATCTCTTGCAGGGTTGACCTACAAACCATTCTAAAAAAACTGCTTAGTAAAGTTGATGAAAACCTCTGCCCAACAGTGAACCAAATCAACATATGCAGAGAAAACATACTGCAGTGCAGTCTGCAAGCATTTAAGCAGCGAAGATTTAACCCAGAAGCAAAACTGGATATAGTTTTTGTTGATGCTGAGCAGAAAGGTGAAGGGGCAGTGGATGAAGGTGGCCCGTCAAGAGAATACATGCGACTGTTGATGCGAGCCATCCATCAGTCAAAGATTTTCCAGGGCCATGAGAAAGATCGGAGTTTGGCTCTTGACACTCAAGGTGAGTACGCCTGCCAAAACAAAACACTTTTGTGTCAGGTTATGTTGTAATGCTAAATATAATGGTAGAATTGTGTGTGTTATGACTGGCTTATGACTTATGCTTGATGTGAGATCCACGAATCAGAGAGGTTACTAATTTTGCATCATGAAAGCACTGCAAGTAAGAGTTTGCAAGTGCACTTTAAGGGATAGTTCTCTTAAATTTTTTTTTTTAATTTACTCATTCATTTAGCAGATGCTAGAACACCCTCAGGTTGTTCAAAATCTGTTTTTCTACGGAGTTTCTACTGTTGAACACAAAAGATATTTTGAAAAATATGGGTAACCGTTACCCATTTCATTTATTGCCATAGTAGGAAAAAAACCTACCCACATAATCACATTAATGAGGGCTCTACAGTGTGACAATTTCTGAAAACTACTGCGTGCGACTATGAAAAAAATATTTAGGAGCACCAGTGCGCCTGACCCAATCAGCATATTTGCTCGGGGAGCCTGAGCTAGCAGTTCCTGAGCTTAGCTAGCTCAGCTAGAAAGCTTCAGCTTTCAAAGCTTATTGGGGAGCTTCAATGATTTCTACTTGCAATGTGTTTTTGCAGCGTTGAGTAATGTGCTGAGTTATGCAAGCTCACGAATCTTCTCATTATAACAAGCAAAGTGTAGACACAATGTAAATAAGAGATTCACTGATTATAAAGGAACTTTGTGAAATTGTGATGAGTGAAAGCTTTTAATTTTTCATAAAGACAGTCAGTTTTATATTTAAAACATTCTAAACATGAATTTAATTGCACTCATGCCACCTCTGAGCCTCATTAAATGTCTGTAAATATACCTACATGCCACTTCTGTGCCACCTCTGTAGTGCAAATCATTTTTGTTTAAACTTATTGTTTTTGATCAGTAAATACTTATTCTTATTCTTTTTTTTTTTATTAACCTTTGAAAAACCTTATAAATATACACTCTTGAATTTGGCATAAGATGACATACTTTCAATAAAGTTACATTAAAAAGTACAAAAATGCCCCTTGTAAATCACTTAGGAATCAAAGTTACATCTTAAAGATTACTTGAATTATTGATCAGAGGTATCCGAATTTTTTTCCTGTGCTCCAAGGGCCTAAAAAATAAACGTAAGTGTAGAGCCTGCCAGACATTCTCTCTCTAATACTTGTTTGGAATTGGTAAAGGTCTAATGATATTTCAGGACTGTGTGCATCACTGTTTGACATTAGAAAAAAAAAGGTAACACAGTTGATTTTTTTTTTTTTTTTTTTTTTTTTTTTTTTTTTTTTTTTAAAACTTTTGCGCTTATGATCAGATCACTTGAATCCAAATACTAAACATTAAGCCTGTGATGATTGGGGGAATTTTTTTAACTTTTAAAAACATGAATAATTGTTCTATAGGAATTTCTGATATGAAGGTTTCTTCTTTGTTTTACTTTAGCTTTGCAGACTAGGTTATACACAGTAATTGGGAAGATGATTGCTGTGTGTGTTGTCCATGGAGGAGTTGGCCCACATTTCTTCTCTGAAAGGCTTTTTTCAGCAGATCTGTGGTATGCCAACATCCCCTGCCTCGTTGGATGAGGTTGGAGATCATACATTGAGGGAGCAACTAATCAAGGTGAGGAGATGCTTAAGAATTGAAATAAGTTAACCAGTTAATACTTATTTTAAGAGAAGAAGCCCCCCCACACAAATGCTTTTTTTTTTTTTAACTGTTTTAGATACAGGAAGCAACATCTGTTCTGGAGGCAAATTGTGCCATTGCAGAGGCTGCAGACAGTTTAAGTATCATTGGTGCTTTGAGATATGTATCAAGCCTGACAGAAAATAACTCTCTTGTCCAGTTGGCGGCAGAGTTCTTTGTGAATGGAAGACTGCAAGTTGCCTTGGAACAGTAAGTGCCTTTCCTTTCCTGACAATATATATCAGCATATATCATTAGCTTGAAACTTATTTTGAATGCTTTGTTTGTTACACAGGTTTTCAGAAGGGTTGCAAACTCTTGGTTTACTGGATGAGATGCAGAAAAATTCCGCATTGTTTTATGACATGTTTGTTAGTGATGAGAAGCCCCTTCAGGCAAAGGACCTCTGCAGTCTATTTAATGTAAACTTCTCCCCACAAGGTAGCAACAGGAGGGCTAGAGAAAACCAGACCATATGCCACTGGAGAGACTGGTTGATAGATGTTCAAGGTATGTCATGATTTGATGTAATGTTACAGGTACACTATGGTTTTTGGCAGTGTTGGGGGTAACTCATTACAAGTAATGCGAGTTACGTAATCAGATTACTTTTTTCAAGTAACTAGTAAAGTAACGCATTACTTTTTTAATTTACAAGAAAATATCAAAAAACTTATCATAAAAATATCATAAACTTTTTCAAAAAAGTAATGCCAGTTACTTTGTTTTCCCATTTATTGACTGACAGCTCTCCTGTCCCCATATTGGGAGAAATCTGAAGTGCAGAGGAGTTGTGTGCGCTGTGTGAACATGATGTTACTGTAGTTCTAGACTAAATGTGAATGTGCATTAATTCATCCCACTCACAAAAAACAGATTTAGTATTCATCAAAATGAATTAAAACAGTGAAATGCAAACTCCGAATATGATGCAAACCTGCAATAATTAAATGTTAAAATAACATGTATCTAATCCCATTTTATTAACCAATGTCTTTGCTGCTGACCTTTGATGATCCAGTTCAACCATACTAATAGGCAAAAATGACTTTAGATAAACTAACAATTGTGCTTTGTTTTTTTTTTATTGCTGAAGAGTGTTTCTTCTCCTGCGTTCTACTGTACAGACGTGAATTTACTTTTGCTTCAGCCTGAGGTTTATTCATTACACTTTTTGGTGTGAAAGGGCTTTTACATTTGCTATAAATAGAACTTCTTATATTAAAAACAATCAAGCCCTGCTTATATTTAAAAAGTAACGCAAAAGTAATATAACGCATTGCTTTTCATAAAAAGTAACTAAGTAACGTAATTAGTTACTTTTTTAAGGGAGTAACGCAATATTGTAATGCATTACTTTTAAAAGTAACTTTCCCCAACACTGGTTTTTGGTAGCTTTAGGTAACTTTTTTTTTTTTTGTTCAAATTGATATAATGAGCAAGTACATCATGAATCCATCTTCAAAACTGCATGTCTTATCCTGAATCACTATGACTATATAGTAAGTGTTTATATTCAGACTGTTTTGATCCAAATGGGACACCAACCTCCCAGTACCTGCATGACTTTTATACATAAACAGAGAGAAATAACTCTCGCTACAGTGTTCTTGGCAACAAGGAAAAAAAAAAACCCCACAACCCCATGCAGTTTTATTAATCGCTAGCGTGCCAAAAATCGTAAAAATCAATGACAGATTTAGAGAAAACAAATGTACATTTTGAAAAAAATATCTTATTTGTGATGATTCTAACCATTGTGCAGAACAAACACCCTAGAAAGCTTGCCGTTAGATGTTATCATAACTAGAGACAGGCTAGCTAGCTCTATTTACATTACAAATGTGAAATAATTGCACTTACCACACATTCTTTATGAAGTTAGAGTATTTCCCCTACTTATGTTTTGCAGAAGGGGAGTGTAATGCAGTCACTCTGGAGATGATCATGGAGTTTGCCACTGGAGCCTCCACAGTGCCACCGCTGGGTTTCCCCCACCACCCACAAATAGAGTTCCTCCATCAAGATGGAACATTTTTTCCAGAGGCCAATACTTGCCTCATTGTACTTCACCTGCCAATACACACGGAGTATGAAATGTTCAAGAAACACATGACCGAAGGAATTGTGCAGAGCCCAGGTTTTGGTGTTGCCTGAACTAGTTTTAATCTAGACTAGAACAGTTAAGAAAAAAAAAGAAAAATTGTGTCATGATCTACACAGACATAATGGATATCTCGTTTCTTAAAACCGTTTTAATGTTAGCTTTTCATATAAAGTACATAAAATAACATTAGGTGCAGTTACAGCACGTAACAGTGCTTCTTAAAGGGAACAATAAGGTCTGAGTAGACCTTATTGTTCCCTTTAAGAAGCACTGTTACGTCAAATACATGTTTGAGATGTGCATTTGTTCCAAAAGAAAACTCATTGTTTTTCATTATGCATATGCGTTTACTGTTACATGACTCAAATTTTTACAGTTCAAGTCTTGTTTCATTTTTGTCCACTTGTTTTTCATTTAAACTTTGTTCAATGTCGTTACATACTACTGAAAGTATGAAATGTTCAAGAAACACATGACAGAAGGAACTGTGCAGAGCCCAGGTTTTGGTGTTGCCTGAACTAGTTTAAATCTAGACTAGAACAGTTGAGACAAAAAAAAGAGCAATTAGTCATGGTTTACACAGACATAATGGATTAATATTTTAGTTTGTTCAGGTCTTAATTTTTGTCCACTTGTTTTTCATTTGAACTTTGTTCAATGTGACTACTGAAATTTAATGTTCAACAGACTGTTGCCATGTTACAGTTAAAATCACATTAAAATGTTAAAAAAGAAAGAGTCTGTAACACTAATTTGCCAAAACATTAGCAATTTCTGCACAACACACCTGAAACTTCATCTTCAAATCTGTAATATGGTCAAGAGCATGGGAAACAGTTTCCATTTGCTGCTGAGTAAGGCTTATTTGAGGCTGCACTACAGTTACAGCTGGGATCTCTTCATTTTCAGCTGTGGGCAAAGACTCGATGCCATGTTGAGCCAGGAGTTCATGTAAATTTTCAGGCCTATAGGGATTGTCTCCAAACACATTGTTGATGGCTGTGCTGTCAGTTTCCATCCTTGAAAGCATTCCCTCTGTCCATATTTGTGTTGGTGTTTTATTATTTTCTGTGCGCAAAGCATGGTGATTCCATGCCTCTTTGAAGTGCTGAAGTCTACTTTGTATATGTGGAAGAAAAACTACGTGGAGTGAAAGTTTGTGAATGTCATTGCTGGGATCCAAAAGTTCAGAATCCTCAAGATTGTAGAACATGCTATAGATTGGTTGCAATACGTGTAAAAATACGTCCCTCCACAAACGCTCAATTCTTTGGTTGTGGACCGATTCACCGGTGATGTGACTCCGGCGCTGAAGTCCTAGTACAAGGTTCATGAAGAAGGCCACTTGTAAGTTCTCACCTCCATGATCTGACCTTACCCTAGAGGGTAGGCCATAAAGGCATGTTGCCTGTATAAACTGAGAAAGTACGGTGCTGGCACAGTTGTCGGTGTTGCAATTTAGGTACGTGATAAGTCGTGAATATCCATCAATGGCACCGTGAATCACAAAGCCCCATCTAAAAGGGAATAAAAAGACAACGCAAATATAAGTAAATTGTTATAAAAAGTATTTACCTTGTGAAGAAACTAACAAAACCAAAAAGTTCAACTTTTTTTCAGGTTTGCTGTTATGCTCGATGTCCCAAAAGACATTTTTATATTGGAAACAGGTTAACTTTTACAACTGGGCTCTCAAATAATAAAGTACAGCTTATCCAATTTATAATAGACCATGAAATAAATGGTGAATAAAAGCAGGTTTTAATCAAGAAATCAGGAAGTATATATAACTGGAGTCATAAGTACTATAGGAGTAATACATATACTACAGACAACCTATAATAATTTTACTTATTACAATTTGTAATGTATTTATAATTAATATTGTCAATTGTATTAGTACAGTTATCACAGTACACACTATTTTGATGCAGCTTTACAAAAAGTCTTACTCTTAAATCTAAAATGCCTTAATGCTTTAACTTTAAACGGTTTCAAACAGGACCATATGGTGATTTAAATACTGTAGTATCATGCAATACAAAATACACAATGTCAGCTTAGGTACCCAATTCTTAATTCATGACTACACCAATCATTTATCATTTTTTTATCCATTACTTTAGATTGTAGTACATGATTATTTGTACACTTAGAATAAAGGTTTAGCTGTAAACTAAACCTGATCAAACTAAATCAAACCTACACATTTAAAGTCCTCATATTTAAAATGAACATTTACCACAACACTGAATAATGTAAGAAGTCAATTTTGTTGTGCTGAGTGACAATATGGCCAAAAATTACTGCCTTCACCTACTCTTGTAATTCCAGACAGGCCAAATCTTACTGCATACATTGACATTCAGTTACAAAAGCTTTGGAATGGCCAAAACAACAGTGAAAGGAGAACCAACTTTTAACTGAAATTAAACATTCAATCCGCATATATGGTTTGGGTATTCAGGTGTGCATTTACATTTGGCTGTAGTTTCTATTAACCTGCAAGAATTGGCTAATGCAGGTCTGCACTGTCACACTATTTTTATGCTGCATTGACAGAATCTCAACTACCTGTAATTTAACTAACCTTATGAGGCGCATGTTGCCATCAATGTGCCACAGACTGTTGGGAAAGGGCACGTGATACACTCTTCGAGCCACTGTGCTACTCCATCTCCTTGCAGCAGCTGCTGGGTTGACACGAACCAACATCTCACGCACCCTATGCCGTGAAACCCTCAATCCTTCTGCTATCAGCAAGGCTCGCATCATCTAAAATGGGTGTATTGAATATAAAAAAAAAGTTATATTAATTGCTTTATGAACTTTAAGAACAGACGTTAAAGTGAGACCAACAAGGCTTACCTCATTCCCAGAATTTGGATACTGGCACTGAAGTCGTCTTACTACATTTTCAAGTTCTTCATCATCCACTCCTGCCATTCTGCTCCTGACTGACAAACCAAGCAACTTGGACCTCTTGTACAGGAATGAGGAGGAGCACCCCAATATTCTTGCCATTCGCTTCACTGTGTGACCTTGTTTCATTAAAATTTCAATTTGGTCACGCGTTATTTGAATGGCTGGTCTACCTCGCGTACCTGCAATTAAAAACAACATGTATTTGTTGTGCTGACATTCAGCTCCTAATGGCAACCAACAATAACATTAGAAAAATAATGACAACATTAGATAACATAGGGGGGAGGGGGGTGCTAAATACAAAGATGAAAGAAAAAACATTGAATCATTTAACTTTTAATCATTGAACTTGAAAGGCAATATTTGAAAAAGATGTTGGAGTCACGGTTTCTGTAATTTTTAAAGGTAAATAAAGTATACTGGAGTGTGATAATATCCCTTTAATAACATTATGTAGGCCTACAACTTGTTGTACAGTCATTATTTTATCAATAGTTGATATATAATTTTTAATTTGTCTTATAAATCTACCCACACTGCATTCATTTTCCATTTAGTTAAGCTAAGTGAATACACAGCATGTACACCGGAGATATATTGTTGTAGGCCTAATGGTTACTTTTAATGCTTCAGTCTGAGGGGCATATGTACATTTTTATGTAATTTTTCAGTTAGGATCTATATCATTAATGGTGACCATAAAGCCAAAAATGAAGCATAATAACCAATGAAGAATAAACAAGCAAACAAATTAAATTGAAAACAGGAACTTTTGTAGACGCCTCATGTATGAGGTTAGGTTACTGAAAATAAACAAAGATTTTTAAAAGCTTGAAACTCACCTGATCTACTTCGAGAGATGGAGAAAGCTCCAGTTCCCTCACTCTGTAAATGTGATGACACCATCGTTCGAATATCATCGAGATTTGTGTTAAGTTGTTGAAATGTCTCAGGAGATAGGAAATGTGCAATTCGCTGTGCATTTCTTGAGCAATTATCAATCGCAGAAGTTCTCTCTCACCACAACTTCCCTGATGTCTTTTCTTGCGATTTTGTCGAGAACCGCAGCCGCCATGGTTTCCCCAACCACAGAAAATAAATAGTATGTCGACGAAAGCTCTGGTGTGGGGGGAGGAGCTGAGTAAATTTATTCTCACGTCACACAACAGCAGGAGCATGTACAATTCAGATATCTTAAAATATAATTGTGACTAGTCGAAATTGAATTAGAGATATCTCTAATTACATTTGTGTATGTGTGACACGTCTATTGAAGATATCTGTGACGTCATTACAGATATCTTAAATGGAGTTTTGACTAGTCATAAAGTATTTAGAGATATCTCTAATCCGATTTCTTACTAGTGCAATTATAATTGCAGATATCTCTAATTGTCATTGTGTCTAGTCGAATTATAATTATGACTCGTCAAAATACAATTGTTCCTATCTTAAATTATATTTATGGATAGTCAAAACAAACTTTTAAATGCTAAAATGGCTTGCCATACACACTTGACCCCTTCACTACTTATATGACGTATTTCCTTTATTTGGCCCAAGTGTGTTGAACTTTTCATTACCTGATGGGACACACTTGTAGTGTTGTAAAAATGCAAGCGTTTATGCATAGCTTTATTTTTATTTTCAATACTTTGCATTTTAAAATAAACTTCTAAATGTCTGTTCAGTAGTCCCTATAACAGATATGACACCTTTTCATTTCTGGTGCTTCTAATTAAGTGATAAAAAGCATTTGCAAATGTTGTACAAAATAAATATACTCACCTTTGCACCAATAAAACGTAAAAACACTTTTTTTCTACCAAATTATATGTAATATCTAATTATTATATTAATATTTAACTTACATTGGGAAGGTTTTCGTTACCTCTCGCGAGATCTCGGCAAAAAAGTCTCACGATTTATTTCCAGAACATGATGCATGATTGGATACACTAAGCCTCGAATAGCGCTCCGGAGCGGTATTCGAGAATGATTTAATGTGCGTTAAGGGCACTGCGGTTTGCCATTTTTAAGACCTGGGACAGTCTTGCGCACTTACTTCCTGTCACGCGCACGCGCTCTCAAGTGCAAAGACTGCAAGTGTTGGTATTTGGACAAGGCATCAGACTTGCCTCTCTCAGACTTGCACTCTCAGACTTGCACTCTCAGACTTGCACTCTCAGACACTTGCACTTCCGCTAGCGACGTCACTTGCAGTCTTTATTTTTTTATTTTGTTCTATTTATTTATTCTTTTTTTGTTTGAATCTCTCAACATTTTACAATAGTAGCCAGGTGGTGAAGACAAGAAAGAAGAAACTAAATTACAATGTCACTTGGAATCGCCACTTGCACTCTCCGATACCAATCGATGCAATCGACACAAATCGTGCGTGTTACCAATGGAGACAAGAAGCTGTGGTGATCAAAACTAATTTTATACTATAACGTACAGGGTCCTGCAAGCCATCTGCAGGAGAAAAAGACAAGACCCGCAAATCCGTGGCCATAGGACCGCAGAATATGAACGCAATGCGCAAAGTCTCTCGCTAAGCGTTTTCCTCCTGTAGAAAACATAAACACTTAATATGGCTTAATACATTAAAAGATACATTGATACATGCAATTAAAATATCAAATTCGATATATAGTTATTATTTAATGTACTACAAGGCAAGCAGATGGCCTCGGCATTAATCAAAAAGTAATTAAAAGTAATCAGTTACATTAATAAAGTAATTGAAAACGTTAAACTACGATTACATTTTAAATAGGGTAACTTGTAATCTGTAACCTATTACATTTCCAAAGTAACCTTCCCAACACTGACTAGCAACATCTTTATAGGCCCTAAAATATAGGCTATTTGAACCAAATGTATATAGGCCTACTCTTAGTATTAGTATAGGACTACTTGTTTTTTATTACAGCCCGTGATAATTAATACATTACAAAAACACTATAAAAATTTAAAATTAGGCTACCTTATAAAAGAAAGTCATCCCACTCCTCTATGTCCATCATCGCTTGGATTTCAGCGTCACGCGCCTTCTTTTTGAACGTGATTTTTCTCCAATGAGAGAAAAGGAGGGGGCGGAACATTTGGCAAATTACCTACAGCATTATTATTGCACTGGTTGGCTATTAACTGTGAGCAGACAGAGTGTCAATCAATGCATTGGAGAATAAGGCGAACATAAATAAAGAAACAAAGTTGCTTGTTCGATTTCCCTAACAAGCAACCATATTTTAAATAAGTCCAAAAAACCGCAACCCACGACTTGGGATTTTTTCCACGCAACTTTGCAAAAAAAGAAGCCCAAAGTCGCGTATAATATGCGGACTTGGCAACTCTGAAACTAACCTACGTGTGATTACACCACCTAAACAGGAACATAACACAAGATTAAACTTTTACCTTTAAAACATAAAAAAAAAAACAATTCATCACTGTGGAAAAATTTCCTTTATTTCTGTATTTGTCTTGATCATGCGATGTTTTAATGTTGCATTCACAATATTTTTTGTATCACAATTATTATAGCCTATCGTAATATATTATTATATCTTAATATATTTGGTAATATTTCTGAATATACAGTATGAGGGCATTGTAACTGCGAGGTAAGGTGGAATAGCCTAACTGCGACAACAAATAATCGTCAGATGGTGGCGGCATCGTCTTTCAATTCAGAAGTTTCCCTGAAGACAATGAAAGAGCACAAAGCCAGAAGCCTTGTGATAGAGCGATAGTTAGTACGTGACTAGACACAGATATTTTTGTAAGTGTACAGAGGCCAGGTGTGACTAAGTAGGTCAAGGCTGAACCATAAACGTTCACAAGCCCTATAATACAACACTAACATGAACTCATTATCACAATCTTTTTAGTGCTCTACTTTGTAATCTATCACAATATAAACTTAAACAATTACAACACAGTCTACTTATGTACAGTAACAAATAATGACCTAAAAGAGTAGAGCGCATTTATGGTGCCGTGGTAAATTCATAGATCATTGGACATGCTTTTCCAACAGTAGCCTACTTTTTTTTTATTTGCAGAAATTTTTTAGCATGACATCTTTTGAATACAATACCACACCTCCTTCCTCTCTGGATTGCAGTTTTGTGATCGGCAGTGCTCTTTCAATATGCACTAGGGGGCAGAAGTGCTCAAAGCTGACAGCAAAGAGGCTGATTGTTCAAACACTGTAATGAACACCAAAGCAGCTGTCAGAGGATGTGTGCAAACCCTCTGGCTATATTTGCAGTAGCATACTAACATATTTCTCGTACTATTTTGGCAATACAGTATGTACTTTATTCTGTGTCCAGTATACACATTTTCTGTATGCATAGAATCTGAAAATGCACACAATGCAACGTACTTGAACTGACCTTCTGAAATGATCAATAAAAGGAAGAAATATGTTCTTTACTCACCATTCACTTTCATTGTATGAAAATGACCAGCTTGGATATGCCTTCTGCCATACCACTTTGCATTTGTGTTTCACTGAAGAAAGAAAGCCATATGGATTAAAAACAACATGACAGTGTATAAACAATGACAGAACTGAAACACTTTAACATTAGAACACACAACCTTCAAATCATATTTTAGAGGTGCTTTTTATCTTAAATTGCCAGAATAGTTTTGCTACTGTTGTTGCTGTGGTGACACCTCAGATCCGCCTTTGACCGCAGTTTCAGGAGCCAGCAGCCATTGAACACAAATAGAATGAAGAGATAAATAGGTTAGTCGAACCCTTGGGTTGTCTCAACACAGGCTTGAACTGATTCTGTGTCTGAGCTGAGAACATAAGTGACTGTGTAGTAGAGAACGGCAGAAGATCCCTCAAACTTATGCACTTTCTTGCTAGTGTATGTCCCTCAACACCTTAATGAAATGTTGTTAGTGGTGTTTAACCTCACAACTTCTCAAAAATCTTCCCTTTTTCCTTTTACCTCTAACTTGTTTCCTATAGCTTTATGATAAACCTGGCATTATACTATGCATGTAGTTGGCTCTATAACAAATTGCTTATGTTCCTCTATTGTAAGTCTGCTAATTGGATAAATATAAATGTAAAATTAGGGCGCAACACTTACACCATTTGTACTACAGACAATGAACAATACCTCGGAAAAAGACATTTTCATAAGGTGCGTTACATTGGATTCAAGTATACATTGTCAGTCATAGGCACACATGGTGATCGCATGGTGGGGGCTCGCACCACAGACTGACTACCCCATGGAAATCTTAGAATTTCTCTATTCACTGACATATTGGCGAAACAGATCTGGCAAACTATCCAGAGCATATTTGTGTTTGCACTTTGGAGAGCGTCAAAATGTTTCTATTTACATTGTATTTTTTTGCAGTGTTGAACAATGTAGCCAATGGCAGACATATCTGTTGATTTCTTGAATGCAATTTTCAATCAGAGGCATTTAAGTTAGAATCCATCAAAAGACCATAGTTATTGTCCAGTGCTGAGTTTTGCAAGCTTGCGGATCCTCTCAGAATAACAAAACTTCATGAGATCGAGGGGCAGCTTTGTAGTTATTATAAAGGGAGTGCTGGGCTGACACTCAGCGGATCCATGCCTACCTATAGGAATACGACGCCTATCAAAGCATTCCTATATAAGGTCTATTCAGTAGCCTATTATTCCGCAGCTTTATCACTCGCTCAGGAGTAAATTACCCTCCTCCATCCCCAGCTCCTCTTTTCGCCACAGTCAGGACTTGGCTTTCTTATATTCCTTGCTAATCAGACTCCTTTTATCTTGAATAATAATGTTGTTACACTTAAATATCATTAAGAACGGTAATGATATCTGCTTTGTTCTGTTCTGTTAACCCTAGGGGAGTTATTATTGCTGCTCTCCCTGCTCATTCATGACAGGCTGCATGGGCAGGGAGTTTTTTGCCCAGAACAGAACCATACCGCCAAATCCAAACTGTATGCTAAGTGTCAATCATTTTGATGATAGTGGTCCTGACAGCCCTGGTATTAGGTCCTGTTTTTTCAGTCACATACACGCTGCAAAGTTTTGGGAATGACATCCGCATATTTATGCGGGATTCACACTCAAAAGAGCAATGGATGGGACAAAAGTATATGTGAAAATGTATGTGCATTGAGGCTAGAGCACACTCACTAATTTCTGAAGCACCCTCAGTATTTAATTATGGAATCGGGCCTGGAGAAAAAAAAAACTATGTATTGAGCAGTTTTTTCATTAGCAGTAGCTCGATTATTTATGCGATCACATTTAGTTTTATGTGGCAGTAGGATATGCTTCAAAGTCAGAAAAATTAGCAGGATATTTGTTAATTTCCTATAGCAGGATATTTGTTAAAATCTCTATAGAGTTAACATTAATGCACACAGGCTTCATTGAATACTCCTTGCATCTGTTGATTTCATCTTATCTGTGGATTATTTGGTTTTATTTAGTGTGAATCTCCGGTTTCAACAGCTCTGATAAGTAATAAACAATGTGATAATGCGGCTGGCCAATGTTAACTTTATTTTAATCAGAACACAAAACATTATTTACCTCTTTTGCATCTACTAGGCGTCCGATACACATTTTCCCTGTGTGTTAAAGTAAGTATTTATGACTGTCAAATGTCTGACTACTTGACTCTTGGTAATGTATCTTGCAGTCTGTGTGTTTCTGTTCGCAAACTGAACTCTCCGGCCATCACATGGAGAAAAGACTTGAAAAATGAACACCAAGTATAGGCCTTGTTATACAATGAGTGATGAGCCCATATCATTTGTTCAACAAATTTGGTTAATAATGTATTTCAAAATAAAAAAAGTGTATTGGCAGCTACACAGAGAATGCCCTAGCAACTGCATGGCAATGATTATAAACTCTTTAGAACATGCTGCATAACAGCACTCTGGTAACCACACAGAATGCCCTAGCAACTGCATAGCAACCCCCTGGCAACCATTTGGAACATTTCAGAACCAATCCAGAAACATACTGGCAACCACAAAGAATACCCTAGCAACTGCATAGCAACGATTACAATCTACTCAGAACATACTGTGTAATAACACCCTGGTAACCACACAAAATTCCATAGCAACTGCATGGCAACCTCCAGACAACCATTTGGAACATTCTAGAACCAATCCAGAAACATACATGCAACCACTCAGAATGCCCTAACAACTGCATAGCAACCACCTAGCAACCATTTGGAACATTCTAGAATCAATGCAGAAACAGACTGGCAAACACACACACAGAATGCCCTAGCAATAGCATAGCAATGATTATAAACTACTCCGAACGTACTGCATAATAACACCCTGGTAACCACACAAAATGCCCTAGCTACTACATTGCAACCCCCAGCAACCAGGCTCAACACTAGCTTTCACATTTTCTTGGTTGGTGAAATGGATTAATTCAGCTGCAAGCGCTGGAAACACAATGACTTTGATTCTTTGTAGGTCAATGGCAGCCATTAGACCTCGACAGGCTAAACATGTGAACATGGTCGCATAAAAGAGTGCTTCCTCCTCAGAGCGATGTACTAGTGAGCCATTACAGAGGCCAGTGTTTGCTTCATGTGATGCAGACAGCAAAAAACTTCACACGTTACAATAATGAGGACATGCTATTTTAATCACACAAGCAATGATGAAAGCACACAGTCTCTGCTTTGCAATGACACAAGAGTTTCTGGGCTAAATGTGCTGATAAGACGTGCCTTCAGGAGACAATTATCATGAACGCTAATGATCCGACAGCAATGTTCATGTTATATGACTAGAGGAGGACATGCTGGACACAGATGGAGCTCATCAGACTATTTTGGGAAACAAAAATACATGTGTTCATAAGAAAGTATTTCAAAACAGGGAGTGGAAGAGAAAAATAAATGTTTTTCTTGAATGCATTGCATAACTGATGCCAATGTGTGAGAACATCTCAGAATTTATTGCTTAGACATTGCTTTTTCAAGATCATTATTGTCAGTGTTATTTAGGAATTATTTAAATATTTTATGATTAAAACATGTATTAGTATTTTGAATTTGTTTTTATTTTTATATTTTAATTTAAGTTTTAGTATTAGTAAGTTTTATTATTAATGTCCTTGTCATTGGTATTAGTTGTATATATAAAATTATAATTTTTTTTTAAGTTTATAGTCATTTTTTGTACTTCATCTTAAACGAATTTATTTCAGTTAGCTGCCAAGGCAACATTTTTAATTTTCATATAAGTTCTTTCACATAATATTTACATTTTATTTTATTTCAGCTTAATTTCAATTACCAAAAACAATTTAGAACAGATTTACTTTGTTAATAATAGCAACACTGATAGTGGTGGTCTCAGTTATGTTTTTGTCTCAAATTCTTCTTCTAAAATTAATAAAAACAGACCTAAATGAGTCACTAGTTGCCATACAATAAAGAGTATAGAGCAACAGAATGAATATGCTGAGATCATTTGATGAGGAATATTCAAGTCCATACTGATGTCTTTTGATTACAGACTGGTATATTGACAATTCTGAGTGCAGTTTGAGACATTTTTGAGAAGCATGTGAGATTACTGGGGTCTTTTGCCTCAGAAAAGCTGAAAAGCAGCATTCATCAGTTTCCATTTAATTTCACTGCAGTATAAGAAAAACAAAAGAGATCTTATTCTTTTTCTTTCCTACAAAAAATGCAGTAAAGGTCGGTTTTATTTTAAATAAATGTGACTCTGTCAGTTTAATCCACAAATAAATGCAGAGTTGATGCCTTTGATGTTTAAAGTTGGACTATTTGACCATCAGTCGCTTTAATCCTTAAATGAACAACTTAGAGAATTTTTGCTGACATTATTTGAAGCTAAAATTCACAGACTTAAATATGTATGATTGTCATTGCATTAGAATATCAAAGCAAGTGTCATCAGGTGATGCTGAGTTGTTTCTCTATTCTGAGACGGGCCATGAAAATGATTTGTATTAAACATAAGGAGACGTGTTTCAACAGATGCTTTAGCTTTAGTGGCTTTACAAGAAACTAGAAACTTAGAAACTGTAGAAACTTAATCTAAAAATCCCAGCGGTTGTAACTCAAATGTTGACATCTTGGCTCGCCTTTAGAAAATAGTTTATGGTTTGATTTAATGTGTGGGTAGTCCTGTCCGTTTAGAAACAGTTTACTGTGAGCTGAGTGTTGTATATTGTCAGGAAGGTTGTTTAGAGTGGTTTTGTGGACATGCATGAGGTGCTCTGTGGAGGATCCGTCTGCTGTCTTGAATGGATCCCAAAACTCAATCTACTCGACTACACAATCTGCACTATATTTTGCTCATCTGTTATGAGTGTGTCTCGTTTTATATATTTAATTTTAATAAGGTGTAGGCTGTGCAATGTCTTATTTTAGACTTCAAAATATGCATATTGTGGGCAGCTCAATGACTTATTGCATTTGCAGAAATGTGAAATATACAACCAGAGCACACTGTGTGAAATGCCATTGCAGTTAGTCAGAATTCACTCACCTTTAAATGCCGGATTTGACACTGAGTGTTTCGGAGGGCTGTGATGGAGCGGATTTTTGCATTCTAGCGAATCCTCTCATTGTAACAAAGGGCAGACATGATGTAAATAAGAGTTTTATTGATTGATACTGAACATGTGAGATTGTGATAAATTGGAGTGAGTGACAGCTTTTTAGTGATTAAATTATGGAAGCGCAATTTGCTTGTTTTCTAGGCTACATACTCCATTCAGAATTTGAATAAAAGTTTTGATTTCCGTGCTGCTAACAGGAACAACGGCCACATAGATACCCAGTACATGCAGCAAAGCTCCAGGAGTGACACATATCCCCAACTAAAACCAACCCCATCCCGCCACAGAAATTCTCACTCCAAGTTGAACTCAAAAGTTGGCAGCCCTGATAAGTTGCATTTACAAAATATGATAGTATTGTATAATTATGGTAGATTATAGAACAATTCAGTTTACTGCACCTTCATACATTGAATAAAAACATAAAAAAGCAAAAACAAACTGACGCACATTCCTTATTCTTAATTTTGTAGAAGTAGATTTTTAAAATCTTGTTGAATTTTTTGTAGAAAAGGTATATTACCATCTTGCACTAACCAAAGTGACTTGAACGCACATGATGTCGTAATTACAGCTTGCCAATGCGTAAATACGAAGTTTAGAACAACAATAACCAGGGTCAAGCTCAATGTGAAAAGCCATGGCAACTTTTTATATTTACATGGTTTTTAATACT
The DNA here is from genome assembly GCA_018155175.1 of Sinocyclocheilus anophthalmus. Lineage (NCBI taxonomy): Eukaryota > Metazoa > Chordata > Actinopteri > Cypriniformes > Cyprinidae > Sinocyclocheilus > Sinocyclocheilus anophthalmus. The sequence continues at coordinate 519,377 of JADLZN010008936.1, forward strand.
AAATTGGATGAAGAAAATGTTGAATGTTGAAATGTCACTTGATGAATTAAGCATGCATGTAAAAAAAAAGGTCATGTGACATCAGCATAGCGTGCTGTACTACTGAAATATACAGTATACTGTGGAAACAGTATATATTGTGCAGTATGCAATAAGCAGTAAGATAGTGTGCAAATCAGAAACTTTAAGGGTTAAAACAAAGCATTTTCAGTCTGGCATGAAAAGTGTCATATGGATCAGACCGACTGCAGAGAATCCTGAGCACATGAGCACAGCCCACGTCTGAGAAGCTGGCATTGCTGGTTCATGGTGGATGGATTTGTGCCCTGAGCAGCAGACTGCCTTACAAGGAGAACTGTACCTGTTTGTACACACATGCACATCGATCCAACATTGTCAGTATAGATTTATGTCAACTTATTTTTCCACTAATCTAAACTGTGACTGTGCCAGTCTCCATGACAAAAAACATGTCCAGGGGCCGCACTCACAAAAAAGTTAAAAGTTCTTAAGCTACCCGCGAGACACGGTGTCAGAGCTTGAACACTAAGGTCAAAAGGCTAGCGTGAACTAATAGTTGTTTTTATTCACCTTTTGTACTTAGCCGCTAGGCCGCCTTGATTAAAAACCGTTGCCTTTCCTACTGCCCAGCAAACGCCTATTGCCGGGCCTTTTTTTTTTTGTTTACACAAGCTTTTCTAAATGTTCACGGTTTTCTAAAATTCGCCAAATGATGCTTAAAGTGGCTTCATGAAATTTGGCGCTAACATATCACCCCTCACGACGGGCACCCCCTGCACTGACTGCTTTCTAGAACAAAAATCTAAACACTGGAAGTTAGTTTCAAAATGCTTGTTTAATTTTTTTTGACATATTAGAGTCAAATGTTTTTATAGTGGGAATTTTGGGTATCTCATTTTGTCACTCCATAATTCAGAAAAATCTTTGAACTGCTACTGAAGTGGAGATTTATGGCTCAGTGTAGGAGAAAAAACTCATTTTGACAAACAGGCCTTTAAAAATATGTATTGTAATTGAAATCTTTTGACACAAATTGATAAAGTGCTATAAAAGAAACACTTGACAGTGTCTTTTGGATGTTTTCTTTCAACTAGTCTGAAAAAACTACTTTATGAAAAGCCAAAAAGCCCAAAAACTCAAAATTGACAGATGCATGAAAAAATAGTGTTTTTGCCTGCAGTGTCTCCCCTTAAGAAGTGCAATTCTTGAAAAAATCGGTAACACTTTACTTGAAGGGGTGTGCATAATACTGACATGACACCTTCATAATCATGACATGACAAATGTCATGAATATGAAGGTTTTTTTTTATGCATGTTTATGACAACTGTCATTATGTTTCATTCGCTCAGTTATGTCATTTTTATGCAAATATGACATTATTTGAACTAACCCTAACCTAACCCTACCCCTAAACCTAACCCTAACCATAGCCCTACAAAGACCTCTCAACCGGCCTTGCGGACGTCCTCCATGGCTCACCCTTTGTGCATTAAAAACTACTCACTGAGGCGCATGACACTAATGACCATATCATAAACATGCTATACAAACACAACACTCCGCTCATATTCCTGACATGTTCATTCAGATATGTAGGTATCATGTCATGATTATGTTGGTGTCATGTCAGTCTTATGCACACCACTTCAAGTAAAGTGTAACCAAAAAATCTCTCAAATATTTTTGTTACAACATCTTGATTTTTGACAGGCACTGGCATTATCTGAAAAAGCATGTGCAATATTTTTTTGTTGCTACTGGCTTAAATTGAGTTTAGCACTCAGCGTTGTGTTTTTGTAATTGGATTTGTAAGTTTTTCTTTGTCAAGAACTTTAATTATTTTTAACTATCTTGGTCTTTATCAAAAAAAGAAAAAGAAAAGCTAATTCTATCATTATTGTCACGATGTCAGTCAGTTCTCACCATGGACTACATTTCCCACAAGCACCTGGAACTAATTACATACACACCCACCGGGCCTTGTGCCATCAGATCACTATAAAATGTTGCCACATACACACACACGCACTGTGATATGAGTGACGTTTTCTGATTGCTTTCTGGTTGTCGACTGCGCCGTGCAGAGCGTTTCCTGAGCCTTAGTTTAAGTCTAGTCTGTTCCTGTGTTTACCTTTGGCCTGTGTTCGACTTCGCTGTCACAATAAAGCTGCACTTGGATCCGACCCTGCCTTCTTGTATCCCTCCGTCCGTAACAGAATACTTCACCACCGAGGATCCAGCAGCCGTGTCTGGCTGCTCCGATTGAGGATGGAGTTGGCAAAAGAACTGGTCCGTCTACGACAGGGAGCACAAACCCTTGAGGACCATATCCAGACCTTTATAGAAATTGCACACTTTGCAGACCTGCCGGATTTTATGCTGATTGACTTTTTTGCTCATGGACTAAATGAGCCACTAAAAGCTCACCTTGTCCGAGATGGTCCTCGTAGATCACTGTTCCAATTCATGGATTATGCTTTTCTGGTGTCTGGATCTTCCTTCACTGTGGGTGAGTGGCGGTCCCCCGTTCCAGTAATTGCTGCGCCCTTGCAGAGATTCCATCCCTTCCACACTGAGAACCAACGCGTGTCCGTCATCCCAGGCTGTCCCTCCCCTCTTGCGAATTTGGAGGGCCCACAAACAAGAGAACGCCCGGACGGTTTATCCACTGTCGGCGCCTGTGCACCCACTTCCTGTCCCCTTGCTCCCGCGCTATAGAGGCCGTTTCGCGAACTCCTCTTACTTCGTCCTTTCATGCTGGCTACCTGGTACCGGCGGTGTCGGCTGTCGTCCCTCTGCGGGCAGACCCCTCTGGTCAGCGCTCCCTGGGCTCGCGCTGCCTCACGGTCCCTGTGGTCAGCATCCTGCCCTTGGGTCGTCCGCCGTCCGAACTGCCCTCTAGCCCATCAGATACGCTACACTCCGCGCTTTGCCTCGTCCCCTGAATTTTCATCGCCCCTCCGTTGGGCTCCTCTCACCCTCCGGCTCTCGTCTGCTTTGTTCTCGGTCACTCCGACTCCACCGTGGCCTTCCCGATTCTCACCTGTGCCTCGGTCGCCCGCAGAAGCCCTTCTAGCAGTCCCCGCGCTCCCCCGCCTTTGCCTCACCTTCTCCGCTGGTTTCACCTCATCCCCTCCGAACCTCGGGGCCCACACGAACTCCTGTACATGTCCTCTCACGTCAGCTCGGCGTTACCCCTCTCCCCCAGCGACATCCGTGCTACCTGCCACCAGTTCAGTATGATCGGAAGTCCTGGTTCTTGAGCGTCGTTCGGAAGCCCGCTCTTAGCGCGGTGGCACGTACAGTCCCTGACTGCGGCCATCAGCTCAAGTTGTCCCGTCCCTCGGCCCTGGCGGATCTTCGACAGTCTTCCCACCACACAGACAACCCCCGCACCCGGGAACTAATTAATTACACACACACCTGTTGTCCATCAGGAGCTCTATAAATGTTGCTCACACACACACACTCACTGCGAAGTATTGATTGAAGTTTATGATTGTCTGTCTGGTTGCGACTGCTCCGTGCAGAGCGTTTCCTGAGCCTTAGTTTAAGTCTAGTCTGTTCCTGTGTTCCTTTTGCCTGTGTTCGACTTTGCTGTCACAATAAAGCTGCACTTGGATCCGACCCTGCCTTCTCGTATCCTTCCGTCCGTAACAATTATTGACTCACTCTGAAGTTGTTCCAAATCTGTATGAATTTATTTCTTCTCCTGAAACACAGAAGCGGACAAGATACTTTTGAAATGTTGACCAAACATTTGACTATGCCATACCGTGTCCCCTTCCCATAGTTGCAGTGGCGAAAAAAACTACGGCGTGTAAGCGTCCGCATGCTACCTTGTCGCTGGGTGCTCACCAAACATTATAAAAAATAATATTTTTTCTTTGTTTCATTTTCGGGTGAACTAACTGGCACTTTAAGGACCAATGCATTTTTTTATATATTTTCCATTCTATAGTTATATCTATATATATATACTAGATGTCGCTATATCCGGTCGATATATAGTATATACTATATAGATATATTGTGCAATACATTCATGCACAGTTGTGCAGAATACATTCATAAAATGCACAATGTATGACCTTTGTGCCCAGTGGTCTGGGCAGGCTTCAATGTCAACTCTGTGCACTTAATGCCTTTCCCACTTCCACTGTTTCTCACAATCCAGGTCCATTTTACTTGATTGCCATGACGTTTGACAAGACACCCACACGGATGCGCATCTCCTGAGCGCTTATAACATTTACCAGGTAGAGGCGCAGAGAGTGATGTTCCTCCGATCAATCCCCCTGCCTTAATCTTTACCACTCCACTCGCCAAGGCTTGGCCCCAGAGAGCTGCAGACTACAGCGTACTATGTTTTTTTTTTTTTAAATGCCATGTACATGAGTATGATTATCAGGCAATACCCGTCATAAAAGTACCATGCACACATCAGTACACAGTTTCTGTGATGGTTTGGAAGAAGGATATAAATGTGTCTGTATGAGGTTCAGGGCTGTCTCAAGAGCAGACTGCAATTTAATAACACATATAAGTGAATGTGATTCGAGAGAGCGCCAGACTGGCAGTCTAAAAACGAAAAGAAGCGGAAAGTGACATACCTACACTGGCCAGTCACATGTGACAAACGTCTTTCTAGTCCCACACAGCCAATCAGCAGCAATTACAGCAGAAGAGTTTCCCAGTGAGTGGAAAACATGTACAAACAGACCGAAAAACATTAGAATGATTTCTGAAGGATCATGTGACACTGAAGACTGGAGTAATGATGCTGAAAATTCAACTTTCATCACAGCAATAAATTGCATTTTAAAATATATTCATATAGAAAACAGCTATTTTAAATTGTAATAACGTTTCATAATATTACTGTTTTTACTGTATTTTTGATTAAATAAAGGCAGCCTTGGGGAGCACAAGAGACTATTTAAAAAAACATCACAAAATATATGCATAGAGAAGCATGAAACATGAAACAAATCACAATTCAGTGCTCATATGCAAGATGAAGCAGATGATATTATAACATTTTAAATGTATTAATATTGAGTATAATTTATTTCTTTTTGAAAACAAAAGCACTGGACCATGACATAATATCCTGTTGCCCATATTCCTTCTAAAATAATTTTGTAATAATTTTGCATGCTCATTTTTTTATTGTGTGACCACTAATAAATTGGTAAACCATGTCACTCAATTTTTCATTCAACAACCCAGTCAATCGAACACCAATCATAATTCAGTATGCAAATAAATGCAGGTTTGAAGGACAATTGCATTATAACATCAACACAATCATTTTCGATGGTGAACAATGTCAAAGGAAGTTTCAAATTTCAACCTTAATTTTCCTAAAATGTATAAAGTTTACAAAACCCAATTACATAAGCACTCTCAAGACTGAATAGATCTAGAAAATAAAGTCTAGGCCTGAATTAAATACTGAGGAAAAGAGGTTGAAAACAAACCAAAACTAGAATGTTTGCTGAGCACAAACACTGTGAATATCCACTATATGTGGGAGATTCAGCAGGGCTTTTTTTTTTGTCCCAGCACTGCTAGCCGATAGCTTTAGGAGTGAAGACAAAGACCCTCAGAAGCAGACAAAGCGGAAAAAGTTCGACCGATGCCCTTAAGGTGTCACTAAAGAGGAAAGTACTTGTTCTGGGGGTCTCATGGCCCTAATGCACTGCAATGAATTTCAGCTCTACTTGCTCCGTGATGCGCCGGTGGAGGTGCAGAACGGCGGGCCAAGCTGTTAGCGGAGCTTCAAGACCAGGCCCAAGGCACAGATTCAACCTAAGCAAACCCTGACCTCCATGTGACTCAAACTAACCCATTTGTAGGAGTCAATGAGTCGATATTTCATCAGCTCGAGGGGTGGCCTCACTAGACTTCAGTCCAGTTGCTTTCATTCATATTCAAGTGAACGTGGGGTGTGCGAGAATTGTGAGTAGGACTTTCAACTATCTCTCTGTACCAAAGTTCTAGTTGGGTGGGTTTACAAAAGACTCTTATCAATTAGGAACATTGACTGATTCACCTCTTGGCTGAACATCAAACTCTTATTTTCACATCAGTACATGTATACAAGAATGTAAACTTGTACTAAAAAAAGAAAAGAGAAACTGTGATGTTAGCTTAACAAAAGTCAATGGTCATGACAGGCAGACTAGAGCTGCGTCCCAAATGACACACTATACACTATGCACTTACACACTATGCACTCAACCATGTAGAGTATGAATTATATAAGGTTATTTTGTCATTCATAATCGAGGTCTGATAGCCCCTCCCCCTTCACTACGTAATTAAATCCGCGACAGTTGAGTGCATGAAGTGTCCAACATTCCACACTACGTTTTTTCGGTTATGTAAGGGCATCATCTGAGTATTTAAAGTGCACTTTTTCTTTTGGAATGTTCAGTGTAAATGCACTACTCGCACTATTTATACTACAAAACATCATAGAATAGTCCATAAGTACGTGATTTGGGACGCACCTTAGGTTTGCTCTGGTGTTGCTAGTGTATTTTAGGTGGTTACCATAGTATTCTGGGTGGTTGTTATGATGTTAATCCTATCTCTGTATTTATTGCCTAAATTGCGATTTAAATATCAGTATTTTCTCTGTTTTTCTATTTGTATGACAAAAAAATCTGTTTATTTAAAAAAATATTATTTTACATCACTGTCTGTTTAGCCCCACCACCGATTCGTACATCTAGTGTAAATAACAAGGGAGGCAAATGCAGGTCTAAGCATAAATCAAACAATAAAGATGGCTCAGAAACCAATAAGATGCTGTGCAATGCCAAGTTGTGAAAAAACACAGTCTTTGTATTGCCTTCCTTCTGATCCCAACATTAGGAAAGAGTGGATGAGCTTTATTTTTAATTAAATTTCAGACCGTGTCAGTAAGAACTTGGTCCTTTGTTCACTTCATACCGTGATTCACACACTTCAGCGCAGGATTTCAGAGAGATTGAAACTAAAAGCGTATGCTCTTGTTGGAGCCGACTATATTGGATCCGACGTAATGTCTCACCATATAAATATTTTTATTACGTGGTCACTATTGCTTTGTCTGTTATTACAGATTGTTTAATTGATATGTACTGAGTATTCATGATTTAAACCTAAATCTCAGCTGCGTCCATCTATGAAGGATGTAGGCTGTCAAACATACACAGCTGTTAGCCAATCATAGCAGTGTGCGTTTACTTCTACAATCTACAATCCACCACGCCTATTCAAATAGAGCGTTCCGGTGAGGGGGGTCAAAACAGGACAGAAAATAGCCAATTAGTTCTAAATTTGGATGTTTTTTGATGTAAAAGTCTTGAAAACATTATAAGTGGACCTCAGAGAACAGTACAAAATAATAAGAAAGGCAGTTCATGACCCTTTTAAGTTTTTGCTATGGAGTTGCTAATCAATTCCTAGAATGTTTCTAAACAGTTGTGGAGTTTTAGATGGTTATTCCAGTGTGATGTGGTTGCTAGGGTGTTGTTAGCTAGATGATAGATGATAAACAGATGTGACAACCCAATACATGGAAACTGGAGATGATATATTTTAACATTAGAAATGAATGATTTATTTAAAAAATACTACTTATTCAAAAAACTATTTTTTTCCCCAACATCATATATTCAAATATATTGTATATGTTTAAAATCTAGTGTGGCTGCCCCTGTCGCATTACAGTTAACCAGTTGATAATGGTTGACTAGTTAGCTTTTAGAGGGTGGGTTGGTCAGAGCTGGTAAACTCTGGAGAACAAAGTTGAATGGTACATACATTACAACACAAAATGTCACAGAATCACAGATAAAACGTCATCTTTCACATTGTGACATGGGTTCAGCTCCTCCCATGTCTTGCAAAAAGAGAGTAGCACCAAACTCAGAAGAATCACGGTAGAAATGAGTGTCTTTAAACCCTGATCTGGAAGCAGACGGTCTCTTTGGAGCTTGAGTAATATAATCCTTCAATCTGTCAAAATCTGCTTGGATCTTGTCAGGTATTTCATCAGAGCGTACATTTTTTTAACACTTCTTGTTTTTAATGACAGAAAGTTCATAAATCCAACAAAACATGCACCCGGCTGATATAAGAATGTGTTCAGTGCAATATTTGAGTAATTCGCCCTGGTCGTTGACTCTGATTCAGTAGCTATTTCCTCTGAGAATATAGTTTCTCCTTCCAGATGGTGCATAACATCAGGGGACACGTCCCAGTGTTCATCAGTTGTCACCACGCCGTCCAGGTCGGCAGGGGACAACTGTACTGTCTTTGTCAATCTATCTCCAGCTCCATGAGTTTGTTGTGAGAGCGTGGAGTAGGTGTCGTGGTTTTACAGCAGCAGTGAGCACAGACCAGGCCCAGGACGAGAGAAACAACGCCTACAGTCACCGAAGCACAGATCCCATAAAGCAAAGGCAGTTTCATTGAGTCCCACACTGAAAGAAGAACAAAAATATACACAAACAGTTAGTGTCTATTTAAAAAAAAAATGATGGTTTAAACTGCGTTTTAAAGTTTTAATAGAATCATAAAAAAAATTAATAAATGCCTAACAAAGAAATAAATGCATAAATAAATGAATTAAGTAAATGCATAAATAAATAAATGCATAAATAATAATTAATGCATTAATAAATAAATGTCTGTATAATAAATGCATTAATAAATAAATAAATACATATGTAAATAAATGCGCAAATAATATGAATAAATGCATTAGGTAAATGCACATAAATGCATAAATAATAAGTAATGCATGAATACATAGATGTGTATATAATAAAAGCACAAATAAATAAATGCAACACTTTTGCAAATGCAACTAGACTATTCCTCGACCAAGCAAATGCACAAGATTTCTTAATATTACATATGCATGCTCCAGCATGCATTGAGAAGTTTCGGATGAACGCAATATTGTCGTGGGAATGAGTGTCAAATGCTGGCAGCCTCCCATTAACGTATAAAAGCTTGTGAAACTTGCATGACTTCGTTTGAGGGTTACATTTAGCAATTCTGCGCACTTCTTTATTACTCACATGCAAACTTCACATTGAGGAAGACTCTCTGTGAGGTGACCTCTGGCGCTTTGCTCCAGACCCCGGTGGCGGTCGACCGGATCCAGGGCGTTGCGTTGCAGTGATAGTCGCCTGCGTCACTGTCCTGTGTGCTGTGGATGTTGAGGGCAAATCTTCTGGGTCCCAGGCGCTCCAGGCTGCAATCACTGCTGTCATTGCGAGGGGCCTTGCGCACGACACCCCAGCGGTCCATACTGGCTAGCAGGGACGCGCTGTTTGAGCCCATCAGACGACTCAGAAACCACTTCATCTCGTACGCTACATCGTCTGACGAGGAAGAAATCACAGAATTATGATTAAAATGCACTGTAAATAAAAGCAGTAAATCTATATAGAGTTGGTGTTGCTATAGAGTGAATGCGGTTTACAGGTTTCATAGAAAGAGAATGATTGATGTGTGCCAAATGGGTCGCTGTAGAAATCGAATACTTTAATGATTGCGGACGAAATAGCTCAACACGAGAGCCGACGCAAACGCAATGACATGTGAACTAAAACGTCATCATGTTTTAAAGAAGTGTGGCTTGATTAAGAGGTGGAAATAGCGGATGATGGGCACAGAACGGTAACTGAGACATTTACAGTCACACACATGTGTAGTAGTGTGCAGAATTCACATGTCCACGTTTTTTGAAAATATTTAGCTTACAGATCTGTTTTAAATGCTTTCGTTGCTTTTTTTTTTTTTTTTTTTTTTTTTCTATTCTATTCTATTCTATTCTATTCTATTATAAACCTATTAAATAATTGACCTCAAAAAGGGAATTCATGAGAAATAACTGCTTCATTTTTTTCATATTAGCTATATTATATTACATTAATATTATATTATTACAATAGAATGAACGTTCTGATTAAAAAAAAAGAAAAACCATTTTTTAAATAGAAATTGGTCTGGTCAACCGATGTAAAGAAATGTTTTCTCAGGTAACCTAAAATGTGCATCATTTAGTCTTTACATACAAGGGCCAAATCAAATATAAATAGCACATTAAAGTGAAACTTAAAACACTTTTTTGTTTGTGCACTGTAAAGGTCTGGTATAAAGAATGCTTTTGCTCAAGAGGCTGAAATACTGTTTCATGCCTTTTCCTCTCTCAATATAATACAATAACATTGTGTCATAAGAAAATATTACGTTTTTAATCTACCTCTGGAGTATAAAAAGCACAGAAAACTGCCTCTAGATTTAAAAATACTACCAATGAGGACATATTTTTAGGACTGCAAATTGCCAAAAAAATTGCCTTCCTTTGAGATGCATTTATTTGAGGATCCTCTACCACTTTTTTTTCTAGCATAGCTTATTATAATGGAGGTCGTGCCAAGATCTCATCAAATTGCAAATCTTTCAGCTCCATTACTTGCAGAAGTCTTGTTCCTTTACTAACACATACTGGTTCATAGAACTGAAGATCAATTAGAAGATGTGGCATGTCCTATAAAAATAACACTTTATGTCTCCCATCGCTGGAACAGCAATGAAATGCACATCTATGCGCAGAGAAAGAGTGAAGGAGATGACTATAAAGCCACGATGGTCCCAAACTAGCAATTAGACTGACTGTACGACGGCCCACTGCTGTCAAACCCACGCGCTGACTCAAAGACCTGAACACAACGGCCATCTTTCCCCATTACAGACCAAGACAATGACTGTGGGGGAGAGAGAGAGAGGGAGAGAGAGAGAGAGGGAGAGAGAGAAACCAACCAAAATATTGCAGCACATTAGCCTTTGAGTAATTGTTATCGCTCTTTCATAGTTCAGGAAACCATGACACGTTCCTAACAATGCTGTAAACCCTAAAACTACTGTAAAGTATTATGATTTAAACAGCTTTACTGCTAATATAACACACAAGTTTTAATAGAAGAATTAATGTAAATGCATTATAAAGGCACAAATGCATGAATAAATGCATAAACAAATACATAAATAGATAAATAAATGCACAAATGCATAAATAAATTAAATGCACAAATGCATGAATAAATGCATAAATAAATGCACAAATTAATAAATAAATAATATGCACAAATGCATGAATACATGCACAAATAAATTAATGCCCAAATTCAGAAATAAATGCATAAATAAATACATAAATAAATGCATAAATAAATAAATAAATAAAAAATAAAAAAAAAAAAAAAAAAAAAAAAAAAAAAAATATTAATGATCCATTTATGCTTCTTTTAAGAATCAATTTAGTGTCAGCTGATTTTCCTATTCCTATTATATTCCTTCAGAGAAATAATAATAAAAAAGACTGACATAAATTAGTCAATATTTGACAAAGTAAGAATACAGAGCTTATAATATGAACGTGAGCACATTGCTGAGGAGGAGATGCATGCAACATTGCTGGAGTCTTTTGTTCAGGAGAAACATCTGAGAAGCAGGATACTCTCGGTTTAATCTCAATGCTGTCTATGAAACAACAGTTACTACAGACCTCAACGGTGATTTTTCAATCCTGTGGGGAAAATATAAAGAGAACAAAAGTACACTGACCTGGGGTGCAATAGATCTGAGTCATATTGAATATCTTGCTAATTACAGTTATTCTGTGGATTCGTCAGAGGATTGTGGGTAATGTGGTTAATTAAAGTATAAGCCCAGTGCTCATGTTTGACCAGGCTGCTATTGCGCAAAAAGAAACCATTGGATGCTAAACAGACTCATTTATAGTGGTGACCATTTTCCATTTTGAAAATCATAAATCCGATACTGGTTTTTTGAACGGTAGTAACAGTGATGCTTGCCTTAGTAAACACTACTAAATACATTTTTGAGGACTGATGTGCATCTAATCAGTGGACAGTGTTCTCTTTCTCTAATGGCAGTGTTTTATCTTCATGACGTATCGAGTCGTTTGAGATAGCGAGACGCTCTCAAGAAGAAATGCTAATGCTCCATTATTCCTCCTACGATCTCCACGATCCCGTGTCCACCCTGAGCTAATGTGTTTGGAACTTGACTTACAATAATGAGGAAGGGTCAGTGGCTGGAGCGGAGCAGGCATAGTGAGATCCAAGCTGAGGGACACGTGCACACATCCGGCCTGCAGGGAAAGCCGTGAAAAGCCATTTGATTTAATGTGCTTAAACCGAATGATCTGTACGAGGGTCACAGATTTTTGTGGATCCTTTAAACACACATGGCAGTCCTCTGAATGTAAAGGCATATTCAAACTCATTTCCGCTGTGACACAATTTTGAAGCCAACATGAAATGAAAAGTTTCATTATTCCGTTTGTCTTCGTAATCTTTATCAAATGAAATAACTCTGTCCACCTCAGAACTATTTTTTTTCCAGCTGTGGAGAAACAAAGCTCACTGACCAATAAGATTATAAATAATTTAACATACTATTTTATTAAATATAAAGTATATATAGATATAGATATATATATATATATATACACACAAACATACATATATATATATATATATATATATCTATATATATATATATATATATATCTTATTCAGAAATTTATGTGGGCTGAGTCTGTGGTAATAATATGCAATAAATTATTTAATTTCAGAATCTATTTATGTTCATAACATTTAAACACTAATTAAACACATATTATTAACACTGGATTAAACACTACACCCTAACTAAATATTTAAAATGTTGGGATAAAAAAATACAACATAAAATATTAAAACAATATTATTTTTTTATTATTTTAAATATTTTTTTATTATATAAAAATCAATTACATTTGAGGTAAAAAAAAAAATAAATAATAATTTTACCTATTAAAAATTCTTTAAGCTGATAATCATGCTCTCCAGCATGATTTGAGATCTTCCAAAGAGCATTTCAAGCCTCAATAGAAGAAAATCTGACCAATTGTACAAAGAGTCACATGACCAATAGAGAAAGTTCCAAATTGTAAGCTGATTTTGCGTCTTATATTTTTAACGTGCTCTCAGACATTTGAACCGTATATCATGAACATGTGTGGAGGAAGAACCAAAGGCACGTCAAGGTGATACAGATGCAGATGCTTGACTAGAACCTGCTCTTTTCAGGGACAGCAGACACAGAGCCTTACATAAGAGACAAAAGATGGTAATGAAGCCCCGCAGCCGAGGCGAAGTACATGCTGTTCATCCCCTAAGATTACAGTGTTACTGATGTGGCAAGACTTTGGCCTTAGGAGAAAATAAAGCAGTGGAGAATGAGAGCTATTAGACTGACAGATTACAATGAGCTAAAGCATCCTTACAGGTAAAACAACATGGCAGGATTTGTCTCGAGGAAAAGTTGTTCGTATTACAGCTGACACAATCTGATCTCTACAAGAGATGATAATACTGTAACACACACAAACTCATAACAAAACACATACAGACTCATAAACACACGCACATAGAAAAGAAAACTCACAAGAGATCTCATTGTGTCCTTATGAGTGTTGTTATTGTTAACTAATGAAAAAAATTGTTAACTGAAATGAAAACCTTAAACTTAAGAAACTTAAATTAAATAAGTTTAATTTGAAGTTCTAAAATTCAAGTACGTTGCAACCTGATATTGCAATAAAAAGTAACTGAGAATGTTTTTCCTCAGAGCTTTTAATGCATGCATTCATGGAAGCTTATTTCCAAAATGGAATAAAAATAAATATATAAAAATAAAAAAGGCTAATTGCAACTTTTTGTCTTTCAATTTGACCTTTTTCTCAGAATTGCATGAAAAAAGTCAGAATGGGAGATATAACTTAGAATTATGAGATTAAAAATGAATTGCGCGAATCCTAGCCATAAACTCAAGAACAGTGCAAAATTGCAATGCTATAAACTCCGCATTGCACAAACACAACGCATGAAGTCAGAATTGTGAGACATAAACTTATTTTTGAAAATAAACAAATAAATAAATGCAAGGAAAAAAACTCACAATTGTGAGATAAAACATTTTATATTTTTTTATACTATGGCGGAAATAAGCTTCCATAATTCTGGTACTGGCTTCTCCATGAAGGATGCATGTGATATTAATCAAAACTAGGTAACTTAAAGCAAAGCAGCCAATATTTTTGAAGGATCTTATGAAGGAACCTAAACTAAAACTCATAAATAACAGCTTATGATGAAGTATAAACACAACTGAGGTGAAGCACTAAAATAATAATAAAAACTAGAATAATAATGCGGGTCACCATGTGCAGTCCTCAAATGGTTTTAATCAGACTACAAAAATCACATAATAAGTGCTTGATATTAACATATATCTGCATACAATACAATAACTCTTTGAACTGCGTCTACGTTATAAATGGTATACATGACGTCTTGATCTTCAGGCAGCATGTTGTTGCACGCTGAGAAACACACAGAGGATGACCCAGTTTCACATGAAATCAGTCTTTTCCCAACATTAAACATTCATTTCCAAGTTTGTGCTGCAATAAAGGCAAGCGCAGACATGTCTGAGCCTGATTCCAGTAACGTCCTCATAAAGACTCATTTATTGCCTCAACATTTAACCTCCAACAGGTTACAAATATAACAGCAAGCTGTCATCATGAAGGTAAAATCTGAAAAAAAAATTTTTCATGTAAAAATACTTTCTCATATTCCAGATTAATTAAAAATCATTGAAAGATAATTTGGCCATTTGACTTCCTTTCTTTCCTTTGACTTTATTTTTACTTAAAACCTATGATATTATGTTTTTAATACAAAAGTAAAAAATGTAAAATACATAAAATAAATATGAAAATATTTTTTAATGAAGATAATGTGCAGCCAGCTGATCATAACTGCAAAACAACGCTGCAAAACAAAAAATGCTGACTTCAAAGTGTTAAGAAATTATTTTGCGAATTTGTTTCAAGTACAATTTGCAAAAGTAACTTATTAAACCAGCCCTATTTGATATTAATTTGCATTTATGCATTGAATTGTGAGTGACAGTGGCAGATGGTATAAATGAATCAAATTAAATGTCACAAGTTAATTGAAGTACTGAATAAGGTAATTCAATTGACTTACCAAATCACTGTGTAATGCACTAAGGCTCATATGCAGTATGTCATAAAATGAAGTTAGTGTGCTTTGAATTTTTTTAACTTACTTTTGGACATTTTAATTAAAATGTCATTTCAGGTTTTGGCTAAATACTCTACTACAGACCAATGTAATTAATGTTAACTAAAACTAACATTAAATCTAAAACCATAAAAATATTTTTGTTGTTTGAAATAATGTTTACTGTACAAAATATAATACAACTATATATATATATATATCTTATTATATAGATAGAAATATATATATTATATATATATACTAGATATATAATATTTTAAATTAAGTCAACTGATATATAAAATAACAAAAAGACAAAACTATATTATAAAACTTGTATAAATTGCTAAAACAAATGATGGGGGGGGGGGGGCACACAACTAAATTATAAAACTTACATAAAATGAAAACAGAGAATATAAAAACTAATTAATATAATTACTACAATAATGATGTTATATATCTGATCTCCAGATCAATGCAATACACAGACAATTTATTTATCAAAACCGTGCAACGACCATGTTAAATTAACTGTGTACAACCATAAAAATCTAAAATGCACATGTTACTGCCACTTTCTTCATTATTAAAAATCACAGTAAAAACATATTGTGGTTATATATGTTTGTAATAATAATAATAATAACAAGGTTCTGACTGTGACACAAAACAAAATAAAAAGAGCCAGTTTTGTTGTAATGGAGAAAGTAAACTCTCTGTATACTGTATATCTCTCAGCGATTCTCTCATTTTCTCCTATTTCTCTTTTCATAAATTGTTTTGATAATATCACTTGAGCAAATTTACCCCTACAGTGTAAACATATGAACTTTCATCATATAAACACACCTAAAGGAAGTAAAACACGGAAATGGATGATAAATCAACAGTAAAGTGTTGAATGATGCAATGAAGCCATGACTGCCTGATCTTTAGGGCTTATAAAAAATAAAACATTACAGAATAAAGCTTAGGGAATAGAAACTCCTGCTAGATGCAACAAACTGTTTGAGCGTAAAACACTGAACACACACACACAACACACACACACACACAAACAAACACACCTACACACACACACCACACCACACACCACACACCACACAACACACACACAACACACACCACAAACAAACAAACAAAACAAACAAACAAGCATGCAACACATGGGCACACAAGCACATCTGCTGTTAGCTGATCTGTTGTTACACAAATCTCATGTTGGTCTCGCTATGAACCTGTTGATTTTGGCAACATCTCAGGATTTTCATGATTTTTCACAGCTGTCATGAAGAAAAGAGCGTTATGGAGTTTCTTTTGTGTCTTTTTTATTCAATGAAACATACTGTGTTTGAGAGTAAAACTAATTATTTTGTAATAAAAAAAAATATATAGCAAAAAAGTCTTCTTAAGGCTCAAAAATAAAGAAATTGATAACATTTTCATGAAAATATTTGTGTACTGTACGGACAGTAAGGGAGATACTGGAAGTATCATCTAAGGCGAGATATTGGCCAAATATATTCCGTCAGTTTGCCCACTAGGCATTTACTAAAGTCCTGTGAACATTAATTTGAATGAATTATTGTACTTCTTTTGTACTGTGAGGTAAATTTGCAGATGGTCCCTAAAGCAGCCAAGGCGAATCTGCAGCGACAATCCAACCTAAACTTTATGATAAATGTTTACAAATGACAGTCCTGTGGTATATAATGTTATTTTGTTGAAATGTTGTTTTTTAAAACAAAAAGTATTACATTGAATTGTGTAATTGGCCAGCGGCATTCCCTGGCTGTTGGAGATGGCGATATCACCAACTACAGACGAGCTTAGCTAATGTTACATATTTAGATGGGAGAGGGGGGCAAATTGAAGGGGGGGGGAAAAAAAAAAACAGGGGGAAGAGAATAATTAAGTTTCACTTGTCCTGAGATTAAGATGTTAAATTATTATCTTAGCCAGTAAATCGGATGGCGACAATCTCGCTCGTTCTTCTGCCGCCTGGCGCCGAAGTGGCGCCGGGAAAGCGTAGGGCGGGGTTGTCACGAATCCGGTCCATGAACTTCCGTCTGCTAGCCATCAGAGGTCACCCTTTCCATTTTCATTGACTCTCGCACTACACACTGTTGCACATCACCCCGGACTACATATCCCATCATTCATTGCACTGATTGCACACAGCACTGATTGCACACAGCTGTTTCACTGATTGCACACAGCACTGATTGCACACAGCTGTTTCATATCACTCACTATTTAACACTCACTCTGATCCCTTCCCTCTGCCGAGTATTGTATAGCGTTATAGCTAGGACTATTCTTGTGTTTTGCCCGCCATATACCTGTTTGCCATTGTTCGACCCTGCCTGTTATGACCACGTCTCTTAAATAAAAGCTTGCAGATGGATCCACACGTCTCACGTCTCGTCAGCCCGTTACAGAATACTCGGCCATACAAGGACCCAGCAGCTTTTCTGAGGAACATTGGCCAGGTATGGACACAGCAAGGATTTTGTTAGCCCTTAGACAGGGCCCGCGATCGCTGGAGAACCATATTCGAGAGTTTTTAGCCATCGCTCACTATTCTGATTTACCAGACTGTTTATTGATAGAGTTTTTCTGCGATGGCATAAATCAACCTCTTAGGTCTCAACTTAGACACGAGGGTCCACGTTCATCACTCGCTCAGTTAATGGATTATGCATTGTTGACTGTTGGATCTTTGTTTACTGTGGGTGTCGCGGAGGAAGAACGCGACACCGTGTCTGTGACTGAAATTGCGGCTCTACCATGCACGCTCACAAAATGGCGGCGACAGCGGAGCCTGATCGCAAAATGGCGAACACAACAGCGCCCCGTTATGTCACAGCTGATCTTCATGAATCAAGTCAAGTTACAGTTGATCGTCATGAGTCAAGTCGAGTCACAACTGATCTTCATGAGTCAAGTCAAGTCACAGCTGATCTTCATGAGTCAAGTCAAGTCACAACTGATCTTCATGAGGCAGGTCTAGTAAGCGGACATCCTGAGTCTGGTCAAGTCACAGCTGATTTTCATGAGTCTAGTCAAGTCACAACTGATCGCCCTGAGTCAAGTCTAGTCACAACTGATCGTCATGAGTCAAGTCAAGTCACAACTGATCTTCCTGAGTCAAGTCAAGTCACAGCTGATATTCATGAGTCAAGTCAAATCACTGCTGATCTTCATGAGTCAAGTCACAGTTGATCTTCATGAGTCAAGTCACAGCTGATCTTCATGAGTCAAGTCAAGTCACAGTTGATCGTCATGAGTCAAGTCAAGTCACAACTGATCGTCATGAGTCAAGTCTAGTCACAGTTGATTTTCATGAGTCTAGTCAAGTCACAACTGATCTTCATGAGTCAAGTCAAGTCACAACTAATCTTCATGAGTCAAGTCAAGTCACAACTGATATTCATGAGTCAAGTCTAGTCACAGCTGATCGTCATGAGTCAAGTCTAGTCCAAGTTGATTGTCATGAGGCAAGTCAAGTCACAGCTGTTCCTTATGAGTCAAGTCAAGTCACAGTTGATCTTCATGAGTCAAGTCAAGTCACAGTTGATCGTCCAGAGGCCAGTCACAGCTGATCGGTCTTGAGTTAAAGTCTAGTCACAAAATGATCGTCAGAGTAAGTCAAGTCACAATGACGGCATGAGTCAAGTCTATACAAAAGATCTTCATGAGCAAGTCAGTAACAGGTTTCATTCCGAGTCCAGTCACGTCTCAGTCGATCTGGCCAGAAGCCTGACACGTCTCAGCTGTTAATCCAGAAGCACGGAACATCACAGCTGATCATCAAAGAGTAATGGTCACGTCCTGTCTGTTCCCCGATTCTCAAGGGAGACCTTCGGTATACAGTATGGTATCCAGGTGAGGGATGCACGCTGGTGTCTGAAGCACAGCATATCCCCAAACCACTCACTCTACCCTTCGTCTGGCAAGCACTTCCCATATGGGGGGTTGCTTTAAGTGAAAAGTGAAGTGAAAGTGAAGTGACATGCGGCCAAGTATGGTGACCCATACTAGGAAATAGTGCTCTGCATTTAACCCATCCAAGTGCACACACACAGCAGTGAACACACAAAAACCGTGAACACACACCCGGAGCAGTGGCAAAAGCACTTTATGCATGCGGCGCCCGGGGAGCAGTGGGGGTCGGTGCTTTGCTCAAGGAATCCTCAGTCGGGTATTGAAGGTGAAGAGAGCGATTGTACATTCACTCCCCCACCTACAAATACCTCCGGTACGCAGACTCGAACCCAACAGCCTTTGGGTTAGCGCCGACTCTCTAACCATTAGGCCACGGAATTCCACCCTTCCCACGACTTCCCCGACTTTATGGTGTATCTGGGTAGCGTACTCCACCGCCGTTTTGCTAGAGGCAGCGGCACTGGCTACAAAATCTCCAGAGGTGGCGGCTTACGCTGCAAAACCTCCCGAGGTAGCGGTGTCCACTGCTGTGCTCCCAGAGGCCATGGTATCCACTGCAGTCTCTTCAGAGGTGGCGGTGCATGCTGCCGAACCTCCCGAAACGGCGGTGCTCGCTTCAGCTCCTTGCACGGCGGTGGCGCCCAGCAATGCACCTTCAGCCTGTCATGTCGCGGTCAAAGGAGGCGGTGTCTGTTACGGCTATGAGCTCTCTGCCTGTGTCTGTTCAGGACAGGGAGGCCATCGAGAATCTCTGATGTCCTGTTCCGGCCAGGAGGACGTCTATGAAATATCGGCTTGTCCTGTTCGGCCAAGGAGGCTGTATATAAACTCTATGCTGTTCTGTCTGCCAAGGAGGCGTCTGGGAACTATTGGTCTGTCCTGTAATGGCTATAGAAGTACCGTTTGCGAATCCTGCTTGTCTGTCACGGATACGGAGGCAGTCTGTGAACTCTCTGTCTGTCTGTAACGGCTAAGGAGGCCGTCTAGTGAATCCTCGTCCTGCCCTGTCACGGCTATAGAGGCCGTTTACAAACTCCTTGCTTGTCCTGTCACGGCTAAGGAGGCCGCCTATGAACTCCCTGCCTGTTCTGTTATGGGATAGGCCTGTCGCGAACTCCCTGTCGTCCTGTGGGTATCAGGGAGGCGCTATTATGCCTGGCATTGAAAACTGCTTTTGAATGCACGATCGCGTTTTACTTTCACTTTCGAGATTCGCGATCGCACGTACTTCGTTTATATTATGGAGTTGCAGTACTTACCACACATTTTACAAGGTCAGATGCTTGTCAGTGGTGCTCAGGCTCTGTAAATCATTCGCCATCATCCTCAAGTCAATCTTCTCCTTAATCGTTATGTGGTAAGTGAAATTTTATGTACTGTAATGTAACAGGCTACCGCTAGTAAGCACCTAAACATGTCCCTTTAGTGGCTCGCGTTATTTCATTAGAACGCGCGTTATTTGTTTTCCATGCCTTTCTGAATACAAACACCAACCCATCCCTGCACAATCACATCCCCTGCACAGCCTGGAACATAACATTTATTTCCATGATCTGCCATTTTCGCTATTATCCTCGCTTGTTTCTTCACAATACCTGCAGAAGTTTTTCGGCTGTGCTGGCGGCTGGCATAGAACATGGGTGGGTATGCAATTGTTGGGGGCGTAACTATTAGTGATCCCGACTGTAACGTCACAGTCGGTGTTATGTTTTTCAGTGGTCTTTTGCATGCACAAGATTTACGTAAGGAGGAGGAAACAATGGTGTTTGAGGCTCACTGGGTGTCATTTTCATGTACAGAACTGTTATTATTCAATATGCCAAGGTAAAATACAGGCATGCTGGGCGACATGGCTTTTTCTTTGAGGCGTACACATGAAGCGTGTGCATGCTAAAAAGCTGTCAAACAGCGACGATTACGGGACTTAAGTATCCTTTTGCATAGATTGCGCTAATACTGTCAAAAAGGACACAAGGTTAAATATAAACACAGCGTTATGTCTAAAGTGAAGTAAACGTTGAAAGGAACAACCACAAAAACCCCCCACAAAAATGATGCGTGCAGCTCTTAAAGCGACAGCAGACTCCTAGTACTAAACATGCTGCTGCTTGTCATTAAAAGGATAGTTCACCAAAAAATGTACTCATTCTCACATTGTCCCAAACCGGTATTAATTTCTTTCTTGAAAATTAATTTATACTGGCAGTTTAAAGTTATTCATAATTAGCATTCATCTGTGTTATTTCATTTGTGTGTTGATGAGAAAGAAACATGTGTAACTCGCCTGCAGTGGGAGACGTGCCACTAACACTGACGTCACACTCCATCTTCACAGTTTCCCAGGGGAAAACACTCGTTGTGTCTGAACTGATGGACAGATCAAACGTGGGACCTTGTAGGAAATGATAAAACGGGAAATAAATAGCCTCATTTAAGTCTTATATGATAGATATATTAAAGCATACTGCATATTGAGCATTATATTTATTATATACACACTGTCGTTCAAAAGTTTGAAGTCAGTAATTTTTTTTAATATATAGGAATCTGTATAGATTCCTACAATCGTCCAGCTGTTAAGAGGCAAACTACATATACTCCTAATGAGCCAGTAACATCATTACAATTTATACATACACTAGTAATATCTGAATTTAAGATCTATTTGTTGATTTAATATTATTACTGGCATGTTAAAGCTGCAGTCCGTAAGTTTTACCTCTTTGTCACCATCTCTGTTTGAAAAAATCTGGAATTGCAGTTACTTGCGGAATTATCTTTATTACGTGGGTTGTGCGCCGGCACGGCTCCAGCGTGGATGAATCTAATGTTCTGAAGAATATGTGAGGCAGTCAGTCACCGCACCGGTGTGGATATTTACTGTACTTCGGAATCACAGATTCTCGCCTACGTCTTGGAATATATGACCCAAATACGAATTTTCACCGGATATTGTCATCTGATCAAGTAACAAGTCTGCCACTTTTGTTCTAACCAACTGAGAAAAAAAAGCATTACAATAAATCACGCTACAATGGTGATTAAATCTAACGATCGCTTAGCTCATATCACATCAAACCGTGCAAATTATTATTACTGTTATACTCTGTTCTCAAATTGTTAATGTTAACAACATCTGCATTGCGTGACTAAGTGTATGTAGTGTGTATTAGCGTAGATTTCAATTTCTGTACAGTAATCTCTAATTGTCATGCCATTCGAATTTCATATAAAGAAATTATTTTATTTTTAATCCAAAAAGCTAATTATTCTTACTTAGAACTGGTTCTATTTAAAATACAGATCTTGTGAAATTCCACGTAGGCTATATGTAATCAGATGCACTTTTAAAACTGGAATATAATTTAATTTTTATTCACATGTGTTTCATAAACACATACTCCTTTCTGGATTACAATCCGCCATCAAAAATAAATTAAATTATTCCAGCTGCTGTGAGAAAAAGGCTATAAACGACCGGCCACCTGCAGGATCGCCTCCTCACATGCGATAGCCTACTAGCCAGGACAACTTCTTTATATTTACAGAAGTGACGTAACGACGCAGTGCCATGCTCGAATTTCCCGTGAAAACCTACCGTACCACTCAAATTAGAAAACATTAATACAAGCTTATCGTTGTGGATCGGGCTAAGGTAATGAGATAGTTTTGAACACTGGCTGGTTATGCACTTGCTTAAATATTGATTTTGGATCATTTTTAAACAAAAAAGTTACGGACTGCAGCTTTACATTTTTTTTTTTTAATCTTTCTGGATTTGTGTTATTTATAAAGTTTCAATTACAATCGGGTTTCATTTAAGAGCTCTTCAGCCTCACAACATACAGAGAAGAAACTAAAACAGAGAGTCAGGGTTTGTTATCGCCAGCCACCTCACATTATGTTTTACTTCACTTTTTGTCCTTTTGATTTCAGGGTAAAATGTGACATAATGATACTAATAATAATTTTACTAATAACAATAGTCATACTACTACTTAGGGTGACCATACGTGCCATTTTCACAGGACGCGTCCTGGCCAGGATTTCTATACTGCCTAAAAGATTAGGTTTTGGCTTTGTTTGCGTGTGCAGACCGATCAGTGTTTGACATCAAAGTACCTCGAGTGCATTTTGAAAGCATAAGGAACCGTTTGTATGGTATTTTGATGTCATACACCAATCGGTCTGCACATGCAAACAAAGGCAAAACCTAGATATTTTAGGCAATATAGAAATCCTGGACAGGACGCGTCCTGGGAAAATGGCACATAAGGTCACCCTATTAATAATATACTGCTACAAATAATAATATCATCATTATTATATTATAATAATAATAATTTTAATTGTAAAATCACGTTCTCAAACCACAACGTATTATAGAAATAAAAAATAATGAAAAAAAAAATCAACACCACAAACAATAAACTAAACAAAAACAGGTTAAAAAATGTACGATATAGCAAATCTAAAAATGTTGATTGTTTATTCACCCCAAAATGTAAATGCATTATAATGCATATATAAATTCTATACAACAAACATCTTTATTGAGAACGAAAGCAATATAAACTTTATAGCTATATAATGGCTTAATTTTGTATTGGCAGTAAAAATTATTCTAATAATTATTATTATCACTCTACTCTTTATAGGAATGTGGATATAGAAGCGTCCGAATTAATTTCAAACATAGACAATTATTCCCATAAAACAATACGAGACATGGCAATCTTCCTGATTTTTTTATGTCTGTTGCAAAATGTGAACTACTTAGTGCCCTGCTCGTCATCTGATTAAGGCAGATTTTCTGTAAATCATAAAATGATAATAATAATAACATTATAAATATAATTATACTTTAATTAAGTCTTGGTATTGATTAATATTAATGATATATCCCATTTTAATGAATTGTATTTAATAATAATAATAAAAATAACAACAACAATAATAATAATACCAGTTATCATTATTATTAGTAGTATTCTATTAGAAAATCATACAATTTTAATAGTTTTATTTGGAAATGCACTACCCTCAAACCCATAGTTCTACAAGCAAAATAAACATTAAATATTAACACAAAATACAATTCAATGATAGACCAAACACAATAAAATGACAAACCCAGGTTATATAAACAACAAAAATTTCTAATCAAAAACTATTTCATGTAATTTCTAATGGTAGAAATGGACATGTTTTGTGAGATTCACCCAAATATATCTTGTATTCTGTACCTTTGTGTGTGAAAGTAATCTGGACCTTATTGGACACTCCTTTGGCCATCTCAACCCAGTCTTCCCTGGGCTGCTTCGTCCAGGCTTTCATTTCACACGAGTAAAACCCACGATCGGTCACCTGCACCGCTTGGATACGGAACTGGAAGTCCCTTTTACCGGTCTTCACCAGCATCAGGCTGTCCTGTCGGCCTGGCTCACCCCAGTCCTCCAGCTGAAGAACCATCTCAGGGCCCAGAGAGGCCAGTTTCCGGCTGGGCGACCCGATGGCCTCCTCAGACAAGATGAGGATTGAGAAGGCAGTTCCCGGCGGGAGATTCTGGATGTTGGCCTGGCAGCTCATCTCAAACGTCGAGCCAGCAGCAGTAGCTTCACGGAGACGCCGGGCCACGACACCGAGAACAGGACCTAATGAATGAGGAGAACAAAACGCATCTCATTAATAGTGTCTCCAAGACAGCAATGAGATTAAATCGAGACTTTAATTTCTGTATGTGAGGTTTCTCTCCTCAAACTGAGTTCACAATTGCTTATTTTTGCTCAGCAATTAAAAGTCAGAGATCTCAATCAGGGTTATTATCATATTATTGTTAACTCAAATTAAAACTATCAAAAACATTTTGTTGATTCAAATAAAACAAAATGAAATGAAACAAAATAGTAAAATAAAATAAATAAAATATTAGTTAGAATTGTTGCCTAGGGCAACTAACTGAAACATGTTTAAGTTCTAAAGCTAAAACAAACTAAAACTGAAATAAAAACAAATTAAACAAACAGTAATATTTAAAATGAACTAAAACTAATAAAAATCATAAAAGCTCATAGCAAAGTTACAAAACAAAAACTGAAATTAAAATTAAATCTAAAAATACAAAAAATATCCAATATTAAATTTAATAGAAGTAATGTTATGTTGTTATTGTTTTCATTTTATATAAATAACTATTAAATTACAAAAATAAATACAAATATAATATTCCTATATATAATATTAAAATAACAATGATCTCAATATGATCTGAGCTCTATCTCATTATAATTGCTGAAACAATTAAAACAGTAACTATTAACAAACAATAAAAGTTAAATGATTCACGAACACAATAAAAAAAAAGGTTAAATAAAACAAATTTACAAAAACAAAAATTATTTTTAAATGGGTCATATGATGCGATTTAATTTTTTTTTTCTCTTTGGAGTGTTACAAGCTGATGGTGCATAGATAAGATCCCTGAAGTTGAAAAGACTAAAGCCTCAAAACCAAAAGCAGATATTCTTTATAAAAGTTAGGAGTCAGCCACGCCTACCTAAAATGGGCTCGTTCTAACACGCCCCCACATAACCACCTCACTATGTGGAAATATTTGCGTAATGCCGCCCAAATGCTCATGCAAAGAAAGAAGGTGTGGTTTCAGTAACCGCAGTAGTGTTGAAGCAGCCATGTAAGGGAGACGCTGTGGGTTTCTAGGCGAAGCAAAAGCACTTTATTTGGCCTTCAAGAAGTAGATTCATTTAGGAATCTTTAAGATCACTTAAAACAGAACAGCAATGCATTTTATAGAAGACCGTTTCGTGAACCTAGGAGAAGAGATAATTCTGACTTTGCTATGACAATCTGGCGCTTCTGAACAGCTTACTGTAAGTATGCTTGGTTATAGTTAAGTATTGCTATTGAGTTCAAAATGGGAGTTTTGGCATGTGTGTGTGGGTGTGTGTGGGTGTGTGTGTGAGAGAGAGAGAGAGACTGGCACAGGGTACATCACCAGTGCAGGCAGATGTATAAACGTGGCGTGTGTACTGCACAACACATACCAGCTCATCCACGTGTCTGTCCCGGGACTCTGTTCCCCTTTTGGCTTGAAAATGATGGTAAAACGAATGACATTAGGTACGGTCTTTACATTTATTGTGAAGCTGAAGCTGTGGGGAAAATTTTTCTTGATTATGGTAAGGGGTGTTACATTTTCGACGAGTGCTTGCTGTGTTCGGCCAGTCACAATGCACTGGTTCAGCTGGCCAGTCAGAGCAGACTGCGCTTGTGGAAGGAGGGACTTTGTAGAAAACGAACCATTTGAGAGAGGCGGGGCATAGAGGAACTACAAAAATGTACAGTATTTGGAAAATAATGTGTTTTTTGAACATTAAATCATGTCAACATATTCTGTTACACCAAATAATGCTCTTTAAAAAAGCATCATATGACCCCTTTAAGATTACATGATAGCGTTGATGATGATTATTATATCAAATTAAATTAAAAAAACCTTTCAAATTACATGATGATGATATAATTATTATATAAATAATTTAAAGTAAAAATAAATAAAGTTAAAAAATTAAAAAAAGAAGAATAGATTACCCATCTAGAGAGTAATTATGCACTTCATGATACGTATGTGCATCTATTTCTAGTTTTGGAAAACAACATTTGATATAATAATAAATAATAATACTATTAATAAAATAATAAATACCACAAGTGATCAAAACCAAAGTGCATTTATTCAGGCCTCATTTGGCCTCTGTGTTTATTTCCTAATGAATTTTCAGATAAAGTTGAAACGAGAAGTCTTGAGCTCTGAATGATCGACATCCAGACAATATGCAGAAATGTGGTCATGATGCAACACACTGCATTTGCTTTTCATGCAGCTATAGAGAGCCATGTCTTCTCGCTGAAAGAAAGTTATTGGTCTTGAACTGCATAAGACAATGTATTTGCAAGTCTCTTGAAATATAAAAAAATGTCCTAATATAAGAGTGACAATATTAGAAAATGGCAAAATTATGCCAAATGTTTTTAGATGTCATTATAGCTGCATTTGCAGCTGTATAACTTTATGCAGCAACATTGAACACAACCGTTCAGCATGTCAGAATAAACTGCACCCTGTGGGGAAATGCATCCGTCCAGCAGCCCACAAAACACATCAGAATATAACAAAAAAAGCATCATTTTTACTTCCTCATGTAATTCCCCATTACAGAGACGTCGCTGTCTCAAGTCAAACGGTGCAAATGCTTCCATGCCTATTGTTATTCCATTCAGGTAATTATAGAAATGATGCAGGAAATCAATGAGCTGAGATGTCATATGTCAGACCAAAATAGAAGTGTGAACATTTGAGCTGCAATATTCAGATGTCTAGTTTGTCTGAAACAAACTAGACACCTTATATAGTTTATATTTCACATAGAGTGCAAACTAAACAAAGAAAGGCAGTTTGCCTTTCTGAAACTTGTTGCATGGTCTTTTTCTTCTTTGGGTGAACTAATTCTTTAAGATTAAGTAACCATCCAAATGCATACTTATGCTACCCAATGATATGATTTGCTTCACTTTTGACCTCACAATCGATTTTGATTCAATTATGTCTTTTGATTTTGGAACAAAAAAAAAAAAAAAAAAAAAAGATGTTGTGTGTAGAAAACAATATATCTATCTAATACATACACATTTTTTTATATATTTTTATTAAGATTAATCTTATATACATTTTATGATTATACTACATAATATATATATTTTCTCAAGTGCAAACTTACGTAGAAAATGTATGATGATATGTATCTCATGATACACTTTAATTCACTTTAGGTTTTGGAATGAATAAATATATATATTTATATAGAAATGCAGACGGCATATTATGCATAAAAGTTATATAGTATTGTAGGACAGCGTTATTTATTAGTGGATTTTGGGGAATGGATTGACAGAGTAAATGTGAGTGTATTATGTTTATTATAAGGATAATTACAAAACAATAAATAAATACTGAATAATATTTAGGGTTATGTTATTAAAGATAATGACATAATTCATATATATGTATACAGTGGGGCAAATAAGTATTTGATACACTACCGATTTTTCAAGTTTTCCCACTTACAAAGAATGGTGAGATCTGTAATTTTCATCGTAGGTACACCTCAAATGTGAGAGACCGAATCAAAAAAAAAAAACAGAAAATAACATTGTATGATTTTTTAATAATTAATTACCATTTTATTGCATGAAATAAGTATTTGATACAATAGAAAAATAGAACTTAATAATTGGTACAGAAACCTTTGTTTACAATTACAGACGTCAGACGCTTCCTGTAGTTCTTGACAAGGTTTGCACACACTGCAGCAGGGATTTTGGCCCACTCATCCATACAGGTGTTCTCCAGATCTTTCAGGTTTTGGGGCTGTCGCTGGGCAACAAGAATTTTCAACTCCCTCCAAAGATTTTCAATGAGGTTGAGATCTGGAGACTGGCTAAGCCACTCCAGGACCTTGAAATGCTTCTAACGGAGCCGCTCCTTAGTTGCCCTGGCTATGTGTTTGGGGTCATTGTCATGCTGGAGGACCCATCCATGACCCATCTTCAGTGATCTGGCTGAGGGAAGGAGGTTGTGGCCAAAATCTCGAAATACATGGCCCATCGTCCTCCGGGTTGCGGCGGTGCTGTCGTCCTGTCCCCTTGCATAACCAGCAGCACAGCCGGGCGGAACCCCCCCCACCCCCGCCAGAAGGCAGCCGGGGAGACCCGAGAGCGGCGGAGACGGCACGGACACGAGTGGAGAGCGAGAAACGGGCCGCGCATTGAAAAACCGGTTGGGATGGTTTTCTTGGGATTATACTCATTCTTCTTCTTGCTCCAAACACGTTGAGTGGAGTTTATACCAAAAACTTCTGTTTTGGTCTCCTCTGACCACATGACCTTCTTCCATGCCTCCTCTGGATCATCCAGATAGTCTTTGGCAAACTTCAGACGGGCCTGGACATGTGCTGGCTTGAGCAGGGGGGCCTTGCCCACGCTGCAGGATTTTAATCCATGAAGGTGTAGTGTGTTACTAATGGTAACCATTGAGACTGTGGTCCCAGCTCTCTTCAAGTCAAGTGACCCGGTCCTCCAGTGTAGTTCTAGGTGATCATCACACCTTCTCAGGATCAGTGATACGCCAAGCGGCGAGGATCTTGCATGGAGCTCCCAGGTGAGGGAGATTGGAAAGTCAACTCTCTCTTTTCCTCCTCCCCCCTTATTCTTCTCTGACCACCCCCCCCTCTCCTCGGATCTTGGTCTTTACCCCGCGGGGTTTTGTTGAGGAGAGGACTGTCAAATCTCCTCCGGGAATGCGGGATCCAGGCAAGATCTCGATCGTGGAGTATCCAATGACTGCCTGCGAAGGTGAGGGATCAGCCCTAGACACTACACGGGAGGACACTGGTCAATGACCTGAAGAGGTGGACCACGCGCGACCCACGTGCGGACTTACAACAGGGCCAGCGCGGGCAGCATTGATTCTAGGACAGACACACACACTACACCGTCATAATGGATTCAAATCCTGCAGTGCCAGATGTGTCACCCTGCTTAAGCCAGTACATGTCCAGTCCCGTCTGAAGTTTGCCAAAGACCATATGGATGATCCAGAGGAGGCATGGGAGACGGTCTTGTGGTCAGAGGAGACCAAAATAGAAGTTTTTTGGTATAAACTCCACTCGACGTTTTTGGAGGAAGAAGAAGAATGAGTATAATCCCAAGAACACCATCCCAACCGTGAAGCATGGGGGTGGAAACATCATGCTTTGGGGGTGCTTTTCTGCAAAGGGAACAGGACGACTGCACCGTATTGAGGGGAGGACGGATGGGGCCATGTATTGCGAGATTTTGGGGGCCAACAACTCCTTCCTCAGTAAGAGCAATTTGAAGATTGGTCATGGACGGGTCTTCCAGCATGACAATGACCCAAAAAATACCGCCAAGGCAACAAAGGAGCGGCTCAAAAAGAAGCACAATAAGGTCATGGAGTGGCCTAGCCAGTCTCCAGACCTGAACCCAATAGAAAATCTATGGAGGGAGCTGAAACTCCATGTTGCCCAGCGACAGCCCCAAAACTTGAAAGATCTGGAGAACACCTGTATGGAGGAGTGGGCCAAAATCCCTGCTGCAGTGTGTGCAAACCTGGTCAAGAACTACAGGAAGCGTCTGAACTCTGTTAATGTAACAAAGGTGTCTGTACCAAATATTAAGTTCTATTTTCTATTGTATCAAATACTTATTTCATGCAATAAAAATGGAAATTAATTATTAAAAAATCATAAAATGTTATTTTCTGGATTTTTTTTTTACTCGGTCTCTCACAGTTGAGGTGTACCTAAGATGAAAATTACAGATCTCTCCATTCTTTGTAAGTGGGAAAACTTGAAAAATCAGCAGTGTATCAAATACTTATTTGCCCCACTGTATAAATATATATGAAATATGGATTAGAGTTATATAAAAAATAAGATAATAGTATTACAGTATCTATGATTTTATTTTTTATATGTAAACATGATCTTATTATAATAAATATAATATTTATTTTATTCCAAATCCAACAATTATAATTTATAAAAATATTATATATTTATGCAATAATATGCTCTTATTTTGATATAAATATAATATAATTTTCATGCCAAAATCATAAAGTGAAACTTAAATGTATCATGAGATACATATCATCATACCATTATTTAACGTAAAAGTTTGCACTGAGAAAATAAATATAGATTAACTGTATATTATAAATAAATGTATATAAGAGTAAATTATATATAAAATATATAAAAAAAATGTGTAGGTATGTATATTATAACTATGTTATAAAACAACAACAACAATCTTTTTTTTTTTTTTTGTTTTTTTTTCCAAAATCAAAAGGACAAAAGTGAATCAAAATCGTATGGTGAGGTCAAAAGTGAAGCAAATCATATCATTGGGTAGCATAAGTATGCATTTGGATGGTTACTTAATCTTAAAGAATTAGTTCACCCAAAGAAGAAAAAGACCATGCAACAAGTTTCAGAAAGGCAAACTGCCTTTCTTTGTTTAGTTTGCACTCTATGTGAAATATAAACTATATAAGGTGTCTAGTTTGTTTCAGACAAACTAGACATCTGAATATTGCAGCTCAAATGTTCACACTTCTATTTTGGTCTGACATATGACATCTCAGCTCATTGATTTCCTGCATCATTTCTATAATTACCTGAATGGAATAACAATAGGCATGGAAGCATTTGCACCGTTTGACTTGAGACAGCGACGTCTCTGTAATGGGGAATTACATGAGGAAGTAAAAATGATGCTTTTTTTGTTATATTCTGATGTGTTTTGTGGGCTGCTGGACGGATGCATTTCCCCACAGGGTGCAGTTTATTCTGACATGCTGAACGGTTGTGTTCAATGTTGCTGCATAAAGTTATACAGCTGCAAATGCAGCTATAATGACATCTAAAAACATTTGGCATAATTTTGCCATTTTCTAATATTGTCACTCTTATATTAGGACATTTTTTTATATTTCAAGAGACTTGCAAATACATTGTCTTATGCAGTTCAAGACCAATAACTTTCTTTCAGCGAGAAGACATGGCTCTCTATAGCTGCATGAAAAGCAAATGCAGTGTGTTGCATCATGACCACATTTCTGCATATTGTCTGGATGTCGATCATTCAGAGCTCAAGACTTCTCGTTTCAACTTTATCTGAAAATTCATTAGGAAATAAACACAGAGGCCAAATGAGGCCTGAATAAATGCACTTTGGTTTGAGCATTGATTATTTATTATTTGTTATTATTATTATTATTATATTATAATCAAAATTTGTTCCAAAAACTAGAAATATGATGCACATTGTATCATGAAGTAGCATAAGTACGCTCTTAGGATGGTTTAAATCATTCTTCTTTTTAATTAATTTAACCAATTATTATTTTAATTTTAAAATTTTATTTGATATAATGTAATTTATAATCATTCATCATGTAATGAAAGGTTTTTTTTTTATTAATTTGATATAATAATCATCATACGTATCATGTAATCTTAAAGGGGTATCTGATGATTTTTGAAAGAGCATTATTGGTGTAACAGAATATGTTGACATGCTTTAATGTTCAAAAAACACATTATTTTAAATAATGTCATTAGTTGTAGGTCCTCTATGCCCCGCCTCTTCAAACGCTTCGTTTTCTACAAAGTCCATCCTTCCAACAAGCGCAGTCTGCTCTAATTGGCCAACTGACCCAGTGCATTGTGATTGGTCGAACACCGCAAGCACTCATCGGAAATGTAACACTCCTTTCCATAATCGCGAGCTTCATCTTTTCAAAATAAATGTAAAGACAGTAAATAATGCCATTAGTTTACCATCAGTTCAAGCCCAAAAGGGGAACAGAGTCACGTGACAGAAACAGTGATGAAGCTGGTATGTGTTTGCAAGTACACAAGGCACGGTTAAGACAGCTGACTCCACTGTGATCTATCTCTCTCTCTCTCTCACACACTATCTCTCTCTCACACACACAACACACACACACACACGATGCGCAAAACTCCGCATTGAACAGTCAATAGCAAATACTTAAAAAAATAACAAAACAGTAGCTGATTCAGAAACGCCAGATTGTCATAGCAAAGTCAGAATGACATCCTCTCCTAGGTTCACGAAACGGTCGTCCATAAAATGCATTACTGTTCTGTTGTAAGTGATCTTAAAAATTCCTAAATGCATCTACTTCGGGAAGGCCAAATAAAGTGCTTTCGCGTTCACCTAGAAACACACAGCGTCTCCCCGACATGGCTGCTTCAACATTAACTGTGGTTACTGAAACCACGCCTTCTTTTTTTGCTTGCACATTTGGGCGGCATTACGCAAATTTTACACATAGTGTGGTAGATATGTGGGGGCGTGTTAGAAACGAGCCATTTAGGGGGGGCGTGGCAGAGTCTTAACTTGTATAAAGAATATCTCTCTGGATTTGACACTTTAGTCTTTGCAAATTTACAGATCCTCTTTATGCACCAAGAGCTTGTAACACACTCCAAAGAGAAAGGAAAACTTGAAATCGGCATCATATGACCCCTTTAAAAGATTAATTTTTGTTGTAATTGTTTTATTTAACCTTTTTATTTTATTGTGTTTGGTGTATCACTTAATTATGTTTGTTAAAGTTAATGTTATGATGGTTTGCAGCAATAATGAGGATAGCAGCCAGATCATATTGAGATCAGTCGTTATTTTTAATATTTATATATAATATATATTTTATTAATATTTTCATATTTAATAGATATAAATAATAAAATGCAAAATAAATAACAAAATAAACATACATTCATTTAAATTAAATATTGATATTTTTGTATTTAGATTAATTTTAATTTCAGTTTTGTTTTTGTACTTTGCTATGAGCTTTTATGATTTTTATTAGTTTAGTTCATTTAAATAATTTATGTAGTTTTTATTTTTTATTTCAGTTTTAGTTTGTTTTAGCTTTAGAACTTAAACATGTTTCAGTTAGTTGCCCTAGGCAACAATTCTAACTAATATTTTATTTATTTTATTTTACTATTTTGTTTCATTTCATTTTGTTTTATTTGAATCAACAAAATGTTTTTGATAGTTTTAATTTGAGTTAACAATAATATGATAATAACCCTGATTGAGATCTCTGACTTTTAATTGCTGAGCAAAAATAAGCAATTGTGAACTCAGTTTGAGGAGAGAAACCTCACATACAGAAATTAAAGTCTCGATTTAATCTCATTGCTGTCTTGGAGCCTATTAACAGATGGTTTGTTATCCGTCATTAGGAGGTTCCTGTTCTCGGTGTGTGGCACGGAGTTCTCCGGGAAGATAGGCGCTGGATCGACGTTTGGAGAGAGCTGCAAGGCCAACATCCAAAATCTCCCGCGGGAACTGCAGTCTCAATCCTCATCTGGTCTGAGGAGGGCCATCGGGTCGACCAGCCGGAAAATGGACTTCTCGGGCCCTGCGATGTTGCTTCAGCTGGAGGGACTGGGGTGAGCAGGACGACAGGACAGCCCTGATGCTGGTGAAGACCGGTAATAAGGGACTTCAGTCCGGATCCCAAGCGGTGCAGGTTGACCGATCTGTTTTACTCTGTGAAATGAAAGCCTGGACGAAGCCGCCAGGGAAGACGGTTGAGATGCAAGAGTGTCCAAAAGGTTCAGATTACTTTCACACACAAAGGTACAGAATACAAGATATATTTGGGTGAATCTCACAAAACATGTCCATTTCTACCATTAGAAATTACATGAAATAGTTTTTGATTAGAAATTTTTGTTGTTTATATAACCTGGGTTTGTCATTTTATTGTGTTTGGTCTATCATTGAATTGTATTTTGTGTTAATATTTAATGTTTATTTTGCTTGTAGAACTATGGGTTTGAGGGTAGTGCATTTCCAAATAAAACTATTTAAAATTTGCTATGATTCTGAATATAAAATACTACTATACTAATAATCAAATGGATTATTATATTGTTGTGTTATTTTATAGTATTATTTAATCCAATTTTAAAATGAGCTTCTTATCAGTAATAAGAAAATAATAATACCAATAATAATTATTAGATTATTATAATGGTTTATTATTATTATCCAGTATTATTATTACAGAAAATCAGCATTCAGCAGATTAGAGCAGGGCATAATGTAGTTCACATTTTGCAAAGACTAAACATCAGGAAGATTTGCATAGTCGAGTATGTTTTGGGAATATTATGTATGTTTGAAAATTAAGTCGGAAATAATTAGATATCCACATTCATATTAAAGGTAGAGTGATAATATAATATGTAGAAAATTTTATGCCAAAGAACACAAAATTAAGCCATTATCATTAGATATAAAGGTATATGTTTTTTTCTTTTTTTTTACTTATTCTCAAATAAAGTGTGTGTGTGTTCTACAGTATTATGCAGGTTTTAATGCAGTTACATTTTTGGTGAGTGTGAGATAAACAATCATAATGTTAGATTTTCTATATAGTACATTTAACCTGTTTGTATTTATGTGTGTGGTGTGTTGATTTCTTTTCATTATTTATTTCTTATAATACTTGGGTTTCGAGAAAGTGATTTACAAATTAAACGATTTATTATAATATAATAATGATGATATTATATTTATGTTAGCAGAGCAGTAGAGTATATAGGGTGACCATGCGTGCCATTTTTAAGGGACATGTCCTGGCCAGGATTTCTATATGCCTAAAATATCCAGGTTTTGGCCTTGTTTGCGTGGCCGAACGATCAGTGTAGACATCAAAATACCATACAGACGGTTATGCTTTCGAAATGCTCTCGAGGTATTTTGATGTCATACAACGATCGTTCTGCACACGCAAACAAAGCAAAAACCTAGATATTTTAGGCAATATAGAAATCCTGGCCAGGACGCGTCCGGTGAAAATGGCACGTATGGTCACCCTAAGTAGTAGTATGACTATTGTTATTAGTAAAATTATTATTAGTATCATTATGTCACATTTTACCCTGAAATCAAAAGGACAAAAAGTGAAGTAAAACATAATGTGAGGTGGCTGGCGATAACAAACCCTGACTCTCTGTTTTAGTTTCTTCTCTGTATGTTGTGAGGCTGAAGAGCTCTTAAATGAAACCCGATTGTAATTGAAACTTTATAAATAACACAAACAGAAAAAGATAAAAAAAAAATACGTTAAAGCTGCAGTCCGTAACTTTTTGGTTAAAAATTAACCGCAATACATTTTTGAGCAAGTACATAACCAGCCAATG
Source organism: Sinocyclocheilus anophthalmus (assembly GCA_018155175.1). Taxonomy (NCBI): domain Eukaryota; kingdom Metazoa; phylum Chordata; class Actinopteri; order Cypriniformes; family Cyprinidae; genus Sinocyclocheilus; species Sinocyclocheilus anophthalmus. Next base: position 555,384 of record JADLZN010008936.1, read on the forward strand.
TTCAAAACTATCACCTTACTTTAGCCAGATTCACAACGGTCATTTTATAATAATGTTTTCTAAATTGAGTGGTACTGGTAGGTTTTCGCGGGAAATATGAGCATGCCGCCGTTCGTCTTTGCGTCATTACATCACGTCTGTAAACATAAAGAAGTTGTCCAGGCTAGTAGGCTATCGCATGTGAGGAGGCGATCCTGCAGGTGGCCGGTCGTTTATAGCCTTTTCTCACAGCAGCCAGAATAATTAAATATATCATTTTAATGGCGGATTGTAATCCAGAAAGGATTATGTGTTTATGAAACACATGTGAATGAAATTAGATTATACTCCAGTTTTAAATGTGCATCTGATTACAGATGTGGCATTACACAAGATTTGTATTTTAAAGAGAACCAGTTCAAAGGAAGCATAATTTGCTTTTTGGGTAAAATAATGCAAGAATTTCTTTATATGAATTAGGATGGCTGACAATAGAGATTACGGTACAGAAAATTGAAATTAGCTAATACACACTAAATACACGTAGTCACATAATGCTGATGAAGGTAAGAATAACAATTTGAGAACAGAGTATAACAGTAATAATAATTTGCAGGGTTTGAAGTGATATGAGCTAATTAACTGATCGTTAGATTTAATCACAATTGGTAGCGCGAGTTATTGTAATGCTTTTTTCCTCAGCTGGTCAGAACAAAAGTGGCAGACTTGTTACTTGATCAGATGACAATATCCGGTGAAAATTCGTATTTGGGTCATATATTCCAATACGTAGGCTAGAATCTGTGATTACGAAGTACAGTAAATATCCACACCGGTGCGTGACTGACTGCCACACACATACTCCTCAAAACATTAGATTAATCCACGCTGGAGCCATGCCGGCGCACAACCCACATAATAAAGATAATTCCGCAAGTAACTACAATTGCAGGTTTCAAACAGAGATGGAGACAAAGAGGCAAAACTTACGGACTGCAGCTTTAACATGCCAGTAATAATATTAAATCAACAAATAGATCTTAAATTCAGATATTACTAGTGTATGTATAAATTGTAATGATGTTACTGTCTCATTAGGAGTATATGTAGTTTGCCTCTTAACAGCTGGACGATTGTAGGAATCTATACAGATTCCTATATATTAAAAAAAATTACTGACTTCAAACTTTTGAACGACAGTGTGTATATAATAAATATAATGCTCAATATGCAGTATGCTTTAATATATCTATCATATAAGACTTAAATGAGGCTATTTATTTCCCGTTTTATCATTTCCTACAAGGTCCCACGTTTGATCTGTCCATCAGTTCAGACACAACGAGTGTTTTCCCCTGGGAAACTGTGAAGATGGAGTGTGACGTCAGTGTTAGTGGCACGTCTCCCACTGCAGGCGAGTTACACATGTTTCTTTCTCATCAACACACAAATGAAATAACACAGATGAATGCTAATTATGAATAACTTTAAACTGCCAGTATAAATTAATTTTCAAGAAAGAAATTAATACCGGTTTGGGACAATGTGAGAATGAGTACATTTTTTGGTGAACTATCCTTTTAATGACAAGCAGCAGCATGTTTAGAACTATTAGACTGCTGTCACTTTAAGAGCTGCACGCATAGTTTTCTCTCAACTGTTTACTTTCATTTTAGACATAACCAACTGTGTTATGTACAGCTTGTGTGTTTTTGAAAGTATTAGCGCAATCAGATGCAAAAGATAACTCATTCCAGTAATCAGGTGCAGTTTGACAGGCTTTTTAGCATGACACGTTCAGGTGTACGCGCTCAGAAAAAAGCGCATGTCAGCACAGCATGCTGTAGTTACCTTTGGCATAGTTGCATAATAACACAGTTGTCGGTACATGAAATAGATCCAACAGTGAGCCTCAAAAACACCATGTTGCCTCCTCATACGTAAACTTGTGCATGCAAAAGACCACTGACAAAAACATAACACAGACTTTGACGTTACAGTCGGGATCACTAATATGTACGCCCCAACATTTGCATATACCCGCCCATGGTCTATGCCAGCCGCCAGCCGATCAGTCAGAAGTTATGTATTTGGAGAAAATAAGGAGGAAAATAGCGGAAACTGCAGGTCATGGAACTAATGTTATGTTCCAGCTCTGCACGGGGATGTGAAGTGCAGGGGATGGGTTGGTGTCTTATCAGAAAAAGCAAGGAAAAACAAATAACGCGCATTTCTAATAAAATAAACGCGGAGCAACTAAAGGGAAAGGGTTAGCTCTGCTAGCTGAGCTGTTACATTACAGTACATAAAATTTAAATTACCACATAAACAGAGTAAGGAGAGATGACTGAGGATGATGGCGAATGATTGACAGATCCTGAGCACCACTGACAAGCATCTGGATCTTGTAAAATGTGTGGTAAGTACTGCCGCTGTAGTTCACACAGAGCACGTGCGATCGCAAATCTCAAAAGTGAAAGTAAAAAGCGATCGTGCATTCAAAAGCAGATTCAATGCCAGGCATAATAGTGGCTACCTGATGCCCAAAGGATGAGCAGGGAGTTCGCAGACGGCCTTTATAGCCATAACAGGACGAGTAGGGGAGTTCGCAAACGGCCTATATAGCTATGACAGGACGAGCAGGGAGCTCGCAAAACGGCCTCTATAGCTGTGACAGGACAGGATGAGGATTCACAGACGGCCTCCCTAGCCGTGACAGGACAGAATGAGGATTCCCCGATGGCCTCCATAGCCATGACGGGACAAGCAGGGAGTTCGTAAACGGCCTTTATAGCCATGACAGGACAGACAAAGAGTTCACAGACGGCCCCCCCGGCCGGAACAGGACGAGCAGAGAGTCCATAGACAGCCTCCTTGGCCGGAACAGGACAAGCAGAGAGTTCAGACGGCCTCCTTGGCCGGAACAGGACAATCAGAGAGTTCATATATGGCCTCCTTGGCCGGAACAGAACAGGCACGAGAAGAACATACGCCGGAACAGGACACGCCTCCTTGGCCGGAAAAGGGACAGGCTGAAAGTAGGCGTTGATGGGCGCCACCACCACGCCAAGGAGTGGAAGCGAAGCACCGCCGTTTCGGGAGGTTTCGGCAGATTGCACAGCCACACCTCGAAGAGCCGCAGTGGATACCATGGCATCGGGATCAACAGCAGGGACATCGCTACCTCTGGAGGTTCTGCAGCGTAAGCCGCCACTTCTGGAGATGTTGTAGCCGGTGCTGCTGGCTCTAGCAAATCGGCGGTGGAGTACGCGGCCCAGATACACCAAAAAGCGTGGGAAGTCGGGGGAGGGAAGGGGAGTTGCTGGCCTAATGGTTAGAGAGTCGGACTCGTAACCTAAAAGTTTTTGGGTTCGAGTCTCGTACCGGCAGGGCTTGTAGGTGGGGGGAATGAATGTACAACGCTCTCTCCCACCTTCAACCACGACTGAGGTGGCCTTGAGCAAGGCACCGAACCCCCAAGTGCTCCACGGGCGCCGCAGCATAAATGGCTGCCCACCGTGCTGGGTGTGTGTTCACGATGTGTGTGTGTTCACTGCTGTGTGTGCACTTGGATGGGTTAAATGCAGAGCACTAATCCAAGTATGGGTCAATAATTGGCCACATGTCACTTCACTTTCACTTCACTTTTCACTTAAAGCAACCCCCCATATGGGAAGTGCTGCAGACAGAAGGGTTAGAGTGAGTGGGTTTGGGGACACCAGCTCTGCGTGCAGACACCAGCGGTGCATCCCTCACACTGGATACCAGACTGGGATACGGAGGGACTGACCTTGACAATCTGGGTGTAACACCCCCCCTGACAGGAACCGGACGTGACTCTGGATGATCAGCTGTGATGGGACGTGACCCTGGACGAACAGCTGAGACGTGACGAAGCTCTGGACGAACAGCTGAGACATGACTGGACTCATGAAAATCAGTTGTGACTTGACATGCCTCATGAAGATCAGTTGTGACTCGACTTGACTCATGACGATCAAATTGGACTTGACGGAATCATGACGAGCAGTTGTGACTAGACTTAATTCAATGCAGATAAGCTGTGACTCGACTCATGACGATCAACTGTGACTTGACGTGACTCATGAAGATCAGCTGTGACCTAACTTGACTCATGATAATGAACTGTAACTTGACATGACTCATGACGGATAAGTTGTGACTTGACTAGACTCATGAATATCAGTTGTGACTAGACTTGACTCAGGGCAATCAGTTGTGACTTGACTAGACTCATGACGATCAGTTGTGAGACTTGACTGGACTCATGAAGAGCAGTTGTGACTTGACTAGACTCATGAACATCAGTTGTGACTTGACTGAACTCAGAGAGATCAGCTGTGACTAGACTTGACTCATGACGAGCAACTGTGACTTGACTTGACTTAACTAAAGAAATACACTTGATTTGACTCATGAAGATCAACTGTGACTCGACTGGACTCAGGAAGATCAACTGTGACCTGACTAGACACATAACTATCAACTGTGACTTGACTTCTTGAAGCATGACGATCAGTTGGGACTAGACGTGACTCCATGAGAGGATCAGTTGGATAGACTTGACTCAGGAGCGCTCAGTTGTGACTGACTAGACTCAGGCGATCAGTGTGACTTGCTAGATCATGATGATCTGCTGTGACTTGACTTGACTCATGAAGTTCAGCTGTGACTTGACTTGACTTATGATAATGAACTGTAACTTGACTTGCCTCAAGAAGATCTGTTGTGACTTGACTTGACTCGACTCATGATGATCAACGGTAACTTGACTTGATTCATGAGGATCAGCTGTGACATAACGGGGCGCTGATGTGTTCGCCATTTTGCGATCAGACTCCGCTGTCGCCACCATTTAGTGAGCGTCCCTGGTACAGCCTCACACTCAGTCACAGGCAAACGGGTGTAGCGTTCTTCCTCGCGAAAACCCACGTAAACAAAGATCCAACAGTCAAAAAGCTAAGCCATTAACTGGGCAAGTGATGACAGTGGACCCTCGTGTCTAATCAGATGAGACTAACGAGGTGAATTTGGAGCCCTCGCAGAAAAACTATATCAATAAACCGTCTGGTACCCATCAGACAGGAGCGATTGGTAACAAAAAACTCTCTTCGAATATTTCTCCAGCAATCGCGGGCCCTCTCTAAGGGCTAATAAAATCCTTGCCGTGTCCGTACCTGGCCAATGTTCCTCAGAAAAGCTGCTGGGTCCTTGTATGGCCGAGTATTCTGTAACGGGGCTGACGAGACGTGAGACGTGTGGATCCATCTGCAAGCTTTTATTTAAGAGACGTGGTCATAACAGGCAGGGTCGAACAATGGCAAACAGGTATATGGCGAAAACACAAGAATAGTCCTAGCTATAACGCTATACAATACTCGGCAGAGGGAAGGAATCAGAGTGAGTGTTAAATAGTGAGTGATATGAAACAGCTGTGTGCAATCAGTGCTGTGTGCAATTAGTGCTGTGTGCAATCAGTGCTGTGTGCAGTCAGTGCAATGAATGATGGGATATGTTGTCCGGGGTGATGTGCAACAGTGTGTCGTGCGAGAGTCAATGAAAATGGAAAGGGTGACCTCTGATGGCTAGCAGACGGAAGTTCATGGACCGGATTCGTGACAACCACGCCCACTACGCTTTCCCGGCGCCACTTCCGGCGCCAGTCTGACAGAAGAACGAGCGAGATTGTAGCAATCGCGATTTACTGGCTAAGATAACTAATTTAACATCTTAATCTCAGGGACAAGTGAACTTAATTATTCTCTCTTCTCATGCTCTCCCATCTAAATACGTAACGCTAGCTAAGCCCGTCTAGGTGGTGATATCGGCATCTCCAGCAGCAAGGGGAAGTGCGCTGGCCAATTACACAATCAATGTAATCTTTTTGTTTTAAAACACACTTTCAACACCAAAACATAATACCAACAGGACCTGTCATGTAAAAAATTATCATAAAGTTTAGGTGGATGTTACGATGCAGATTCGCCTTGGCTGCTTTAGGGACCATCTGCAAATTTACCTCACAGTACAAATGAAGTCCAAACAATTCATTCAAATTAATGTTTATAGGGCTATTGGTAAATGCCTCGTGGGCAAACTGATGAATATGTTTGGTAAAATATCTCGCCTTAAGAACTAATGAACAAAATAGCTCGCTACTGTCCGTAAAGTACAAAAAATTTCATGAAAATGTTATCATTCTGGATTTTGAGCTTAAGGACTTTTTGCTATATATTTTTTTTTATACAAAATAATTAGTGTACTCTCAAAACAGTATGTTTCATTGAAAAAAGACACAAAAGAAAACTCCATAACCGCTCTTTTCTATGACAGCTGTGAAAAATAATGAAAATCCCTGAGATGTTGCCAAAACAACGGTCATAGCGAGACCAACATGAGATTTGGTGAACAACAGCTCAGCTAAAGCGAGTGATTGCCGTGCCATGTGTTGCATCTATTTTGGTTTATGTATGTTTGTTTGTTTGGTGTGTGTGTGTGAGTGTGTGTTTGTGTGTGTGTTGAGTGTGTGTTTGTGAGTGTGTGTTTGTGAGTGTGCGTGTGTGTGTGTGTGTTTGTATGTGTGTGTGTGTGTGTGGGAACGTGTTTTACGCTCAAACCGTTGTTGCATCTGCAGGAGTTTCTATTCAATGCGTTATCTGTAATGTTTATTTTTTATAAGCCCTAAATACAAGGGTCATCCTGGATTCATTGCACATTCAACCACTTTACTGTTGATTTATCATCATCGTCCGTGTGTTACTTCCTTGAGGTGGGTTTATATGATGAACGGTCATATGCTTACATGTAGGGGTAAATTGCTCAAGTGATATTATCAAACAATTTATGAAAAAGAGAATAGGAGAAAATGACGGAGAAGCGCTGGGGATATACAGTCTACAGAGAGTTTACTTTTCTCCATTACAACAACAACTGGCCTCTTTTTATTTGTTTTGTGTCACATGTCAGAACCTGTTATTATTATATTATTACAGAAACATTTATAACCAAGAATTGTTTAATGTGTATGTTATAATGCAGAACGTGGACAGTAACTGTGCATTTATATCTTTATGGTTGTACACAGTTAATTTAACATGGTCGTTCACTGTTTTGATAAATAAATTGTCGGGATGGCATTGATCTGGAGATAAGATATATAACGCATTATTTAGTATTATATTTAATTAGTTTTTCAATTATCGTTTCATTTTAATGTAAGTTTAATAATCTAGTTGTGTGCCCCCCCCCACCCACATGTGTTTTAGCAATTTCTACAAGTTTAGTAATAATTTAGTTGTATTTTTGTTATTCTAGATATCATGTTGAAAATTTAAATATTATATATATATATATATATTATATAATATATATATATTATATATATAGACCTATATGATATATATAGTTGTTTATAATTTGGTCCACAGTTTAAACATTTACTTTCAATACAACAAAAAATATTTTTAGGGTTTAGATTTAATGTAGTTTTAGTTAACATTAATTACATGCGTCTGTAGTAGAGATTTAGCCAAACTGAACATGACATTTTAATAGGAAATGCCAAAAGTAGTAATAAAAAAAATCAAACGCACAAATAAGCTTTCATTTTGACATTACTGTAATTGAAGCCTTTAAGCATTACACAGTGATTGTAAGCAATTGGATTAATTATTCAAGTACTTCAATTCATTGTGACATTTAATTTGATTCATTTATACCATCTGCCACTGTCACTCACAATTCAATGCATAAATGCAAATTAATATCAAATAGGGCTGGTTTAATAAGTTACTTTTGCAAATTGTACTTGAAACAAATTCGCAAAATAATTTCTTAACACTTTGAAGTCAGCATTTTTTGTTTTGCAGCGCGGTTTGCAAGTTATGAATCAGCTGGGCTGCACATTATCTTCATTAAAAAATATTTTCATATTTATTTTATGTATTTTACATTTTTTACTTTTGTATTAAAAACATAATATCATAGGTTTTAAGTAAAAATAAAGTCAAAGGAAAGAAAGGAAGTCAAATGGCCAAATTATCTTTCAATGATTTTTAATTAATCTGGAATATGAGAAAGTATTTTTACATGAAAATTTTTTTTTTCAGATTTTACCTTCATGATGACAGCTTGCTGTTATATTTGTAACCTGTTGGAGGTTAAATGTTGAGGCAATAAATGAGTCTTTATGAGGACGTTACTGGAATCAGGCTCAGACATGTCTGCGCTTGCCTTTATTGCAGCACAAACTTGGAAATGAATGTTTAATGTTGGGAAAAGACTGATTTCATGTGAAACTGGGTCATCCTCTGTGTGTTTCTCAGCGTGCAACAACATGCTGCCTGAAGATCAAGACGTCATGTATACCATTTATAACGTAGACGCAGTTCAAAGAGTTATTGTATTGTATGCAGATATATGTTAATATCAAGCACTTATTATGTGATTTTTGTAGTCTGATTAAAACCATTTGAGGACTGCACATGGTGACCCGCATTATTATTCTAGTTTTTATTATTATTTTAGTGCTTCACCTCAGTTGTGTTTATACTTCATCATAAGCTGTTATTTATGAGTTTTAGTTTAGGTTCCTTCATAAGATCCTTCAAAAATATTGGCTGCTTTGCTTAAGTTACCTAGTTTTGATTAATATCACATAACCCTTCCCTTTGTTACGCTATACTGTGCCCTGCCCATTTGCATCCTCATTTGGGAAGCCCGTAGTACCAGATTAGGGAAGCGATTTCCCGCCATTGTATAAAAAATAAAAAAATGTTTTATTAACAAGTGTGAGTTTTTTTCCTTGTTTATTATTTGTTTACTTTCAAAAAATACGTTTAGGGGATCACAATTCTGACTTTGCATGCGTTTTGTTGTGGGGGATTCTGGGTTATATCGGGCCAATTTGACTTTTCTTGAGTTAGGGAAGGTATCTCGAAATTCCTTTTTATTCCAGAATTCTAAGTTATACTACAATTCTGACTTTTTTCATGCAATTCTGAGAAAAAGGTCAAATTGAAAGACAAAAAGTTGCAATTAGCCTTTTTTATTTTTATATATTTATTTTTATTCCATTTTGGAAATAAGCTTCCATGAATGCATGCATTAAAAGCTCTGAGGAAAAACATTCTCAGTTACTTTTTATTGCAATATCAGGTTGCAACGTACTTGAATTTTAGAACTTCAAATTAAACTTATTTAATTTAAGTTTCTTAAGTTTAAGGTTTTCATTTCAGTTAACAATTTTTTTCATTAGTTAACAATAACAACACTCATAAGGACACAATGAGATCTCTTGTGAGTTTTCTTTTCTATGTGCGTGTGTTTATGAGTCTGTATGTGTTTTGTTATGAGTTTGTGTGTGTTACAGTATTATCATCTCTTGTAGAGATCAGATTGTGTCAGCTGTAATACGAACAACTTTTCCTCGAGACAAATCCTG